>OY728120.1:606935372-607535372 GCA_963277665.1 Viscum album | reverse complement strand
TTTTTATAGTATGATTCCTTCCACACACAAAATTATATGTAGTCACCATATCTACTAGAGTAATTCAAACATAATTTTGAGAATATAATTCCAACTCTATAACTAATATCGAATATTACATTGATAGAAAACTTTTGATTAATTATGTCACCAAGAAATATCTTTTTTTTAAATGAATTTTATAACGAATTTCTCACCAATGAAGCCTAATATTGATTCTATGTTCTATAAAAAAATTCATAATTTGTAAAATTATAGTCAATATTTGTTTCTAATTTAAATATTTTCAATATATTTCCACAATTTTGTTCAACTAGACAATGATACCTATTGATAAAATTCATCTCCATATTCTTCATGTTCATAACTATGATAAAAAAATGATTATAATTTACAAAAAAAGATGTATCAACCTTCATATTTAGATTAGTTTTATTTCATTGGAATACAATAATTATTGTGAATCATTAATGCAATATTTTAGAATTTATTATTTTTTATAATATAGGTATTTCCTACTATATTTAACTTCATGAAAGTATTCTCCCACGTTATCATTAAATAGGACATGTCATTTTACTAATTGAACATAGAATGGTTTAATTTTTTTGGTTGACACATATTTATAATCCAATTATTCTGTATGTTATTATCATGTTTTATTAGGAGAAAACTTTTGTTATACTTATTATTAAATTTTTTATGATATCCATTAATTCATATACATTGGGTGAAGGATTCTATATTCATTCATTTTATTAATAAACATCACTTTTTTAAAGAAAATTTATAAATAAGTTAAACAATTTAAAACCACATAATATATAATAATAATATACTTATATAAAAGAAATATTTATTTTCCTCAAATATTCTCTAACTATATTCATATTTTTCATGGACTTACTACTTAAATCTTTATCATTTCTAAAAAATCCCTTCAACATGCAAGTTTCTTTCAAATATTATAGAATCCCAGATGACCATTTGAGATAAAAAATAATACACTATTGATGAATCATGATCATTTTTTCATTTCCATTAGGAATTTTTATAACATGTTATAAATAGTATGTTTCATATTTTTATTTCAGGAATTGTATTCAGGATTGGTTGAATTTTATCATATCACTAATTTAATCAGTAGTTTTTTAACACCATCATATTCCACATTAAGAGTATATGATTTTGTATTAAATTCAATAAAATCCACTCAATGATTTTTTATATGATATATTAATTGAGATCTAACTCTTCTATTTATTATATTAAATTCCTTATCTCTACAATTAGATCAATAAAATTAATAAACATAAAAACTATTTCATAAATCCTCGTAATAATGAAAAATAATTATTATAAGTTTTATAAAAAGGATATAAAATTAATAAATTCCCAAGATCATTTATGTTTAGAGTTTTAGATAATTATAAAAAATATTACATACAAAGTTATCACATCAACCCGATATACATTTTTCTGTTGAAAATATGTTCTTAAATTTACACCATGTTTTTCATTCAAGGTAGTTTTTATTCATTTTATTTGAGTCAATTTGATAGAAATGTTGACCTAATTTTTGTTATTATAAATATTTAGATCCGATGAGAGGCATTTTAAAATGAGATATGAAAAAAAAATCTTAGTAATAGATATAAATATAATGGAAACCTATTAATCCAGTGAAAAAAATGAAACTGATATATATTATTTCCTTTAACAAAATAATATTTTACCACATAATATAAATCATAATAAAATTATATATTCAACCTTTTCACAAATAAAACCATTAAAATCCATATAAAGAATAGAAAGACAATATTGGATTCTTGATAAAACAAAAGAAGAGGTAAAAATATTTCATTTGCTAAAACCATCAACTTTCAGAATCTCATATACCTTCTTATTGAGATAATAGTATATCAATAAAAACAAATAAAAATCAATGAAAAAATAATTATTCACCATTGAATCATTATAGTCATAACCGATGTTAAATCGTGTTTAACCTATAGTGGAAAAACGTATAATCAATAAATTATTGTATTCATTTTTCAAAAGTATAAACAATTACCCAATGTGTTGGGGAGTTATGTTCTAGTCTCACCCATACACAAACCAAGATCTTCACTTTTCATCTTAAAAAAAGGTAGAAAATATTTTTTCTTTTGAGATATTTCAAAAATGACACTTTTATTGAAGAAATGGAATTATATAGTTTTTTAAAATAGTGAATTTTTTTAATAATATTTATAATTAATAATGATAATGATGGTTGAAAATTTTGGTCACTAAGTAAATGCTAAAAACATTATTGTTCATAGAGGTAAAAAGACATAAAAGTGATTCATATACAAAAATTTTAAATGATTTATTTATAAAACCTTTATAAAAAGTGACAATAGTTTAAAATTAATTTAAAAAATCATTCAAGTATAATGGTAAAAATTAATGAAATTTTTAATTAACATGGATATTGAAGGGAAATTTTTTGAAAGTAAAATATTAAAATAAGAATTTATTGAAGAATCTATTTCCATGAGTTATGTCTGTCTTCATACATCCTCTTAGTGTTAAATAATAAAATTATATTAATTATTTAATTTTCAAAAAAACTTTTTAATGAACATTAGGTTTTCATTATACCTTTATTTTCTATTATTACCATTTTTTATTTTGTTACAAAATTAGTTATGTTTATGTCCGATTTTTTGAGGCCATTATGTCTAAAACAACTTTGGTGTGTTGAAGATGGTCAAAAAGTTCATTAATTGATCAAGTAAATAATAATAAAAGTGTTATAGTTATGTTGTTTTAATATTTAAATATTCCATTAATACCATCCAAATGAGGTGGTTAATGAAAGTTATATGCATCCTTTCATGGAGGCGGTAGTCTGCACAATCACCTAAATGACATTTTCATTTTTCTAATATATAAAAATGAATTAACATAGACAAATATTTAACTTTAAATTATTATAATAATGGTATAAATAAAATATTAAACAAATAAAACCCTCTTTATTACTAACTATGTGAGTCAAAAAAGAAAAACAAATTATATCTCTTCATAGAGGTGTTAATCCACCCGTACGCACAAGCAATGTTATCATTTTCCAATATATGAGAGGGTAAGAAGGAATATAAAAATTTAAATTATAAAAAACATAATTATTTCCTAAATATAAATTTTATTAAATACATCCATATCTATATCCTTTCATGTGATGTGGTTATTAAAAATTAAATAGATCGACTCATTGAAGAGATGTTTCACACGTATCCATGAGTGATGTTTTCATTTATCATATGATGGAAATGAGGTAAATCATTGTTAGTCCACTACTATAATAAAATTTATTCATGGTGAGAACAATTATTTCATTACTTTAGTTTTTTATAATATAATTTAATGAGTATGAGGAGGAAATAACCTTTAAATAATTTATTTAAGACTTATACCTTATCCTTGGATATGTTACATTGGATAACACATTTAGACTAATAGGATTGGACTTCGTTGAGAGAAAAAATCTAGGATGGGGTTAAGATAGTTTTTATGGTATTTGGGTAGTTTTTAGTCTATATTGAGTGGTCAATGTGTGTGTATAATTTAGAATAAGAGGAAACCTTTTACAATTGTGAGGAGTGGTACCCTCATACATATTTGAAAGTGGAAAATATAATATTTTACTTTCTCTGGGAAAATGGATCCAATTTAATCAAATATTAATGATATTTTATGATAAGGTAAATATAAACTCCTAAAATAATATTTAGACAAGTTTTAGAGATATTTTACACTATATAACTTACATTAACTCCCCCTTTATCAATTTTAACCATTATAATAGTCACACAGTTTTACCATGGTAAGTAATCATTTTAACTGAAAATGAAATTAAAATAATTACCCTATTTAATGATAATAATTAAAAATATGGAATTAATTATTCAATATTAAATTTACATAATTAGAAAATTTAATTTTAATATATGTTTTCAAAACCCAATGAAAAACCAATTTTTGAAAAAAAAAATTTTAAGAAAAAAAATATTTTACCCCAAAATGAAGTATAATTATCAGGAATTCCTCCCTAACAAAGATCCCATTTTTGGTAATAAATTAAAGAAGGGAGATAATAATCTAAATCCCTTTCACCAAATAGACCCTAGTTCTGAAATATGTACAAATATTATAAAAATATTATAAATTGGTAGCCAAACCTTCTCTAATATAGGGTCGAGAGATATGATAATCCAACTGCAAGAAACTCTATGAAATTTATATAAAATGGTAAACACAAAACCATTCAAAATTAAATATATAAAGTAAACATATATTAATAATCCCAAAATAAAATACCTGAAATAATGACCCATGGTAGTGACAGAACAATAGCCCCATGTTTCGAGCAGGAAATGTCCATAAAAGTCCATGAAGTCCTCCTAGAAACATAAAAAAACATTTTATATATATTTATAAGGTGAGAATACAAGTATACACAATTATATTACACCCAAATTCTCTCATGAACATGTGAAAGGAGAATTCTAATTCACTAATGAGAAAATAATAGAACAAATAGTAGCTAAATATAGCTACAAAAAAAATCCAATCCTCACCATGGAATACAAACCAAATTAATCATTCATGTATAATAACATAATAAGAAGAATATTGATAAAGGGGTAACCTAAAACAGTTTCTCGATGGTTTTTTTCTCTCACAACCAATAATCCTATATCAAGGAGATCCCATATCATCTATATAGTCATTTTAAAAGACACCTGAGCTATCACATCACATCATGGTAGAAGACCCCTTGTCCACCCATCACATCTCACCCAAAGACCCATGGGAAATCACATCAAATGTAATCTTAAGACACATGGGGATAATATCACATGTAGACCATAATTTTAACCATAATAGTATAGTATCTTGAACATGAATTAAATAAGACTCATGATCTCCTACCACCATGCACGAACCACACCATGAACCACCACATCATCTCATAAATGGTTACAAATAGTTCAATTTTTTAATTATAGATATAATAGAATATGAATATAAATGTCACATTGAAGAAGGAATGGTGAAGACATGTTAACCAGACATATATCCCCACCATCAAAATTTTAGAAAAAATACCATCCAAACTTTTTCTTGTAATCATATGGTTCTCAATGTGTGTGGATTGCAAATAAAATATCATAGGGAAATAATATATATATATATATATATATATATGACAACCACAACATATAAGACAAAACTATGGGTTTACAATAAGGGTACTATCCCAAATCACAACGTCATCATAAGGTTTGGAAACATCTTCTCATTTTACAACCCCCGCTAAATGGAAGACATAATACAAACAAGTTACAAGCCAAAATACATGTTCCACATAACTAATCATTTAAAACAAAAATTCATGATTTTTTCATTAACAACCAATTTTATTTATTAATGCCATTTATTTTTAATTTAACCATCAACCACTTACACACACACTTCCCAATTAAATTTCAGTATTCATTATCCAATCCAACCATTTTCCAATTAAACCTATCAATAGTTTTAGTAAAATTATTAAAAAAGTATTCCATTACTATAGGGAAAATAGATAAACTCTACACAACACAAAACAACTTATATTTCTGATAATAATAAACTTCCAATTTCTAGGATCTCACATCACCACCACATTTATAACAACCCCCACAATCAAACAAATTCCTTGTCACAACCACCACACATCATAAGAACTTTATCATCACAACAATCATATACCCAAGACCAAAAATAATAACGATATCATAATCAATATTCATAAATGTTATTTGAAATATAAGAAATTTATTTTTCAGCCCATTTAATTTTTTATATTTCCAAGGAAATATCACACCCTATTATTTCAAAAGGAAAACAATTTGGTTTCCAGGTATATGTTATTATTCAATCCATTTAGGTTGAAATAAAATAATCATACAAAAAAAGGTTCATTAAAAAATGACCTATATCATAAATAAATCCACAAAAATTTCCTTTATATTCATCAAGTCATCAGGATTACATATACAAAACAATAATGGCATAAAAATCATCAAAACATGTGATTTCTTTTCCCTTTACCTTAAATTTAAATTATTAATTTTTCTTATATTCAATAATATAGTTCAAAAAACATCTTCAAGGATATATAGAAGTATTATACTTCTCGAATATGACAAGTAGAATAATGGTAAAGGATCCCATACCTCAAAAACAAGTTCCTTAACCCTTCCTAAGTTTGAAACAAGATTGAAGAAACCAATTAGCACCAAAATTAATGAAAACACCATGATTATCCTAGAACAAAATAAACAACATCATTTAATTTTGAAAAAATTCATAAAAAATGTTTTCCCATCAATAGTATTGTCTGATGGTAGAAAAGAAAGAAGAAAAAAAATGAGAATAAAATAGGGAAATCCTATGGAAAACACTAAGTAACAAATTTCATAGGACAATGTTAAAAGATAATGAATAGGGGATAAAATTCCACACAGGGATTCACTTAGGTCAACCATCATTAAATATAAAATATAGAAGAGAGACAAGTTTTAAGGGGGTTTGAGATTTTATAGAAAGTCAGGAAAAAATAACAAAACATCATAGAAACACAGACAAATCCATGGAATATTACATAAAAGGTAGAAAATTATGTGAGGAAGGGGAAAATCATAGATATTATTTTCAAATCCATTTCTGAGAAACATAACATGTTCCATTAAATATATTCTATTAAATAGGAAAAGAAACTACTATAAAATGTAAATAACCATGCTACAAAGACTATTCTCCAACCAAAGGCTATGAAAAAACCCTTCTCCATGGTGTAGATATGCCAAAATAAGGAATTACATAAGAACTAACCACTCTTTAACCCCAGGATTTAGCCTCCACACAAAACAAAACCATGCTGAAAATAGACGTACCACAGAAACACCTCCTTTGGAACTCTAAATCATAGCTGAATAACCAGGACACAACTATGAAAATTTTTATAGAAACATCAACAATCCACCTTTAAGACCCTATTCCATAGAAAAAAATCTCAAAATTAAAACAAAACCCCTTATAAAACAACCCATGCTTCCATTTTGTATAATCTGTCTCTACTAGATTCTCCAACTATAACTCCATTCCTTACTCCCCAACTCCCATAGAACGTATCACCCCACACACTTCCACTATAAGAATTTTCACAATGTAATAAATATGGATGTCTTAATTCATATAATAACATTAATTAGAATAGAATTAATTAGATATCTAAAATTTAATTAAAAAACAAAACTAAAAGGACACTAATGAAAACATTATTAAAAGAGGAATCCAAACAAAAAAATTTGAATAAAAATATTATTTAGATATTAAAATTTTAAAACATCGATTTGTAAGTTCAATAGAATATAATAGCTGAATTATATAAAATAATAAATTTATATTAACTCTTTAAAAATGTTTTATAACATTTCAACACATTTTTATATGATGGGATATAATAAAAATGAATTTATTTATAAAAAATTATTTTTCATTTTTTAACAAAAAATAAACAATTTTTAAAATAGATAAAATTTATTTTATCACTATTTCATTTGATTATATCAAAAATGAACTCCATTTTATCAATATAAAATTCTAAAATTATGTAATCAAACATTTAAATAAAAATAATTGAAACATAAAAAACAATTAGTTAAATAAAACTACAACTTTTTCAATTGAAATTCTATTTAAAATTAACTATAATTAAATGATGAATATGAACACTAAAATTGAATACATATAAATTGTAAAACTTATTTACTTCTAAGAATAATTTATTTGTCATATTTTTTCCAATAAAAAAATTTCTTCACCGTAATTTGACTCATTACTTAAACAAGTTAGGATATTTTTCCATCATATATTTTTCATATTCCTAAGTTTCTTATTCAATCATATAGTTATTCCATGAAAGAAAAACCTAGTGAGCTATAGTATTCCATAGTACTGACTCTTTAAGTTCTAGGAAATGAAATGAATTTTCCCTATGAGATAAATTTTCATCTAACTATTCCACTCTATAGCTCAAAAAATGATTTTCATCAGGTATATATTTTTATAAAAAATAAAAAATAAACACTACATGTTCTTGAGAAAAAATTTGCAAAGTCTACTTATTAATCAACTGATCCCATGTTTTCCACAATTTCATATAGGCCAATATTCGATGAACCTAATTTTCCAATCATTCCAATCTGTATAAAGTACTTATAAGGAGATAAATTAAAAAAACATGTCCCCTACATCAGATTGTGGACCATTCCTCCTATTTTGTAAATTAACCTTTTTTCTATTATGAGATGAAATTATATAATTTATAATCTTCTTTATCTTATCAACCATATATTATAATAACTTTGACCCCAAATACATTTCCTCAATAACCGCATCCAAACCTAGTTTTCGTTGAAACTTATTTCTCTATAAGGCATCAATTTGTTCTATATTTATACTTGAATGAAACCTATTATTATAAGAAAATTACCCAAAATAAGGATGTTGGACTAAACATCATTTATTATCCCAGCTGAATGAACCAATCAAGTCTTTTAAAGTCTAAATTTTTCTATCTGACGATCCATTAGATCGATGATAAAAATATGTATTAAAATTTAATTAGATAACCAAGGAATTCTAAAGACATTTCCAAAAATAAATGCAAATACCTGATCGCGATACAATACTATAGAGATGGGGAAACCATATTACATGACTATTTCTTTATGACAGGGTATAGTAAGTTGGAATAAATACATAATATCTGAGATAGGATAGAAATTCATATATTTAGTCAAAAAATGATGTAATGACTATGAATTTTTTCCATATAATATTTTTTGTATTAGTTGGGTTATTATGAGTATGTAAAAATTGATGGCCCACGATTCTGAAGCCCGGAGAGCCCGGAATGGAATTTTGAACATTTTTTATGGTATGTTCAGTAAAATTGCGAGTAGTGATTTATATCATTTGAACCACATATTTCATTAAAAATCTGAGGTCACCCTTTAATTCGTAGCATTGAGATTCACTTAAGCTAAGCGTAACTTCGACAGGCAAGGGTCAGACGAAAAGGTTAATTTTTGATGTTTTTATAAAAAAATAATAAAATAACTCCATGAGTTATTTTATTTTCTTTCAACTGTTGAATGATGATGGAAATACTTTAGTGTAACGTCAACCTTGAATGGGAGTCATTTAATGAAATGAAATTTGGTACTGTAACTGGGACGCTCGTAGGTTTTTATAGAACATTCAATGCAGTTCATTAATGAATGACATTAATGAAACACAATGAGGGAGGTTCCTTTTCCCTTATTTAAAAAAATATTTGGCATGGGTTTTGGTGACACATGAGAGGAACCTCTGATGAAGTTTCGACGATGCCTTGCACCAATGTAGAATAGAGATTCGACGACCGTTGGAGGATTCGAATTGGACAATGACGGGTGACGACGAACACCTTTAAACACAGTTTCATCTCACTCAACCACAATGTCATCCAATGAGTTCAAGGAAGGGGTTTTCATTGTTTAATTTCAAATATTTTACGAATTCATATTCATTTCATTATGTTTCAACTCTTCCCTTGTTATAACACTAGCACGGAGAGTGCGGGCCGAATAAAACAAGGCTGGAGCTTCTACCGATCTTTTTTTGGTTGCGTTCTTCATGGGAGACCGAGAAACATGGCAGAAAATCTAAATTGAGGGCCATTTAGTTTAGGTGACTTCCGGGGAGGCCCTAATGCGCAGTAAGAAAAGAAAACGGACCTTCGGAGCATTATTGGAGGCCCGAGGAAGCTCTGCCGGCACCACAACGCCGACGACCTGAGGAGGTGGCGGTTAGCTCTCACCAACCGTGAGGTGGGGGTGATGCACAATGGTGCCCTGGCAGACGAAGGGGGATGCAGGAAATTTCCGGCCTCATTGAAGCCAGGTGGAGCGCCACACAGCATATTGTGGCTCATAGCTGTGGTGGTGGGCGAAGGACGGACCCGCGCACGTGGGTCCTGTCGTTGACCAGTCTATGTGGACCAACCAGATGGAGTGGTTACAATTGGCACCACTGATTAAAGATTGGAATGAAAAACTTATCATTTTGGGAGGGGAGTGGACCCTCACACCCAAGTAGTGAGCTGCGCCTAGCCATCCGGCATGGATGGTCCAGTGGCCCGACGGGCCGCGTCCTGCCGGGTGGACCTAGCCGGTCTCACAGACCAGTGGTCCAATCCCATGGACAGTGGGCCGAGAACATAGCCCACTGGGTCGAGGCCGCAACCCAACCCCTTCTAGCTAGGCCCAGCCCCTTCGAGATGGGCCCAGTGAACCAGGTCAGACTTAACGTGGACCCTTTAGGGCCCAGTTTCCCTTTAATGGGATATCTCCTAAATCGGGTGGTCTTTTGATGAAACATCTATGGCACTAGAAATACAAGGATTATGCAGTTATTTTTTATATAATCCACTTTGGTTTTGGATAAATTTGGTGTACGACTAGATTGGATTGGACTCGAATCCAACCCGGGCCCCGACACTAATATACCTATAACATACAAACCAGGTATCCGACTGAGGCATCGTCAATTGCATTAGAACCCTCATAACATGTTGTTCTGTTGGGTTACTTCTTCATGGGAATTTGTAGAGGTTTAGGTATGACCGATATCTTGAGAATCGGTTTCCCAGAGTCTCAAGGGAACCAGGTGAGAGAATCTTGTGGATGACAGTCAATTAACATACGACCGTCAATGGATCTGCATCAGAACGACCCTGTGTGGATCAATAATAACACATCACGGTGTAGACCAGCCTTAGAGATACCTATCATGGATCGGTGACTTACGACCCTATGTGGATCGCCGACTTACAACCCAGTGTGGATTGATGACTTACGACCCTATATGGATCAACGACTAACGAGCCTATATGGATTAGAAATTGCACGACCTGATGAGGACCAGCCTTAGAGCAACATGTTGTAGTTCAGCAATTTACGAACCTATGTGGATAGAAGACTTATGACCATGTGTGGATTACTGACATACGACCCTGTGCGGATCACTGACAGTGCGACTTCTTCATGGTTCAGCAGTGGAACTTCTCAATGGAATAAGATGAATTATCTCTATGACTAATCATCATTATTCCTCTTCATTAAGTTGTCTACTAGGTTTGAGGAGAGTCTTTTACTTGTGATTTTTGATTGGGGTCAATCATTGTGATTTTTAATTTCTGTAATTCTAAGAGAACTTTGAGGCATCTCAGGGTCTCTAATGGGTATTTCTATACTCACCCCTACATAGGCTTCACCCGCACCGTGTTGTGTCTTTTGTAGATGATGGACAGCTTTGAACAAGGTTTGCGAGCTAAGAACAGATGGTGCACAGAGGTGACCGGTTGACACAGAGAGATGCAGTGATGAGCTGTACCTACCCTTGAAGAATGATCCTTGGTGGATGACATCAGAAGTTATTTTTCCTTTCTACTTTATTTTTATTTTAGTTTGGTTTGTATTCTGGCCCATTCTTCTTTAGTTCACACTTTTACATTTAGTAGTTATACTATGTGGTTTGTTCTTTTATGTTCCCAGTCTGTGTGTTTGCCAGTTTAAAGGCAATTCCTTCCCATTTTTATGGACATTCATTTCTAGTGCTAGTCACCAACCCCTGACCTATGGAAGGTAGGCTGGGTGTAGTTATGACACGAGTCCCGAGGGACAGAACGTGATAAAGTGTTATCAAAGGAGTTGGTTCTACTGATGAACAAAGACTATGATCATTTCAATGGGGTAATAATGTTATGTTTTTTGAGTACGTTTTTCATCTTAGGGAGTTCAGTGTTGTTGCGGCGGCCGAAGCATCCATACATCTGGACCCTGTGTTCTAATTTCTGACTTGATGCATGAAAACACTGATTGCATGTGTCTTTGAAATGTTTTTGTTTTTGATATCTTCTGAGTCCTCTCACCAGGTATAAAATTATTGACAGTGGTGCATCTGTTTCTTTACAGGATGTCGCCACATAGATATCCATCCAGGATTCCATAGAGAGTTCACGATAATGGCCCACCGAATGATGAGGCTTCGGTGCAGGGCCCTCTTACAGTGATGGTACCTTTGAGTGATGTACCAGCAACACCACTATCCATATGGAAGCTATTTCCAACATCCACACAAGAATATTGTGCATGTTTAATGAGGGTACTGCACGAGTTCTAGTGGTAGAGGCCTCCGATGTTTCGAGAGGACACAAATCCACAGGTGGGTGAAAACTGGTAGGAGGTTGTGGCTAGAATGTTCCACCCATATGGGACACCAGCAGACCATATGGTCATCCTAGCAGCTTGTCTCTTCCAGGGAACAATAGGGAGATGGTGGAGCTTGATGTACTAGATGCCAGAGGAGGTGACCCTGACCTGGTTGGACTTCAAGATCCTCTTTAGGTCCGAGTTCATTCTAGTGACTCTATGCTTTGTGTGTATTTAGGAGCTCTAATACATACAACAAAGTAGCCTGATAGTATCCCAATACTTGGTTAGATTCACTGACCTCTCCCTCTACTCCATCGACATTGTATGAGACCATTTCTTTAGGGCCCAAATCTTCGATCCAGGTCCCCAATGGGAGATTTGAGTATCGATGATATCTCTCAATATATTGATGCAAGATGGAGTTCTAGAGGGATCACTTCTGGTGGAGAGATTCCTAGATGAGCATGCACCAATAGTGAGAGAAAACACCAGACGACACATGGCTGATTCATCTATAGCAGGTTGTAGGCTAATTATGTAGGGACCCATGGAAGCCAGACCTTATGGTGGCTGAACCCAGGATGTAATGCCCTGACCCCAGTTACCCAGAGTCGGTGTATTATTACATAACATTGGCATGATCATAATAGATCAAGTCTCAAAAGACCGATTAGTTTAGTAGCCATGGAAACACTAGATATATTCATAAGTCTTAAATTACATCATAAAGTAAAAAAAACTACAACAACATCTTGTCTTCATATCCCCTCATACATTTCTGGTAGGTCATTCATAAAATACTTCTTCACATCCTGGGAAAAATTAAAAAATTGAAAGGGGTGAGATCATATGCTCAGTAAGGATAACAATATAGCGGAAACTTTGATAAATAAACATAAACATTTAAGGCAATTTATAACAAAAACAAAATCCTTTTAAACTTGAATGTCAGCATAATATGGAAAAGATAAAATGAAATAATTCCATTTACTCATTCACATGGATATTCTATAAGTTGAATAATCACATGCAATATCAATAACCACTTTCATAATGATGGAATGCATAATGTCATACTATCATAACCACATAGTCAAGGCCTTGTGGCAAGACTACAAATAAGATTTTGTCAAGGCCTAAGGCCAAGACACTAGTTTGTCTCATGAGACCTACCGATGCATCGAGGAGCTATAGAGGGCTCCACCCGTCCCTTATTAAGTCCAATGCATTTCTCATAAGAACATGGTTAAACATAACATAAACATTCGTATTAAAAACTAGCATACAAAATGTGAAAACATTCTCCATAAACCATGAATGGTATAAAAATAACACATCCACAGTCAAACGTATCACAAAACCATCAATACAATATGTAAGTTTTGTATCATAATAAATCAACTTCAAATAAGCTTAAAATCCATCAAAGGATGTTCACATAGATGAAATCAAAACTATTTGAGAGAAATATCTTTTTTTAAATCATTTAAAAGTCACATAATTATAAAAGAAAAAATTTACTTTGAAAATATTCTTATAATCTTGTAAGGAAAGCTTAGAAGATTTTATAATGGCGGAAAATAGCCACACCTGCCATATAAGTTAAAAAATACATTCTTACCATAATTCTATCGAAAAGTTTAAAAAGGACTTTGTTCGGAAAACGACGGAAAGATTACTTTATAAACTTCTTATAAAAAGTAAAAAAAAGTGTATAAATGACTTTAACCCATAGTCTGTAAAATAGTGAGAATGTTTTGAAATACATTTTTAAGAAACATGGATGTGGATGATAAAAATTTCCCAGTAGATAATTACATATAAATAACCTTGGATAATGAAGAGATTGTGAAATAAACCCTTACCTTGTACTTTTCCTTGGTCGAGGGTAGGTTAAACTCCTTTATAATGGTGAAATAATTGTTGTTAAATTATACAAAAATCATAAAAATTAATATGATATCATATAAGATCATTTAACATTGTTTTGTTAATAATATCTTAGTATTATCGTCGTTTTAGGTGTTAATGAATTTGTTCTCCTTTATATGATTTGTTACGTAAGCCAAGTTTGTTATTGATAGGTTGTATATTATTCATATAAAGAATGATATTAAGTATTTAAACGTTTTTTAACCATAAAATCATAATTATACTTTAATGGAGATGATGAGGAATGAATCTCATGACGTTCTTGGAGACGGTTGTCCGTACGTACGCACAAGAGACAATATCATTATTTTGATATTAAAATGATATATAATTGGATGTTATATCATATATAAATAATCATTATCATGTTATATTTATTATTTACATCAATTAAACATCATTATCATACCCATCCAAATAATAATGTTTTGAATAACAATTGCACCACGACGTGGAGACGTTAGTCGTACGTACGCACGTATGGTGACATGTCATTCAAAAGATGGATAGAATACTAAATATGGTTGTACCATATTTATAATAACATAAAATTATATTGAAGATACTGGTGTTATTATTTTATAATGGAAAAAACAAAGAAATAAGATGTTGAAGAAGAAAGGAACTTGAAAGTGGGTGGTGAAAACATTACCTCTTCTTCGGGTTCTTCATTTTGATTTGATCAAAAGGGATCCTTAGGTTGGATTTCTGATCAAACTAATTCCTCTAGGTTGAGGTGAGGGAAGTTTAAAGAATATTCGGGTAGGGGATGGATGATCCAAAAGGCTTTGAAGTTGTGAATTAGAGAGTAGGGGGACTTCCCTTTTATAAGAGGGGTGAGGGGCACCTTAGGAAAAACATAAAATATTATTTTATAATAAATTCATATTCAGTTTATAATGCCTCCAAGGTGACTTCTTTAGAGGCTAAGGTGGGGATGGGTCTAAATACTTTCAACCAATATATTTTAGACAGGTTTGGGCCATTAAATTAACCTTATCATTTATATTTAACTCTTAGTTAAATAGTTTGACATTTTCCTTGTCTCTTTGTATATTATTATTATACGGTTAATAAAATTACTATATACCTCCAAAATATTCTCAAGTTGTCCATTACTGATAAAAATATAATTATATAGGTCCTTTGGCCGAACCTTAGATTTTTAATAATATAATTTCAATTAATGATATAATATTTTTTAAAAAAACTCTTTTATGTAAATTTTGACACTGTTGAGTATTTTGTTTTTGATAAATTCATAACAGAATTATTAATTAGAAAAAAATTTATAACTAATAGTAATATGTTATATTGACCTAAAAAATTATTTTAATTCATAAAAAGTCTCAAATATCATTTATTTTGATATTTATAATATCAATTATCTTAATGTTTCATTAATATGGTAATTACTGCATCATCATTGTGTTATAAATAAATTAAATTATTTAATTTCTAAAAATTATAAATAAAATAATATTATGTAAGAAATATTTTTATCTTTCTAATGAATAATTGTAATCTAATTTATCTTATGTATAACCCAATATTAAAAAAAATTAGTTAATAAAGTTTTATTTTAACCCTTTTAACTCTTCTTTGAATTAAATAATAATAAATTTCATAATCTAATCCAAGTGGACCTAAATTATAATATTTAATTTGTAAGGTTTTTTTTGGTCTAGATACACTTTTCCAATATAATTAGGACATTTGTGGGGTGATATTATTATCATTTTTACCCTTAATTGCCCTATTTACTTTTAACCGTGGTAAATAAATGTAAAACGTTACTATTAAAAAAAATTATTTGTATCTTATTGAACCACATTTTACTCCTTGATATTAACCGTGTCTCTCGTATTTTCGAAATTCCAAACACAGAAGTGGTAAAATTAATTTTATGTGAATTTCCAAATTCATCTAGGAGGGGGGTAAAAGACGGTGAAAAGTCCGATAAAATTTTTATATACCTAAAATTATTCTAAACTAACTACAATGAATTACATTGAACTTATATATGTATTATGTATATATTTTGACCTTAATTAAATTTAAATAAAATAAATAATTACTTTAATAAAAATTCGGTTTTAAACTATAACTCAGTGTCTTATCAATTTTCATCAAAAATTGAATGTTTTCAGAAAAATACAAAAAATTCACTTTAAGATAATTTCGATATTTTTTATCTAAAAATTAATTCCATTTTGAAAGATAAAATTTATAAAATTTCAAAAGTTGGGTATTACTATTCATAACAGCTAGTTTGATTGGTTGTGCTGTGTGTTAGAACTCGATGTTGCGTAAAACACACGCTATTGTATTATTCAAAGAGAAGCATACCGTGGAAGCTTGGGGTGTTACATTCTCCCCTACTTAAAATAATTTTCTACTTGAAATTTCTAGAATACTACTGCATGAAAAGACTCGGGTGATTCTTCATTATAAGTTCCTCAGGTTCCCACATTGCCTCTATCATTTTATGGTTTCTCCATAAAACTTTTACCAGATGAGTTGTCGAGTTTCTCAGCCCTTGTTCTCTTGTATCAAGAATCCTAATGGGATCTTCGCAATATGGCAGATCGGGTTCCAGTTCTAATTCCTCATAAGTGAGTACATTTGTTGGGTCAGGCATGTATTTTCTCAACAGGGATACGTGGGACACATCGTGATGTTTAGAGAGACTTGGCAGCATTACGAAATGGTAAGCTACATCCCCAATTCGTTCTAGAATTTCAACAGGTCTGATGTACCTGGGACTCAATTTACACTTCTTACTGAAACGTATAACTCCTTTCCATAGATATACCTTCAAGAAAACATGATCTCCAACCTGAAATTTCAAATCCTTCCTTAGTTTATCGTCATAGATCTTCTGCCTACTTTGAGCTGATTTGATGTGGTTTTGGATTACCTTTACCTTTTCCATTTTTTCCTCTACCAATTATGGGACAACAAGTTTTCTTTCACCAACGTCATCCCAATAGGTTGGTGTGTGACATCTCTTTCAATATAACGCTTCATATGGTGTCATTCGAATACTTGAATGGAATCTATTGTTATAGGAAAATTCCACCAGAGGTAAATATTGAACCCACATACCCTGAAAGTCATGTGAGCAAGATCTCAACATGTCATCTAAGGTTTGAATACTCCATTCTGATTGTCCATCTATTTGAGGGTGGTAGGCAGTGATCAAACAAAGTTCATTATCCAAGGCCTTTTGAAGACTCTTCCAGAATCTTGAAGTAAAACGGGGATCATGATCAGAAAAAATAAATAGGGGTACTCTGTGAAGAATCACAACTTCATTAATATATATCCTTTCTAGATGTTCAAGTGGTAGATCTTCACTTATAGCAAGAAAATGTGCTGATTTGGTAATACGGTCAACAATGACCCATATTGCATCATTCCTTCTAGGAGTCTTTGGTAGTCCCATGACAAAGTCCATCGTGATATTATCCCATTTCCACTCAGGTATGGGAAGAGGTTGCATGAATCCTCCAGGCTGTTGCCTTCCAGCTTTTACTTGTTGACAAACCATACATCTTGACACAAAATCAGCAATCTCCCTCTTCATGTTGTCCCACCAAAAATGTTCCTTCAAATCCCTATACATTTTGGTGATCCCAAGGTGTATATAGAAATTAGAACTTTGAGAATCATCCAACAATTACATTTTTAGATCACATATATCGGGAACACAATGTCTCCACCCAAATTTCAAAATTCCATCTTCATACACAAAGTCACTCAATCTCCCATCATTCAAAACTTTAATATTCTTTTAAAATTATTCATCATCGGTCTAAGAACTCCATATCCTTTATAATAAGGATGGTTTGGCAACCATTTGAAAAATTATTGATGTTTCACCTTCCATGGTGATTCGCATATCCATCTTTACAAGATTAATGAAAATATTATCCCTTTCAACTCTCATTTTGTTCAAAACTCCATGATCATTTCTGCTCAAAGCATCTGCCACCTTATTTGCCTTCCCCGGGTGGTAGTGTATCGTGGAATCATAATCCTTGAGTAATTCAAGAAATATCTTTTGCCTCATGTGGAGTTATTTATGTGATAAAATATAATTCAAACTCTTGTGATCAGTATGAATCTCACATTTTTCAGCATAGAGATAATGTATCCATATCTTCAAAGCAAATATTATAGAAGCTAACTCAATATCATGAGTAGGATAGTTTTTCTCTTAAATTTTTAGCTATCGTGATGCATATGCAATAACTATATCATTCTGCATAAGGACACAACCAAGTCCTTTCTTCGATACATCACTATAAATAATGAACGCATGATTCCCCGGTGGTATAGTCAATATAGGGGTGTTGACTAATATTCTCTTTAGTTCTTCAAATAATTATTCGCACTCTTTTTTCCAAAAAAATTTAACCCCTTTACGTGTGAGCTTCGTCAATGGGTTAGCCAATTGGGAAAATTTTTGGATGAAATGCCGATAATAACCTGCTAAACCAATAAAACAACGTACCTCAGTTATACTCGTCGGTGATAGCCATTCTTGGATTTCTCTTGTCTTAGAAGGATCAACTTAAATTCCATCTTTAGAGACAATATGGCCAAGAAAAGAAATCTCCTGAAGCCATAATTCACACTTGCTAATCTTCCAATATAATTCATGTATTCTCAGAGTCTTCAATATATTTATCAATTTATTTTCATGATCATCATAGTTTTTGGAGTATACTAAGATATAATCAATAAATACCACTACAAATTCATCAATATATTCCATGAAAACTCTGTTCATTAGATCCATGAAAACAAAGGGTGCATTAGTCAACCCAAAAGGAATTACTGTAAACTCATAATGCCTGTACCTGGTTCGAAATGTTGTTTTCAGAATGTATTCCTTCTTTACACAGAACTGATGGTATCTAGATCAAAGTTTAATCTTTTAAAAGTATTGAGCTCCATGTAGTTGGTCAAATAAATCATCAATGCTAGGTAGAGGATACTTGTTCTTTATTGTTATAGCATTGATCTCCCTACAGTCGATACATAACCTCTTAGATCCATATTTCTTCTTAACAAAAAGGGCAGGGGATCCCCATTTAGAAACACTAGGGAGAATAAATCCCTTATTACTTAATTATTTTAGTTTTTTTCGTTGTACTAATTCCAAAGTGGCCATTCTATACGGGGTCTTCTATATGGGTCTTGATCCAAGAATTAAATCAAAATAATACTCAATTTCTCGATCTGGAGGATGTCTAGGTAAATCCTCTGGAAAAACATCAACATATTCTTTCACAATAGGTAAATCCCCTATTTGATCATTTCTTTCCTCACCCACAGTTTTTCATTCTTTTTTCCCCAATAATTTAATTTAGTTGAGCTATTGTGAGTGGATATAGGTAAGAATTTGGTAGTGACAATTCTACTCTAAAGATAAGCTGTTCCTTATCATCATCATCAAAAATCATAACCTCCTTATTTTTACAATAAATCTTCACATCATGGTCCGAAATAAAATCCATACTAAGGATTATATCAAATTAATTCATGGGTATGATGATGAGATTAGCAGATAAAGAACATTTATGTGCTCTAATGGGGATTGATTCACAAAACATTGTTGCGATGATACTTCCCTTAGGAGTTTTAGCTGAGAACTCCCTCGTTAAATCAAATTGGAAATTTCTAATTTTCTTAGAAAACTGGGATGATATGAAACAATGTGATCATCCAGAATCAAATAAAGCATTGGATAAACTTGAGGAAACCATTAAATTACCATCCACTATGTCTTTCGGAGATTCTAACTCAGCAGTAGTGATAGCATAATATTGGCCTTGATCCCTTGGCCTTTTTTGAGGTAAGTTCCCTTAACATTTAGGAAATTCATTTGCATAATGTCCCATCTCCCTAAAGTTGTAGCATTGAACATCGGTAGATTCTTTCTTCCCCTTGCAATCACGAGCTTAGTGGCCTAATTTCACCACAGTTGTAACAGACCCCCATTCCATTCAAGCAAGTACCGGGGTGTTTCTATCCACATTTAATATTGGATGGATAATAATCATTTCCCTTCATCCCCTTATTTCCAGTTCCAGAGTGATCACCAGATCTCTTCTTCTCTTGCTTTGTTTCAAAGTCATAAGACATAGAAAAGTATTTTTCTGTCTTAATAGAGCTTGAGACAATATCTTCGTACAAAGAGAAGGTTTGTGATACTAATGCTCGATTGAGAAATGGTTTTAACCCATCAATGAAATTATTAATCATACATCTTGGGTTACATATATAATCTGCAGCATACCTCACTAACCTTGTAAAGTTAGCCTCATACTTTGAGACATTCTTATCCTCCTTTTGCCTCAGACTCAGAAATTGCCTTTCCATATCTACTCTATGGTCACGAGGAAATTATTTTTCTCAAAACAACTCTTTAAACTCCCTCCATTCCATATTTGATATTTCATCATCGTCCTTCGTGTTTTGAATCAATGACCACCATTGATAAGCATCTCCAGTGATACGGTAAACTTCCATGATAACTTTTTCCCTTTCACTACTCCCCAAGGCATGGAATATTTTTTCTAAGGAATTTATCCTTTGATCAGCTACTACAAGATTTTTACCCCCATTGAATGTTGGTATTTGTTTCCTCATGAAGCGATCTAACATTGATCCTCCACGTTGCGGATCAGTGTGCTCCATACGGGTAAGGTTATTATTCATAACCTGAGTGATTTGTACCGGTATGGTGATTAGCTAATCCACAACAGTTGCATCACCAGCTCCACTATACTTATCTTGAGCAGGATGGAAATCCCTACATGGAGTGTGTTCATTGATATAATTTCCATTTCTTCCACTATGCAACATTTAAATACAATTCCATACACTAGATTAGTTTATGAATTGGAATACATAAATTCAAACTTGGAAAACAGTTAACATAAATTGAACAATTAATGGATATAATCCATAATCATAAAAATATTTTCTTTGATAAGTATATACTCATAAACCCTTCATAATGTTTTGTAAATAAAATTAGAATTATCCTAAGAATATCCCCTAGGAGTGTCGTAACCCAGAGTGTAGCAAGGTCCATTGTCGTGCACCAGTTCCCGTTTGAGTCTAGCTCAAAGCGGTGTTTTGGGTTTTACCCCTAGGTACATATGTGCCAGAGCTGCATCTTCCTACTCGAATCCAGATAGGGATGTATTGCTCAGAAAACTCACAAAATCTCTACAATACCAAAATTATAGGAAGTTCTTCTGTACTAATCCTCAAAGTCTATCTTAGGGATATGTTCTCTAGTAAAAGTTTATCTAAATCTAGCTTTCAAGGTTTGTACAAAACTTCTTCTGATACCAACTATAATTCCCCGACCATAGTTACCTAATGTCAGTGCATTATTACATAACATTGGCGTGATCACAAAAGATCATGTCTCAAAAGACCTATTAGTTTAGTAGAATTGGAAACACTAGATATATTCATAAGTCCGAAATTACATCATAATGTGAAAAAAACTATAACAGCATCTTGTATTCATTTCCCCTCATACATTCCATGTAGGTCATTCATAAAATACTTCTTCACATCTGGGGAAAATTAAAACATTGAAAGGGGTGAGCTAAAAAGCTCAGTAAGGATAACAATATAGCAGAAACATTCATAAATAAACATAAACATTTAAGGCAATGTATAACTAAAACAAAAGCCTTTTAAACTTGAACTTAAGCATAATATGGAAAAGATAAAATGAAATAATTTAATTTACTCATTCACATGGATATTCTATTAGTTGAATATTAACATGCAATATCAATAACCACTTTCATAATGATAGAATGAATAATGCCACACTATCATAACCACAAAGTCAAGGCCTTGTGCGAAAACTACAAATAAGATATTTTCAAATCCTAGTTCCAAACACTAGTTAGTCTTATGAGACCTACTGATGCATCGAGGAGCTATATCGGGCTCCACCTGTCACTTATTAAGTCCAATGCATTCCTCATATGAACTGGTTTAAACATAACATAAACATTTGTATTTAAAACTAGAATATGAAATGTGAATACTTTTCCCATAAATCATGAAGGGTATAAAAACAACACATACATAGTCAAATATATCACAAAACCTTCAATAAAATATGTAAGTTTCGTATCATAATAAATCAACTTCAAATAAGCTTAAAATCCATCAAAGGATGTTGACATAGATGAAATTAAAACTGTTTGAGATTAATATCTGTTTTTTTTAAATCATTTAATAGTAAAATAATTATAAAAGAAAAAATTTACTTTGAAAATATTTTTATAATCTTGTAAGGGAATATTCGAAGATTTTATAATTGTGTAAAATTGACACACTCACCGTATAAGTTAAAAAAAGACATTCTTACCTTAATTCTATCGAAAAGGTTAAAAAGGACCTTGTTTGGAAAAGGACGGAAAGATTCATTTATAAACTTCTTATAAAATGTAAAAAAATGATATAAATGTCTTTAACCCATAGTCTGTAAAATAGTAAGAATATTTTGAAATACATTTTTAATAAACATGGATGTGGATGATAAAAAGGTCCCAGTAGATAATTACGTATAAACATCTCGGATAATGAAGAGATTGTGAAATAAACCATTACCTTATACTTTTCCTTGGTCGAGGGTAGTTTAACCTCATGTATAATATTTAAATAATTTTTATTAAATTATAAAATAATTATATACATTAATATGATATCATATATGATCTTTTAACATTTGTTTGATAATTATATCTTAGTATTATCGTCGTTTTGGGTGTTAACGAATTCATTTTCCTTTATATGTTTTGTTACGTAAGCTATGTTTGTTATGGATAGGTTGTATATTATTCATATACAGAATGATATTATGTCATTAAACATTATTTTTTACTATAAATTGACAATTATACTTGAATGGATACGGTGGGAAATGAATCTCATCGCGTTCGTGGAGACTGTAGTCTGTACGTATGCACGAGCGATAATATAATTATTTTGATATTAAAATGATATATAATTGGATTTTATATCATATATAAAGATTCATTATCATGTTATATTTATTATTTACATAAATTACACACAATTATCATACCCATCCAAATAATAATGTTTTGAATAACAATTACACCACGACGTGGAGACGATAAGTCGTGCGTACGCACATATGATGACATGTCATTCAAAAGATGGATAGAATACTGAATATGGTTGTACCTTATTTATAATAACATCATAGTATATATATGAAACTGGAGTTATTATTTTAGATTGGAAAAAACAAAGAAAGAAGAAGTAAAAGAAGAAAGGAACATGAAAGAGGGTGGTGAAAACATTACCTCTTATACGGGTTCTTCCTTTTGATCTGATCAAAAGGGATCCTTAGGTTGGATTTCTAAAAAAAATAAGGCCTCTAAGTTGAATTGAGGGAATTTGAGAGAATATTTGGGTAGGTTTTGGCAGATCCAAAAGGCTTTGAAAGTGTGAATTAGAGAGAAGGGGGAGTGCCCTTTTATAAGAGGGGTGAAAGGCACCTTAAGAAAAACTTAACATATTATTTTATAATAAAATCATATTCAGTTTATAATGGCTCCAAAGTGACTTATTTCTAGGATAATGTGGGTATGGATCTAAATACCTTCAACCAATATATTTTAGATGGGTTTGGGTCACTAAATTAACCTTATCATTTATATTTAACTCTTAGTTAAATACTTTGACATCTACCATGTCGCCTTGTATTTTTATATTATATGGTTAATAGACATACTATATACCTCCAAGAGACCCCCAAATGGTCCATTAATGATACACCTATACTTATATATGTTCTTTGGCCGAACCTTAGATTTTTAGGAATATAATACCAATTTATAATATAATATTTATTTTAAAAACACTTTTATGTCAATTTTGACACTATTGAGTATTTTGTTTTTGATAAATTCATAAAATCATTATTACTTCGAAAAAAATTATATAACTAATTACAATATGTTATATTAACCTAGAAAATTAGTGTAATTTATAAAAAGTCTCCAATTACATTTATTTTAATATTTATAATATCAATTATCTTTATGTTTCATTAATACGGTAATTACTGCATTATCATTGTGATAAAAATAAAATAAATTATCTAATGTCTAAAAATTATAAATAAAATACCCTAATGTAGGAAATATTTTTAAATTTATAATGGATATTTATAATCAAATTTATCTTATTTATAACCCTATATTAAAAATTGTTTAGTTAGTAAACATTGATTTTAACTCTTCTAGCTCTTATTTGAATTAAATAATAATAAATGTCCGAATCTAATCCAAGTGGACCTAAATGATAATATATTATTACTAAGATTGTTTTTGATCTAGATACACTTTTCCAATAGAATTAGGACATGGGTTAGGGTAATATTAATATCATTTTTACCCTTAATTACCCTATTTAATTTTAATCGTGGTAAAAAATAGTAAAAAGTTACTATTCACAAAATATTATTTTTATCTTATTGAACAACATTTTACTCCTTGATATTAATCATGTCTCTTGTATTTTATAAATTCTACAAATAGAAGTGGTAAAATTAAGTTTTATGTGAATTTCCAAATTCTCCTAAGAGGTGGGTAAAAGACGGTGAGAAGTTCAATAAAATTTTTATATATCTAAAAATATTCTAAACTAACTCCAATGAATTACATTGAACTTATATAGGTATTATGTATCTATTTTGACCTTAATTAAATTTAAATTAAATAAATAATTATTTAAATAAAATTCGGGTTTAAACTATAACTCAGTGTTTTTTCACTATTCCTCGAAAATTGAATGTTTTCAGAAAAATACCAAAAATTAAACCTAAGCTAATTTCAATATTCCGAATCCAAAAATTTAGTCCATTTTGAAAGATAAAATTTATAAAATTTCAAAAACTGGGTATTACTAATCATAACGGCTAGTTTGATTGGTTGTGGTGTGTGTTAGAACTCGAAATTGTTTACAACAAGCGCTAATGTATTATTCAAAGAGAAGCATACCATGGAAGCTTGGAGTGTTACAAAGGTTGTAGGGTTAGAGGTTCAGAGCTAACAGAATAGAGAATATCAAAAAAGGAGCAGACTATTCTAATCGGTCGGTGGGCATGGTCACATGGATCGCGACGTCCTGACCCACCCTACTAAAGGCTAGCAGACGGTCGAGGGACCGCCGAGGTAGAGGATGAGATTCGACCAGGGAGGTCTACATTGCGACAAACGTGGCAGAGGATCCGACCTTGTAATAGGTGGTGGGTGACGGATTGAGGTTATACCACCACCACCACCTACAGGTGGTCCACCCCGACATCATGGAGTAAGTGGATAGGGACGAGCTACGCTTCAGGTAGATGAGGCATATGAGAAGGGAACTATAAAGATAATTCGAGATATGATCTGTGTATACTCCACACAAGCTGCATTTATTATTGAAACAGGTTCAAATCATTCTTTTATTTCCACAGCTCTTGTTCGGAGCTCGAAGATTCTTGTAGAGCCATTTGATCAATACGTTTTATTAAAGATACCTATGGGAGAGGATTCGATGATTACTCACTGGTGTTGGAAATGTGATCTTACTATAGGAGGCAAGATCTTTGGTTGATATCTTCTAGTATCAGCATTGAGGCCTTACAATATCATATGTGGTAAGTACTATGTATCCACAGTCAATGCTCCGATCGACTATTTTAGGCATAATGTACGATGTGACCACGAAGATAGGACTAGGTTTTCCTTCACTAGTGAGAATGGAATCTTTACATATCAGGAAGATCATTCTCAGATGAGGGTGCAGTCGATCACTAATCATTTATCTGGCCTTACACTCGAAGCAGTTGATGAGAGAAGTCTGAGTTATCTAGTTGTAGTGGAATGGTATGCTGATGTATTTCCTGATGATGTTCTAGGACTACCTCATCATAGAGGGGTAGAATTCTATATCAACATTTACCCCAGGACAACACCGATATCTACACCAGCATATCAGATGGCTCCCATGGATCTTTGTGAGTTGAGGGTACAACTATAGGACTTGCAGTTAAGGCCTTGTGCTTCTCCGTGGGAATCCCCAATTTTGTTCGCCAAGAAGGCATATGGGAGTTTGAGGATTTTCATAGACTATCGGCACCTGAACTAGGTAAAAGTTAAGAACATGTATCCACTCCAAAGATTTATGATCTCTTCGATCAGCTGAAGGGAGCTTGGTGGTTTTAAAAGATAGACATCAGATCAAGATAACATCAGCAAAGGGTACGGGATGAGGACGTAACAAAGATGACATTCAGATGCAAGTATGGCCACTAGGAGTTCATGGTAATGCCTTTTGGAGTGTCCAATTCTATGGTAGTGTTCATGGGGCTCATGACCATGATCTTCAAGCCTTACCTTGACCACTTCGTGGTGGTTTTCGTTGATGAAAACTTGGTGTACTTAGCATCATAGGAGGAGCACGCTACTCATCTATAGATAGTTCTGGATACACTTCGAGAAAACTAGCATTATGGTAATCTCTCAAAGTGCCAGTTCTGGATATGGGAGGTCCACATTCTAGGTCATGTAATCTTAGAGGTTGGTGTTGTGGTGGATCTGATGAAGATAAAAGTAGTTCTTGCTGGGGATCCACCTAGGAGTGTGACCATGGTGTGGAGTTTCTTGGGATTTGATGGGAACTACAAGAGATTTGTAAATTAATTTTCTAGAGTAGTAGGACCCTTCTCTTCTTTGAAAAATAATGGAAAAACTTTCTTGTGGACCCTGAATAAGCTAGCAGAGTTTCCAAGTGGTGAGTTGGAGACTAATGAGTGCCCCCATCTCGAGGGTACCCGAATAGGGAATTGGGTATGTAGTCTACTGTAATGCATCAGGGACCAGACTGGGATGTGTCATGATGTAGGAGAAAGTGGTGATCACATACAGCTCACAGAAGCTGAGGAAACCAGAGCATAATTATGCTACCCATGACCTGATGTTAGCATCAATGTTCTTTGTGTTGAAGATGTGGTGGCACAACTTGTTGGGAGAACAATTTACTGTCTAATTTGATCACAATAGTACCAGGTATATCTTCTCACAGAAGGACCTGAACTTGAAACAACTGCAGTGGCTGGAGTTCTTCATAGTACTATGAATTTGAGATAGTCTACACTCCTGGGAAGGGGAATGTGGTGGAAAACACTCTCAGCAGGAGGTCTGGGTTATAGATGCTGAGTGAGGTGATAGAGTAGCTAGCTGCGTTGTAGTTATCCTTCATGGATAGTGATGGAACAACATACCTCTAGTCCATGACTGTCACTCCCCAACTCCTTCCTTGAGTATGATAGGCCCACCATGGAGACATTGATTGTGAGGCCCGAAGGGCTCTGATATCCTCAGTACGGCCTCCTAAAGTATTTTCTGAAGATTGGGAGAATGTCATCCTTTTCAGAGGAGACACCGTGGTACTAGTGACACTACAAGAGGAGGTGTTGCAGGAGTTCCCCAAATCCCCATTGGTGGTACATCATGGTGTGGTGAAGATGTACCTGGACCATCAGCATCAGTACTAGTGGCGAGGAATGAAGAAATCAGTGGGAGAGTTCGTTTCATGATACCACACTTGTCACTATGTGAAGACTGAGCACCGGGTTCTTGCAGGCTTTATTCAGCCACATGAGGTGTTAGAGTAGAAGTGGGATGGATTCTCTGTGGACCTCATGATTGGGATACCACATACGTCTAGCGAAAATGATTCCATCTAGGTGATAATTTAATGACTCATCAAGTCATCCCACATCCTATCCATATGAGGCCAGGGACCAGTAGAGGTATTTTGACGCCTCTACATACATGCTATTGCATGGATTCATGGGGTACCATCGATGATCGTCTTAGATCATGATGCTCATTTTACAACCTATTTGTGGAAGAGATTACAGGAGACGTTCGAGACATAACTACACTGGAGAACCACCGTTCATCCTCAGAAAGGTGGTCAAATAGAGCAGACCATATAGACACATGGGGACATGATTCATTCATGCGTCCTTGATTTTAGCCTCAGTTGGGAGGACCAAAATCCCCTAGTGGAGTTCGATTACAATAATAGTTTTCACTCCACCATCAGCAACGAACCTATTGAGGCCTTTTAAGGGTGACCATGCAGATCACCTCTATGCTGGACAGACCCTGGGGATTCAGCACTTATTGTTCTAGACTTGGTACGGGCTACTACTGAGAATGTGAAGATCATCTTGGTGCCAATGAAGACTACACAGAGCTGGCAGAAGTCTTATGCCAACAAGAGATGGAGGCTCTTGGCATTGGAGGAGGGAGAACATGTCATCCTATGGTTCTCACCCTGATGAGGATTGTGGACATTTGGTCAAGGAAGAAAGCTATCTCTAAGGTTTATTGGACCTTTCTAGATCCTTAGTATAGTAGGCGAGATGTTGTACCGTCTAACTCTTCCCCCACAGATGCACTTGGTGCATAATGTTTTCCATATGTCGTAGATGAGGTGGTATGTTCATGATCCATCACATATTATCGACTAGGGAGAGCTAGACATTGATGATGGTGTGACGTTCCTGGAGTTCTAGGTAAATATAGAGAATCGACAGGAGTGGGTCCTTCATGGGTGGTCTATTCCTCTACTGTGAGTTCAGTGGTAGCACTGGAACCTCTAGGAGAGAACATGAGAGCAGGAGGCTCAGTTACGTGCTCCATACCCCCATTTGTTTCACTTTCTTTGATGACATGTGATTCTGAGGCCCAGATAGCCCGAAATAGATGTTTGAACTTTTTTTAAGGTTTGATCAGTAAATGTACGAGCTGCCATTTCTATCTTTTGAACTAGTGCATGGATTAATAATCTGAGGGCACCATTGAATTCACAACGCACTTATTTTCTTGGGAAATGCTTGACTTTGATCGGTAGGGGTTGGACAAAAAAAGTTATTTTTTGGACTTTACAAAAATAAAAAACTCCATGAGTTATTTTATTTTATTTCAACCATTTAGCGACAGTGGGGAGACCATAGCGTAACATCGGGCTTGAATGGAAGTCATTTAATGAAATGACCTTTGGTTGTGTTCCCGTGACGCTCCACAGTTTTGATGGAACATTAAATGAAGTTCATTAATGAAACACATTAATGAAACACAACGAGGGAGGTTCCTTTTCCCTTATTTTAACAAATTGTGGACATGGATTTTGGTGACTCATAAGAGGAACCTCCTACAAAGTGATGACAACATCTTCCACCAATGTAGAACAGAGATTCAATGACCATTGGAGGATTAAAACCAGACAACAAAGGCCAAAGATGAACACCTTCTAATACGAGTTTATCTCCCTCGACAGTAGCTTCTTCTAATGAGTTCGAGGTTGTAGTTAGTCTTGTTTTATTTCTAAGAGTTTAGGAATTCATCTTCTATTGATGAAGTTTAATCACTTACATTATTATAACGATAACGTGGCGGGCCCAAGCCAAACAAAACGAGGCTTGGACACACCGCAATTCTTGGTTTGGTTGTGTTCTTCATGGGAGGCCAAGCAACAAGGCAGAAAGGATAAACCATGGGCCCTACAGCATAGGCGGCATCCAATGAGGCCCATAGGAACAATCAGAAAATAAAATAGACCTTCGAAGATTCAAGGGAGGTCCCCAGAAGCTCCATCAGTGTGGCAGTGTTGGCGACTGTAGGAGGCGGTGGCTGGATCTCGCCGGCTGCGAGGAGGTGGTGTTTCCCGAAGGTGCCTTTAAAGATGAAGGGGGGGCATCGCTATCCGCGTTGAAGCCGGGTGGCACCCCACGATAGAGTTCCGCAGAGGAGGATCCACGACTTCGAGCCAGAGTGGTGGACGAAGGGCAGACTCATGCCTACGGGTCCCACCATTGACCAGTCAACACAGACCAGCTATGTGAAGCGGTGCCAACTAGCATCGCTGATTGAAGAGTTGAACGGACATCCTGTCCTTTTGAGGGGGGAGCAGACCCCCGCGCCCAGCTAGCGAGACGAGTTGGTCCAACAACCCGACGTGCTGCACCTAGTCATGTGGGTCGGGTCGGTACCATGGTCCAATGGGCCAAGCTTGTGGCCAGCAGGCCGAGCTCACGGCCCAACAAATCTGGTGTGACTAGACCTGGAGCCATTATGGACCATTTTTTATTAAAGCTTTATATCTCTTAAACCATATATCTATTTTGAGAACCATCTATAACGCTGGAACCCTTAGTAAGAGGCAATACTTTTAAGATACTACAATTGTGTTTTTTAGAAAGTTGGAAATAGTTGGGTGGACTTGAATCCAACCGATCCCATGGAACTAAAATGCCTATAACTTACAGATCGGGTGTCCGATTGACATTCCATCTATTGCGTTGGAACTCTTATGACATGTCAGTTCATCGAGTTACTACTTAGTGTATGTTATGGTATGAATGATATATTGGGGAGTAGTTTGTAGGAAGATCTAGTGCACCATGTGCTAGATTCTTGTGGGTGGATATCAAGTAACATATGACTCTCTCTGGATCAGCATCAGAATGACCTTGTGTGGATCAACCGTAGTGCGGCCTGATGTGGACCAGCCTTAGAGCGGCCCATCGTAGATCTGCGACATACGACCCCATGTGGATCAGTGACTTATGACCCTGTGTGGATTGACAACTTATGACCCTATGTGGATCAATGAATTGTGAAACTCTGTGGACTGACGACTTACAACCCTGTGTGGATCCGCAGTAGTGGGACCCGATAAGGACTGACCTTAGAGCGACACCTTGTGGATTACCAACATACAAACTTTTCTGGATCAATGACTTAAGACCCTATCTGGATCGATGACTTATGACCCTGTATGGATCAATGATAGAGTGAATTATTTGTGGTTTAGTAGTGAAACTTCTAAATAGAAAAGGTTGAATTAGATTTATGACTAATCATAATTATTCTAGTTCTTTAGGTTTTTTACCTAGGTTGAGTTGAGTCTTTTAGTTGTGCTTTGTGATTGGGGTCAAGAATTGTGGTTTTTCCGTTGTGGAATTTTGGGAGACATTCAAGAGTTCTTGGGGTCCCTATTGGGTATTGTTATACTCACCACTGCACGGGCTTCGCATGCACCTCACTGTGTCTTGTGGAGAGGAAGGACAGCTTTGACCAAGGTTTCGGAGCTAGGAAAAAATGGTTCATGGATGTGACCAATTGACGTAGAGAGACACAATTTTGAGTTATACCTACCTTTCAGGTAGAATCCTTGGGGGATAACCTCAGGGGCTATTTTTCTTTTCCATTGTATTTTTCTTTTAGTTGGGTTTATATTCTATCCCACTCTGCATTTGTTCACACTTTTACTTTTAGTAGTAATACTACAAGGTTTTTTCTTGTTGTGTTCCTGGTCTATTTGTTTTTAGGTTTAAAGGAAATTCCTTCCCATTTTTAGTGATATGCCCTTTCGGTGCGAGTCACTAACCCCTGGCCTATGGAAGTCAGGTTTGGGGTAGTCAGGGAATGGGCCCTAGGGGATGGGTCATGACAAATGAACAATATCTTAAATCAAATTATTACCTTGAGATGTCTTTTTTTATAACACTAGTAAACCCATTGATATATTCTCCCATTTCCGTTCAAGAAATTGAAAAAGAATATTCTTGAAGGCCACTATAGTTCTTAGTGTTTTCTAGATAAAAAATAGAAATATCTCGGTGATTCAATCAATAATTCTATCTTCAACTAAAAATAATAATATTCTTGAAGGCCTCTATACATATTAGTGATTCCAAGATAAAAAAATTTCAATGATCAAGGTGTTTCACTCAATAATTCACTCTTCAACTAAAAAAACAGATATTATATAGCCTTTTTACAAATAAAATAATACTTTCTTTTAGAAAACTAAAATTATAAAATTCACCTAGCTTAAACAAATATATAATTCTTTTCAAAACACTATATGATTTCCCACCCTTTTTAACTCTTTTTGTTGGTTAATTGTACCGATTCATAATTTAGAAGAAAATTATTTTTTTTACTTACCAATTCTTGTCTAATATTCATTAAATCAATAAAATTTTTAAAATTTTCTAAATTTAATATAGTTAATGATGGATTAAATTTTTTAATCAAGGAATTATATAACTTTTTTTCCTTAATAGGACGACATCGAATTGTACAATAACAATCATTTATCAACTCCAAAAATCATATTTTCTTCATTTTGAACTCCTTTTGTGTGAATCATTACTTTAAAATTTTATAATCTACATAAATTTCACATTTTACCCCTTGAAAAATAAATCAATAAATTTTAAAATTATAATACACATCCACTAACACATGATCCTAAATTGGAAAATTATTTTCATTGTATTTCAATTGAAATGATAATTAAGAAATCTACAAATTATTTTGAATTAAAATACAACAATGTTCCTTCAACGAAGAATACCTATAAATGAAAACATCCCTATTTCATAATAGTAAATATAATACTATAGGACTAAAAATATTTTATTACTTTTCATGAATACTATCACAACCATTATTTTTACTAATGAATGTAACATCCTTTTATGTAAACAGGGATTATGGGATGGATATCCCAACAATGTTCATATCAAACCTTCAGTAGTAACCCATTAATCCACTAAAACTTCTAATATCAATTACATTATTATGTCATGGACACTCTTACCGCACATTATTTTTATAATGAACCAAATTAATACCCCATTTAAAATAATATGTACATGTAAGTAAATATAATACAACAAAAATACACATTTTCTATCTTTTCCATATAAAAGTTTTTCCATTAAAGTCTACATAAAATTCCTTAAATATTTATCATATTCATAATAACTTATATAATTTAATTGAATATCATAAATGAATACGAAAAAATATTTTCCCATGAACTCATGGAAGGCATGATTCATAAGATACGAAAATATAATGGTTTCATTTTTATTCCAAAATATCATAACCAAAAACTAGTATGAGTCGTAACTGTTATAAAACATTATCCTTATAAATAGTTAAATGGAGAATAATTTTCAATTGAAGGAGAATGGTTGTTTCATGGTTTCGAAAATCCATGTTTCTTCAAAATGTAAACCATGCCACTTCAAACTGAATAATTAGAATGGTTTATTATTATTTTTTCAATGTATGAGCCAACCGTGCATGGTGTGGCATTAAGATAACAGTTACTTGTGTTTGTAATGTGTTTTTTAAGCTTGTAGACTAACCATGTGGAACATGGTTGTAACCCATAAAAATTTTGATATAGTCTAAAATAATCCCCAAGACCTCGTTTAATAACCAAATCTAACAATAACATGAATTAATCTTTCTCTAGAGGATTTAGCTATGATCACATTAAATGTTTTATTTTTATGTGAATCAAATTGCATTGTAGGACCAGATTTATTAGTAAGTCATCATTATTTATTGTTATTCTTAGTCCATGCCTTCTCTCTCTCTCAAAATATTATAACTAATACATGGTGGAAAAATTCAAGTTCCTTGATGGATATATTAATTTTTTATCATTGGATTGATTAATGAAAAGGATAACCAAGGCCATGTATGGAGTTCAGTTTTTCAATTCATTGTTTTCTGTATCCATTGAGAGGTAGGTGGATTTTCTGTTCTCTATTATTAACAAAGAACAAGATTACATATTTTTTAATAATTTATTTTCCCTAAAATAGTTTTGAAAACAATTTTTGATTCTTTATGGAAACTGATTGTGTTTATGGATTTGGAATTTCGGAAAAATATGTGGATTTTTTAAAAAAATCATTTTTTAAATAATTACAAAATTATTATTCTAAAATTTTGATTTTGTTTTGACAAGTGTAATGTGTTTTTGAGAATTATTTAAATAATAAATGGGGATTTTATTGAATATTTTGGAGTGGGTATTTGGTATACAAGGTTCTTGTGAGTGTATTCATCGACAAGACCATATAGAAGAGGTGTGTACCATTATGGAACCTATAATTCATAACCTTATAATGACTTGGATGATTGATTAGAGATAGCTCAATATAGTAGATTATCCACATGGGAATATATGTTCTGTGTGTGGAGACATGGTTATAGGTTTGTCGAATAAATGAGAATGGTTTTATTCTTTCAAATGTTTTCCTGGGAATTTTTTTATTTTTTTGATATATATTTTCATTAAACTAATTTTGATTTTTTAAACTATTCTACGATTTGTTTCTGAGTGGAATGATTTGGGATACTATTGGAGAAATTATACATAGTTTAGACTCACTCTCTAAATGGGAACTCTTGGGTTTTATCATATTTCATCAATCGAGACAAAGGTATATGAAAGGTATCTATGTTCATCAGTAATGATTCTTAATACTATGGGTATAGGAAGTATAGTTTGATATTATAGTGGTTTTGGAGTTTCTAGTTGATGACACTTGGGAGTTCGGATTTTTTTTCATTCTATTTGATTATGTGTTTTAGTTTCCACATGTACATTGATATGGTTAATTGGTTTGGTTATGTTTGGTGTTGAATTTTATTTTCCTTCATCATATAAGGGTTTGGTATTATATTGTCTATGTAGTTTAGATGTTTTTTCTTTCAAAGGTAAAATTATCCCCCAAATGTTCCAGGGGCCATATAAGTTGTTTCCATCCTTTGGTGTCTTGGTGATGTCACCGATGGCGTACTAGTAAACTCTTTATTTATCAAGATAATGAGGTGGGATGGAATGTTAGAAATGGTAGTAGCTTTTTCTAGCCCATTAGTTTGAAATGTTATGAATCTTAGTCAGACCATATATCATTTTGGGGAAAATGGCATAAACTTGTTTAGTCCTCGAGTTTTGTTGGTAGAAATGAGCTATAATAACTGGAACCTGGAATTTAGAGCTAAAAAATACAAAGATTACCTTTTTATGTTGAACATCAAATAACTAGGGTGTTTTTCTTCTTATGTGCTTAGAGACACATCTAGGGGTACAGTCACCATATCGTCACATGTTTAGCCAGTGAGAGTTTTAGTACATGAACTAATTGTAATACTTCTTGTTTCGAATGCATTGTTCATTATAATTTTAATGATTTTTGAAATGAAAAAATGTTTTTATTTCTAAATATAATGAAAATTGTTTATTTTTACAAGAATGGTTATCCTAATTTCATACAGGATAAAAATGTTGATAGTGGATAAATTATGGAATTCAATGATTGTGATTAGTTTTTATTTTTTAAATTGAAATTTATAAGACTTAAGTTTTTAATGAGTGAGACTAAAAATATTTTCTTCTAGTAATAGCGATTTTCACCAGGTATGAATTATAAAATACAACTAGAAGAGGATTCGTGGAATTTGTTCATACCTAAAAACAATTGAATAAACTGTTGGTTGAAATAATTGGGAAACCATTCCATGTTGTGGATAAGGGTAATAGTAACGATGAACCTTAGAAAGTGGAAAATTTATTTTTGTTTAGAATGAAAAAACCATTATTCTTCTCAGGAATCCATGATTGAAAAATCATAATTTTTTATAGATTGGATGAATTTTGTTTCGATTTCCTTAGGACATATAGAGATTTGAAAAACATGATGGTCGAGTGTATGCTACTAGGATTTGGAATAGATGTGGTGTTAATTATAATTTCATTATATATTTTAGTAACGCATGATATGAGAGGATTTTCAAGAATTTATAGATGATAAATTATATCCTAACACATTTCAGATATAAAGAACAACATAATTAATCATCTTGATGTAAGATAAAATCATAGAGAGAGAGCGTGCGGTTAAAATAATGGATATATTAAACTTCTCAATGAATGTTTCTACATTTTATTAATTGAAGGATTCATTTTTTAGTAAGGTTAAATATGGATATTCCCTAAAATATTATCATTCATCATATAATAGATTATATTTAAATACTTAATAGTGTAATGATGTTAGAAAGGTATATCTCATTAAATATGGTGGCACAGAGCCTGTTTATTTGTATGGGAATATGTGGGAACCCAAATCATGTGAAGAAGTTTAATAGGGACACCAATAAATGGGGATGAATTAAATTGGGATTATTTTTTATCTTGAAATGGATATCTATATATTGATTTTGGAAATGGAATGGTTTAAATCATTCATGGACCCTATCAATTGTTTTTCTTGAATGTTTAGATTCACATCTATGGATAGTTTTTAGAATCTTTTTAGATTATATTGGGATGTAATGCCAAGTAGAATAGGATATATGGAACCAATGACTGGAACCATCTCTTATCAATTGGTAGTTTTCACCTTTTCATATGTGGTTGATATTGGGAATATATATTTTTCCAATATTGTTTACTAATTTACAATTTTTTATCAAAAACATTTCTAATGGATTCGACTAAATAGGGATATGGTATTTTAGAATGATCTAATGTGGATAATTTGTCTGATCTCACTTCCATCATATATAATTAAACAAAAATAATTAAGGGATTTTAAATTTCCATTGGAAGGTTTTGAGAACAAATTGTTCATTCGGCCAAGTATATATCTGTGGGTAGAAATAGTTATATTTGGGAATAAGGTTAATGAAACTCATAGACATTGTGCGGATTACCATCAGAATAACCAAGCTATGATAATGAACCAATTTATGCTTCAATGTATTTATGATCTATTTAATAAATTTATGGGACCCTAGTGGTTTTAAAAAAAATTATTTTATTTGGGGTTCCACTAATGGTGACTTTGAATGGAAGATATCTCAAAGATAGATTTCAAGAGAAAATATTTCAATTATGAGTATGTGTTTATGACTTTTGGTCTTATGTATGATCCAACTTCTTTTTTTTAAATTGATGAATATAATATTTTAGATGTGTTTAAATTCCTTTTTTATTGTTTTTTGATGATAAACTAGTGTATAATAAGTAAAACATTTCTTATGAGAAACACCTGGATATAGTATTGGTATCTTATTATAAAATCACATTTATGGTATTTAATGAATGTTTGATTTATGGATATAAGAAGAGTGTTTCCTTGGCCATGTCATTTCGAAAAAATAAATTTACGTTGATAAAAGATTATTTAATCTTTTATCACATGGAATACAACCAATAATGTCGTTAAGACACTTAGTTACCTTTATTTAAGGTGAAACTATTGATGTTTTGAATGTGATTTTTCATATATGTAATCACCAATGACAATATTGAAAATAAAATATGTTTATTTACAATGAAATAAGGAATGAAAAAATACATTCAAGAACATAATGTAAGACATACAAAACACCTATCCTTAAATTTCTAGAGTTTGGATAGGGATTTGTTGTCTATTGAGATGCCTGAAGATCTGGGTTAGGTTATGATCTCATGGAGGGTGATCATATTGTTTCTTATGGAGAATTGATGTTACAAGGGAATTTAAAATATTAAAAAACTCACAATTTGGAGATAGTTTCAGTTGTTCTTGATTTTAAAACATAAATTCATTCACTATTTTATGATAAATTCGTATTGTTTATGGGTTAAATGAGTTCAGAACACATTTTACCATAAGGGGATATAAATTTGAGGCCACGAAATTGGATGGAGTATCCATAGATGTTTTACTTTAACGTGATGTATACATTGGGTAAAGGGGGATATTTGGAGGTTGAATTAATCAAGAAGCCGTAAGTTAAATTGGATAAAGAGGCTTCCAACAAAAGGTAAATAAATAAAGTTATAGTAGATATTCATAAAGATATAATAGACCAAGGGGATATTATAGTTTTCTTTCCAGTTTCAGTTCTCCCAAATCTGGTTGAAAAGGTTATAGATGATAAAAAATAAAAAAATGATTTTGTTAGGATGAGGTCAGAACTCAGTGGTGGGGAGGCCATTTAGGGATGAAATCTAGATGATAATTTTGTGATTTTGTTTATAGATTAGATGATTATAACATTTTTCTGGTCAAGAACAAATTTTTAGTTTCTACCACTATTTTTGATGGTATGTTCACCCCAGGGTTTATAAATTTATATACCATTTAATGAAATGTTTTGGTGGGTTGGATTTAAAATTGAGGTAGTGAAATATTTCTCTAGATGAATCACCTATTAGTAGGTCATGGAAGAGACTCAATGACTAGTTGGTTTGTTTATATCATTATCGATTCAGGTTTGTAATTGATATTAGATATCCATAGAAATTTTAATAGGTCTATAAAGGACATTTGGGAAACATGATTCCATATGGGTGATAGTTTATCATCTCAAAAAGTCACCATAATTCATCATTGTTCATGAAACTAATATGGTGGAAGGCTTGTCCAATGTCTACATTCGAGAAATTATAAAGATTCATGGCATTACATTGTCCATTATATTTTTATGATGCCCTAGTTATCTTCCCAATTTTTTTATCCCTTATAACAAGCCCTGGGAACACCTTTTATTATGAGAACATCATATTATCCTCAATGGGATGGAATGTCTAAATAGATAATCCAAATTTAAATAAAATTATTAATTTAAGAACCTAGATCTTTTTTTCAGGCATGGATTTTGATTTCAGGTTTTTTTAGGAAAATGAAGAAATGGGGTTTTTTTAAGTACACTTTGTGTACATCTGAGTACACACCGTGTACCCAATATCAGTGTATAGTCATGTACTGGCTATGTAACAGCGGAGTAAATTTTCTTGTGGTGTAATACCCATAGATTTTATGAGAATTATTCTTTTTAATTTCATTGATGTCTTTTTTTGTATGCTTCACCATGATTATCTTGTGCTATACGCAACACCGTATTACCTTGTAGTATACAGAACACTATTCTTGGCTTGTGATGCACACAATATCAAGTTCGTTCAAATAAAATTCATTTCACACAACACCAAATATAGATTTTTATAAATGTATAATTGAATAATATTTTTATTATGTTATACGCAACACCAAAGGAAGCTTTCCCTACACAGAACCCTGACTTAGCTTGCATTACACGCAAGAGCAACCTTCATCAGTAGCGTGTGTTGTACACAATATCGAGTTTCACTAAACAATGATATATTATTATAAAATTGTTATGAACTATCCTTTATGAATAGTAATAAAAGAATTTTTAATTTTATAACATTATTGTTCATCTTACACATTTTCTTGAATGTGGTATGAGAACAAAATCAATTTTTTGAATAAAATAAGTATTTTTAAAAAAATGCAGTTTTGCTGCCTTTTGATGGAGCACCAATTATAAATATAATTTTTGACAAGTTTATAATTCAAATTTTACAAAATAAACTTCTTCTTTTGAATCATGATATAAAAATTTACATTGTAAAAAGTCTTGATAATTTTCTGACAACGTTCTTATTTTAATGAATAGTAAAAACACGGTAAATTTTACTTAAAAACATATTTTTTCATCAAGATAATTTATATGGTTAAATTATAATAGTAAATTGTTTTAAAGTATAAATAGATTATATTTTTATCATTTAATATAATTTATGTCATTAGCATTAATTTTACATTGAATTCATGGGTTAAAAATTTCAATCTTTGACAATGTTTTAACTTTTAAAACTCATTTTCTGAATAATGAGATTAATTTTAAATTAATTACTGAAACTTATGTGTTTTTAATTTTAGAAAATTTATTCCATATTTAGATTCAGGGGGTAAAAATTATGTTATTAGTTTATTTATATTTTTTTGATGTTATGAATAGTAACTACGGTAATTTTAATTTACTACAGTTAAAGGTAAATCGGGTAATTAAGGGTAAAAATAGGATTATAAAATTACCCTAAAACCTGCCAAAATTTTATTGGATGAATAAAAGTCGACCCATATCATCTGAGGGTCGGAATAAATTCATTTTGTGGACTTTTGACTATGAAAATGATATAATTATTATTAAAACCAAAGAAAGTGACAACATGTCACTCTCTTATATCTTATATGTGTAATAATTTTAATTTAGTGATAAACCACATAAAACATAGAATATAAATAGTATCCAGAAAGATAATAAAATTTTCTACATTATTAGAATATATTTAGAATTTCTAAGGATTATATAATTATCATTAATGATGAAACAATAGTGATGTATAAATTATTTTATTGATTGAAATATCAAATAAATGTTTTTAAAAATATTAAAATAAGTATTATATGAAGTAATTTATGTTCTCAACAAATTTTCTAGATTCATATGACATGTTATGAGTCTATTAAATATTTTGGTTCTAATATATCCTCTGTGTGGATTTTATTTAAATTCAAATAAATGAATAGTTTCAAAATTGACACTCTTGTTATTTTCTAATAATAACATATTATAAATTTGTTTAAAAATTAAAAAAATAATTAAAAATTATGAATTGAAATTTATATGGTCTAAAATGTCATAAAGTATCCAATTATGGAAAATTCACAGCACATAAGTAATTATTTATAACAATTTAAAATTTTGAATATTATTACCACAAATAAAATTAAATAGATTAAATAAGGATAAATCAAGTTGATAAGGTTTAAAATAAATTACCAACATGTATAAATCTTATTTGTTGCTGATATTACAACCCTATATCATATAGGATTCGGATATGTTCCATTTTTTGAGGTTTTTAAGTGGGCTTTGAGTTTATTATAAATTAATATCTTAGAGGTTTCCAAAAGTGCCCCTATCCTCTCTTATAGAAGGGCACCTCCTCCATCTCCTCCTCACACAATTTTGAGCCTTCATGATCTACCAAACCCTGGCCATTTCTCTTATCCACATTCCTAGGAACATACTAGAGGTCCTGGTCTTCTTCAAAGTCCAACTTTAGTTCCCTAAGAGAAGGTTTAAAAGAGGCGCATCGAAGAAGAGGTAATATCCATTACCGATTCTTCCAAGTTCATTTCTTCTTCTACTTCCTCTTCTTTTTATGTTTAATAATAAAGTAATAAAATCAGTATCACTCATATACTGATATGTTATTATAAATACTTTTCAACCCTATTTCACCTTCTATCCATCCTAAGGAAAACAGAATCATTGCACGTGCGAACGTACAGAATTTCATCTCCACACCGTGGTGTAATCTGTTTTTCCACCACAACCTTACTTGGATGGTTATAATGGTGTAAAGAAAAAAATATGGTTATTTTAACATGATACTAATTCTGAGATGTTATATCATCCACTTTTATTCCATTCAATAATTATGGAAATGATATCATCGCTCGTGCATACGTACGGATTATTGTCTGCACTATGCAATGAGATTCATTCTCCAAGTTAACCATTCAAGAATGATTATAAAGTATATATATTTAATAATAATTAACTATATGAAATATTAATGATACTGGATTTATATATATTTTATTTACTTACTTCAATTCAATTTAATAAGGAAACTAAAATAGTGTTCATTCATACGTACGGCCTACCGTCTCCATGAACGGTGTATGTTTTTCCATTTATCGATCTATTATATATATGTATATTCTAAATATATATTACATATAAATCATATTTTACATTCTGGAAGTATCTAATCATGATCTATGTAATCATATTAATAATTACAAGTCAAAACACGGATGATAAATGAAACGATTTCACCCAAAACACTGCTTTAACAAAGAATGGACAAATGAACGGGAAATATAAAGTCATAAGTGAATCATATATGATATCATAAATATTTTTATGGTTCTTTTACATGTTAATAATAAGTTTAATCCCACTATATAGGAGTCTCGGACAGATATGAAAGAAATTGGATATAAGGTATGGGATAATTTTTCAAATCTCATTTTTATCTGAGATTGCTTATACGTATGTATTTACGGGGGTTATATTTTTCATCCATGTCTGTAAAAATGTTTTTCATAAAGTGTTGAATATTTTTCCATGTATGTTTAAATTCATTTTTACCCCTATTTTACTTTTACATTGTGTTATAGAAAGAATATTTCTTTTGTTTACCATACAAGGAACTTTTTGACTTTTCCGGCAAAAGTATGAGGAGAATATTTTTTTTAAATTATACGGCATGAATAGATTTTTACGGTTTCATAACGCCTAATTTTCATTAATATTCCTCTAAAATATTTCTTGATTATTTTCAACAAAATCTTTTTCTTTTAAAATTGAGTGGAATTTTTTTTAAAGAAAATTATTTTGAAGAAGAAAGGATATTTTCCTCAAGAATTCATTTCAAGTGTGTTGTCAAAACTATTTTCCATATAAGATGAAATTGTTTAGTGTGATTATGTTTCATGTATAATTTCTCCATTATTTACATGGTTTGAATCATCTTATGATGAAATGATATCTATTTGTTTTATATGTATTACATTATGATGGGATGATGTTTAGGAAACCCATTTTATTCTTTGGGTTATGATGAATGATTTATGTTTATTTTGTGGCACAAGTAAGAATGATTTAATTATTAGATGTGTGGGACCTATATATCCCTACAATTAATTGGGTAAAGATTTATATCTCATGAGATAGTCATGGATGGAACAACAAGTGAATCCAGTTATGTAATACAGGGCTGGAACGACAAGTAAACTGGTTCAGTAATGGACTTTGTCCACTATGATGGTCTTAGAAACAATGCCTTGGATTCTATGTAAACATAACATATGATTAATGGGTTTCCACAATTACATGTTTTATTCCCATTCTATTTTATCATGATTAATGTTCCTTTATGATCTATGCCATATGTACTTCCAAGATTTATTTCATTGCTTAAGATTTTGATGTTTTATGTTCTTGTTTTTATGTTCAAATGTTTATGGATTGTTTTTATGTTATACATGTCTACCCTTACTGAGAATTTGAGCTCAACCTTTTTATGTTTTCTTTTCACGATGATATAATTACTGGTTTTAGGTAAGAAAACAAAAGGGGATGGCATTTATGGGAGATTTTGAAGATCTTTCACCTTGATTAGACGATAATGTTCTATGTTTCCAAAGACACTAAACTAATACGGTCTTTAGGCATCTATTTTTGTAATGTATTAATTATTCCGCAAAAGTAATGTAATTTCTAGGTTTGTCATGTTAGGGTCTCTACAGTTGGTATCATAGTTAAGGTTTAGTTAACCATTGGAAACAAGGATGCGAAAACTTTAGTGAACTCTCTAGAGATATTTCTACGGTATGTCTAGGGATGTCTCTAAGTTTAAGTATATGTATAGGTTATAGTCCTAGAATTATGGTAACGATATTAAAATTAATCCTAATATGTTATATATTGAAGGTACTCCCCCTTTATTATGTTGTTTTCCTAGAATGATTTTTGCCTCTCACGCTATTCTTTTTGGGTTTTAGACGATGGATGGAACCCGAAGGAACCGTGTTGATCGATGTAATGGAAAATGAAATGATTGTCCTCCTGAACAAACACATGTTATGGAATATAGAGTGGAAAATCTTATTCCTATACTTACACAAGCTATGAATCATTCTGGACTTCCAAATTAGCAGAGAAGGTAACAATATTCTATTGAGTCCTTCATGAGGCAACGTCCACCTTCTTTCAGTGGGTCTTCTGATCCACTTGTTGCTGAAAAATGGATCGGTACCTTAGAAAAGATGTTTTCCATAATTCACTGTTCGGATCATGAAAAAGTCATTCTGGCTATTTACTATTTAGAAGGTGAAGTAGACCAGTGGTGGACACTAATTAAGAATACGAGTCCCCAAGATGAAATTGAATCCATGGAATGGGATGAGTTCAATAACATATTTTTAAATAAGTACTTCCCTATTATTCTTTGAAAAAGGAAGGAAAAGGAGTTCTTTGAGCTTAAGTAAAAGGATGATGAATCTGTTAGTATATACGAGGAAAAATTTACTAGGCTTGCAAGGTATTCATCTGAATTTATCATCCAACCTGAATGTAAAATTGATCGATTCTTCAGTGGATTAAAACCAAGTCTTCAAAGCGAATTTTCTATAAGAGACTTCAATAGCTATGAATAAATTGTGCGTTGTGATATCAAGGTAGAAATGGAAGTTGGTGTTACATATCCATCTCATGGTTTTGACAAAAAATGAATGATGGAGTTCAAGGAAAAATCTCATAACAATGTTCAAAAGAAGGTGAATGTTCCTTTATGCTCAAAGTGTGGAAAGAAGCATAGTGGAGATTGTCTAAATGGTACTAGAAAATGTTTCAAGTGTGGAAAAGAATGTCATCGAGTAGGTGAGTGCAGAAGTAATGGGAAAAATGTTTCTAATGATGTGAATAGATAAAAGACTATAGAGAATGCTCCACCAACACTGGAATGCTTCAAGTGAAAGGAAACAGGGAATTATGCTAATCAATTCCCTAACCCAGGTGTTAATAATGATCGACGTGAGAAACCTATGAAGGAAAAGGACAAAGGGAAGTCACATGTGATCACTATTTGTGATGTTGATGATGAAAATGATGTTGTGTAATGATTAAGTTTTTATGTAATGGGATTTCAAAATACTATCATGGAATCTCATTTATAGTATCGTGGAATTTTGGAATATCTATGTATTGGTTTTCAATAATTTTACTGTACTGATAACCATGAAAAGTGATTGTAATATTTTTGGAAAGCAGATGATATGAACCTAATGAAGTGATAAGGAGAAAATAATATGTTTGATATTATTAATGAGATCATGACTGATATAAGGACAAAGTGACATCATGGTTTGGGTATAAAGAATTTTTGTGATTTTGGTATATGGAAAGAGTTAACTTTTGACAGAATTTATGTTTTCAATAAGGTTCTATGGTAATTCATGTTGCAAAAGATGACAAGATTAAGGTATTCACATGTTTGGAATGTGATCAACAAGATATATCATATGATATGTGGGGGATAAATGATGTTATTCAAATGCTTGGTTGATGACATTTCTAGTAATCATTTCCTTTATACTATGAGGTTGGATAGAAGTGTTTTAGATAAGCCTAAATATTTGAAATGTATTATGTTGGACATAAGATAATACTGTTTAAGGATAGAAACTTTTTTTCGATATTATTTCTGGAAGGTTATAATAGTGTAGTTTTAGAAAAAGGACAACCTGCAGGACATGCGACAACCCATCGCGTTGGACAAGGTTGCAGGAATCGAACCCACAAATGAAGTGAAATAGGCCTTTATCAGCTACCACATGCCTATACGAAGTCTCTGGTTAGTATAAACTAGTTTTATTTTATTAAGAGGTATGATAGATGAAGTATAATTCCATTTTTGGAACCATATATGATTAATCTCACCATAACATTGAATTATGTATATTAAGTTTGCAAACCTTATGTTTGAGACAGATTGAATGACCTATCATTCTATCAAATGATCTGCTAAGACGTCATGGAAGAAAAATTCAACATCATTTCTTTAAGAGATGATGTGGAAATTGTTCAAGGCACAAACAATAGTGATATTGTACCAAAATCAAGTAAGTATTTCTTTTAATTAAAAAATTCATCAACATTAGGGAAATGATGTTGAAAACCAAAAAATTTGTCCTATTACCCTCATATCAGATGAATCAGATGGTACCATATGTTATCACAAATTTATGGATTTTTGATTGTTGGATTTCACATAGCCAGGTTCTCTACCACTCTTCATCCAAACAAGATGGTTAGATTTCTCATCCATATCCATATTTTCACCTATATTCCCCTATGTGGAAACCTTGTGATGAGTTACTTTGGGTATCTGTTGTGTTTCTAACATTCCTTTTTAAAATGATGATTTAGTATTCCTTTTTACGATGTGGGTTTTTATGAAAGAAACTTTCAAGTAGAAAACCATTTATAAACCTGACGAATTTTGAGTGTGAATTTAATTTTAAGGGGGGTACAATGTAACACCCCGATATTTTATGATAATTATTCTTTTTAATTTCATTGATTTCTTTTGTTGTACGCTTCACCAAGATTATCTTGTGCTATAAGCAACAACGTATTATCTTATAGTATATGCAACACTATTCTTGTCTCTTGATGAACACAATTTCAAGTTCTTTTGAATAAAATTCATTATACACAACACCAAGTACAGATTTTGATCAATGTATAATTGAACTATATATTGAGTATGTTATACGCAACACCAAAGGAAGCTTTCCCTACACCCAACCCTGACATGGCTTGTATTACACACAAGGGTGACCTTCCTCAATAGCGTGTGTTGTACGCAATATCGAGTTTCACTAAACAATGATATATTTTTATAATATTATTATGAACTATCCATTATGAATAGTATTAACTGAATTTTTAATTTTATAACATTATAGTTCATCTTACACATTTTTTGGAATGAGGTATGAGAACAGTATAATTTTTTTGAATAAAAGAAGTATTTTTCAAAAAATATAGTTTTAACGCTTTTTGATGGTGCACCCATTTTAAATATAATTTTTGAAAAGTTTTTAAGTTCAATATTACAATATAAACTTCTTCTTTTGAATCAAGATATAAAAATTTTCATTGGATAAAGTTTTGATATTTTTCTGACAATGTTCTTATTTTGATGAATAGTAAAAACATGCTAAATTTTACTTAAAAACAATTTTTTCATCGAGATAATTTTATTGTTAAATTATAATAGTAAATTGTTTTAAAGTATAAATAGAATATATTTTTACCATTTAATAAAATTTAAGTCATTATAATTAGTTTTACATTGAATTCATGGGTAAAAACATTTCAATCTTTGACAATGTTTCAACTTTTAAAACTCGTTTTCTTTACAACGGGATTAATTTTAATTTAATTATTGAAACTTAAATGTTTTGAATTTTGAAAAAAGTATTCAATATTTAGATTCAGTGGTTCCAAATTATGTTAAGAGGTAACTTTTATTTTTTTGATGTTATGAATACTAACTACTGTAATTTTTATTTACTATAGTTATAGGTAAATCTGGTAATTAAGAGTAAAGATAAGATTATAAAATTATCCTAACACCTCCCAAAATTCTATTGGATGAATAAAAGAAGACCAATATTATTTAAGGGTAAGAATAAATTCCTTTCATGGGCTTTGGACCATGAAAATGATATAATTATTATTAAAACCAATGAAAGTGACAACATGTCACTCTCTTATATCTTATAAGTGTAGTAATTTTAATTTAGTGATAAAACTCATAACTATTCAAACATAAATAGTCTCCAAAAATATAATAAAATTATCTACATCATGAGAATTTATTTATAATTTTTAGGGATTATATAATTATAATTAATGATGACACAATAGTGATGTATAAATTATTTTATAGATTGAAATATCAAATAAAGGGCTTTAAAAATATTTAAATAAATATTATATGAACTAATTAGTGTCCCCCACAAATTTTCTAGATTAATATGACATTTTAGGATTATATTAAATATTTTTTTTGAATATATCATCTGTGTGGATTTTATTTAAATTCAAATAAATGAATAGTGTTAAAATTGACACTATTGTTATTTTATATAAATATCATATTATAAAATTGTTTAAAAATCACAAAATTTTTTAAAAATTATAAATTAAAATTTATAGGTTCTAAAATTTAATAAAGTATCCAATTATGGACAATTCATAGAATATAATTAATTATTTATAACAATTTAAAATTTATAATGTTTTTACCACAAATAAAATTAAATAGATAAAATAAGGATAAATCATGTTTATAAGGTTTAAAATAAATTACCAACATGACTAAATCTTATTGGATGATGATATTACAACCCTATATCATCTAATATTCAGATATGTTTCATTTGTTTTGGTTTTAAACTGGGGTTTGAGTTTATTATAAATTAATATTTTAGAGGTTTCCAAAAGATCCCCTCTCTTCTCTTATAAAAGGGAACCTCCTCCCTCTCCTCCTCACACCACATTGAGCTTTACAGCCAGGACAAACCCTACCCATTTCCCTTATATGCTTTCCTAGAAACATAATAGAGGTAATTTTCTTCTTCGGAGACCAACTTTAGTTCCCTATGAGGAGGTTTAGAAGAAGCGAGTCGAAGAAGAGGTAATATCCTTTACTGATTCTTTCAAGTTCATTTCTTATTATACTTCCTCTTATTTTGTTTTTTCATAATAAAGTAATAACATAAGTTTCAATAATACACTGATATGTTATTATAAATATGAACCAACCCTATTCCACCTTCTATCCATCCTAAGAAAAATGAAATCACCACGCATGTGTACGTATGAAATACCGTCTCCACACCGTGGTGTAATCTGTTTTTCCACCCCCACCTTACTTGGATGGGTATAATGGTGTAAAGAATAACTATATTTGTATATTATAACATGACACTAATTCTGAGATATTATATCATCCACACTAATTCCATTAAATAGTTATGGGAACGATATCATTGCTTGTACGTACGTACGGATTACTGTCTCCCACTACAAGAAATGTGACATTTCCCAACACTTCTATACCCCCTTTCCCAATGGTTCAGCCAAACCGTTGGGAAAGGCCACTTTGTGGCCACTTTTCCCAACAGTTTTCCAAAACCATTGGGGAAGGGTAGGCTTTCCCAACGGTTTGGCCAAACCGTTGGGAAAAGTCCACTTTGTGGCCACTTTTCCCAACGGTTTGGAAAAACCATTGGGAAAGGTCCAATTTGTGGCCACTTTTCGCAACGGTTTTGGCCAAACTGTTGGGAAAGCCTACCCTTTCCCAATGGTTTGGCCAAAACTGTTCGGTAAGGTCCAATTTGTGGCCACTTTTCCCAAAGAATTCGGCCAAACCGTTGGGAAAGGCCCCCAGTATTTCAACACCCCTTCCTAGATTCCAGGGACCTATACCAATGGTTGTCAAAACTGTTGGTATAGGTACTTTGATTTTTTATCAGATCCTCTTAACAATAACATTCTATAAATCAAAATTTAAAATAATTATAATAATATATATATATATATATGAAATTATGTTCACAAAAGTCATGTTAGGTTAGTGGTTAGGTCGTTCAATGATAAACCGGAGGTCCTGGGATCAAATTCCAGCGAATGTTTTTTTGGAAATACATATACAAACGGTTTTAAGGAACCTTTGGTATAGATTTTCATATTACTTATACCAACGGTTTTCAAAACATTTGGTATAGGTATATACCAACGGTTTTCCAAAAACCGTTGGTATAGACCTATCCCAACGGCTTACTTGCCTACAGTTCTCCAAACCGTTTGTATAGGCTATACAAACGGTTTCGAGGCCTATACCAATAGTTCCAAACTGTTGGTATAGGCTATACCAACGGTTTAGAGGCATATACCAATAGTTCCAAACCGTTGGTATAGGTTAGTTTTCTAGTAGTGTCCACAACACGATGAGATTAATTCTCCAAGTTATCCCTTAAAGAATGATTATAAAGTATATATATTAAATAGTCATGAAATATATGACCTAAGAATGACACTAGATTTATGTATATGTTATTTACTTACTTCCATTCAATTTAATAAGGAAACAAAAACAGCGTTCATGCTTACGTACGGCCTAATGTTCCCATGAACGATGTATTTCTTTCCATTTATCGATTCTTTATATATATGTATATTATAAATATATAATATATATAAATCATGTTTTACATTGTGGAAGTAAGTGATCATTATCTAAGTATTCATATGATTAATTACAAGTCAAAACACGAATGATAAATGAAACGATTTTACCCAAAACACTACATTAACATGGAATTGACAAAAGAACGGGTAATATAAAGTCTTAAGTGAATCATATATGATATCATAAATATTATAATGGTTATGTTACAAGTTAATAATATTTTTAGACCCACTATAAAGGAGTCTTGATCACATATGGAAGAAATTGGACATAAGGTAAGGGATAATTTTTCAAATCTCATTTTTATCCGAGATTTCTTATTAGTAAGTATTTACTGGGGTTATATTCTTCATCAATGTCCGTAAAAATGTTTTTCATAAAGTGTTTAATATTATTCCATGTATTTTTAAAGTCATTTTTACCCCTATTTGACTTTTACATTGTGTTATGGAAAGAATCATTCTTTTGTTTACCATACGAGGAACTTTTTGACTTTTTCGGCAAAAGTACAAGGAGAATGTTTTTTTTTAAATTATACGGCATGAACAGATTTTAACGGTTTCATAATGCCTAATTTTCATGAATCTTCCTCTACAATATTTCATGATTATTTTCAACAAATTCTTTTTCTTTTAAAATTGAAAGGAATTTTTTTAAAAGAAAACGATTTTGAAGAAGAAAGGATATTTTCCTCAAGAATTCATTCCAAGTGTGTTGTCAGAACTATTTTCCATCTAAGATGACCTTAATTAGTATGATTATGTTTCAATTATAATCTCTCCATTAATTACATGGTTTGATTCTTCTTATGATGAAATGATATCCATTGGTTTTATATGGATTACATTATGATGTGATGATGTTTATGAAACCCATTTTATTCTTTGGGTTATGATGAATGATTTATGTTTATTTTGTGGCACAAGTAAGAATGATTTCATTATGAGATGGGTAGGACCTATATCTCCCTCCAATGAATGGGGTAAAGATTTATATCTCATGAGATAGACATGGATGGAACGACAAGTGAATCCAGTTATGTAATACAGGGCTGGAATGACAAGTAAACCCAGTTCAGTAATGGACTTTGTCCACTATGATGGTCTTGGAAACAATGCCTTGGATACTATGGAAATAATAAAATGTTCCTAATGGTGTTCCACAATTACATGTTTTATTCCCATGCTATTTTATAATGATTAATTTTCATTTATGATCTATGCCTAATGTACAGCCAAGATTTATGTCAATGCTCGAGATTTTGATGTTTTATGTTTATGTTTTTACATTCAAATGTTTATGGATTGTTTTTATGTTCTCCATGTCTACCATTACTGAGAATTTGAGCTCACCTTTTTTATGTATTCATTTCCCCAGGATATAAATAAAGGTTTTAGGTAATAAAATGAATGGGGAATATATTTATGGGAGATGTTGAAGATCTTTCACCATAATTGGAAGAGTATGTTCTGAGTTTCCAATGACACTAAACTAATACAGTCTTTGGGCATCTATTTTTGTGATGTATTAAGTATTCCAAAAAATTAATGTAATGTCTATGTACATCATGTTTGGGTCTCTACATGTAGTGACCTAGAAGACCACTTAACATAGCATCTAGTTAATGCTACTACATGAAGTGTACATATAATGAACATGCCGTGTAGGTTTAATTTTATTTGAAATATTGGTGTGGGTTTTAATATTATGTCTAGATACATCTTCTTCTCCCCACCGTTTGTACAAGAGTGAGATAGTATAGTCGACGAACTCTGAACCCCTATTGATTCTCCATCTGAGCTACGATTGATATTTCATCAGGTACGTTGGAATCCAACTGGTGAGTTCTCAAAAACCCATAGAGACTTTCTTTTTAATTAATTCTCCCTCATGGGTTTTTCAATCTTTAGAAATTTTCATATTTTTGTAGATCTACACTATTCTATGTCGATTCAATGGTCGACATTCAAGTTTATCGATCGTAAGACATAGAGGTAGGTGGTTTGTTACATTCATTGTTTGTATTAGGATTTTATATACTAAAAGTTCTTAATATCCATGTTTGGTGTATTTATTGAATGATAATTTAACCTTGGTTCTAACCTACAATGTTTTGACTCATTGTTTAGGGGTTGTTTCTTAGGCGTAAGGTTAGATACCTTGTTTATGGGATACCCCATGGGTGCATTTCCCCTTGATTGACTGTTTATGGTTGTGTGTTCTAGAATTTTTGTTAGGTATAACATTTTTTCCATGCCTTGGTTGATTAGGATGGTGTTGATTGATTATATGAAATTCATGTGGTTTTCATTATGAATTTTTATCCATATATTAGTTTTAAATTACATGTGATGCTTTGATATTACATGGACGTTGTTTTTTCAATGGACCATGAGATCCTTGGACCATGAAAATTGTGGGGACCTTCATGTTTATTTACATGGGACTGTGAGATCCTTGGTGTAGATATTGAACTAAGGTTATGGACTATGAGAGCTATCCATGTGGTCATTTATAATTTTTTTATGCTATGATGACCTAAGGGTTTTGACTGTGAGAGCTACCAAGGAGGTCGATTATAAGTTATTGATTCCATGTTGACCTAGGGTTATTGAATGTGAGAGCTGATCAGCTGGTTGTTAGTAAATGATTTTCTCTATGTTAACCCGATGGGTTCAGACCATGAGAGCTTTCCCAAAATGTTTTTTATGAAGGATTGAATGATTATGGAGATTCTTCCAAGCATTATCACAAGCATGGCCTCAGTCTTACTTGATTTTTTAGATAGTATTATGGGACATCTATTTTGTTACTATACATAGGGGGATATAGATCATAGAATAGATCCTTAGATTACATGATTCAATGAAATTAATAGTAAATGTAAATGAATGTAATTGAAAACTATAGGATTGTTTACTTTTGGGTACTTCTTAGTTTATTTATTCATTTTACATATTACCTGCTATATATATTCACCGATAGTTAGGCACAAATCTTTTGGTGGTTGCCTACTTGGATTTGTATCACACCTTATTTGGGTCATCCTTTTGGACACCAACATATTATATGATTCTGGGTATAGATAAGGGTGTGAGACGCCATGTGTTGTTATGAACACACACCATGTGTACTTATATTTTGGATAATATAGATTTCTTATGTTCAAGCCATGTACCGTATGTACTTGACGTTTTGTTGTTAACTTTGTGACTAACTGTGTGAGAGGAGACACGAGGTTGGAAAAAATTTGGCCAAACACTTCCTGTACTGGAAGTACATGCCATGCTAAAGGACCATGTGTCCGGCCGTCATACTAACGACACAGGTGGATGGAACATGGGTTGTACAAGCTGCGTCTAGATTATACATGACTTGTGGGAATAAACCGTGGACCCATGCTCTTATCAACACATGAAGAAATATAATCTGTTTGGGAAAAAAACAAGACCCAAACATGGTGTGAGAAATAAATACCAGTAGGCAACCACCAAAGGCCTGTGCCCAACTGTCAGTGGTAAAGTGAAACAACAGTGTGAAATAATTAAATGCATTAAACTAGGAAGTACTCAAAAGTAACTATTCCTACCAGTTACATTGTCATTTAAATAATTATTTAACAATTACAAGCCTATGATTTATCTTGGCAGGTACAACATAAGAAATCACCACAAGGAATATTCAAAGTAAACATTGTCCTCAGACGTGCAATTCCTTACCCTCAGGCATACAGAGACGAAACCCTCAGGTTACTGCTCTCTAGAATAATAAACATTTCCCTCATGCATAAGAACCATTGCCCTCAGGATATAAAAAAATTTTCCCTCAGTCTAGACAAACACTGCCCTCGGGTATAAGAATCGTTGTCCTAAGGCAAAGAAAAACCCTACACTCAGGCTAAACAGAACCATTCTCCCAGGCTGAACATAACCTTGCACTCAAGCTAAACAGAACCTTTCCCTCACGCTAAATAGAATAAATTCAAGTAACCAGGCCAATCCCAAAGAATAAGCAAGAAATTTATATATGTTTCCTCTCAATAATACACAAAACATGTTATAATCACGTCATACCCATGGGTATCCTGGACAAATGGGTAAACAAGGGAAACACGCCCTCGAGGTGGCCCTAGATCAAAGAAATGATCCCAAATAGTAATTTATACTTATTCATTGGATTACTTATGTAGTTATAGGTATCCAAACAGTCAAGGCCTCATCCACACAACACCCCGATCTTGGCCGCATGGCACAATGGTGCACAAAATCAACTCGATAGATGGAATTAAACACAAGACCACCTACCTCAATCTCCTCTGATTGATATATGTGAAAGGAACCTACCGAAACAACAAAGAATGACGTTGATATGATATAATGGTTACCTATTCAAACCTAAATAACTTCCCTTAGTGAAATAATTGGTAGGAATGATTCAAGAAGAGGGAATACCATACCCTTGCGGTGCAAACGAGATCGACGACCGAAGAATCAGAGACCTAGTGTTCGATCGAGAGCTAATCCAAGCCCTGACCTCCTCTCCTGTGGCTCCTAGAGAGTTCTCTGCCTTTTCTATCAAATGAGGATGCTAATACCAGTTTTTAAATAAAAAACATAACTACAGGGCATGTACTCCCAAGTACATGGTCTATACTTTCCTTTTAAACAGTTCCTCTGGCGGATACTTTTTACCGCCTCACTGTTCATCTGTGGACTTGACTAAACAGCTTGTATTACTAAGTACAGAGTGTGTAATACTAAGTACATGGAGTGTACTATAATTTCTCTGGCGGCTACTTACACCACCTTATTGTTAACCTTCCAACTGATTAAACAGCGTTTAGTTAGTTTTTACACCCTTAATCGCCAACAAGCCTACACACCCTGTATTCTCATCCCACATGGACAACGTACACGGAGTGTGCAGAAAAGTAAATGGAATGTACCCATAAATTTTATATTTTTCCCAAATTTCCCTCCATTAATGATTCACATACATTACTTTACTAATTCAATGAATATAGGATCTATTTTAATCCAAATTTTATTTGTAACTCTATAATCTTTTCAACTAAAAGAATCAACCACCTTATTTTATTTTATATGGTAGTTTTTTATTGACCAATAATAATACATAAGCATATCCTAAAATATTCTTTATCTCATGATGTTCCTTAAATTTTTAAAAATATACATTTTAGACTTTTTTTTATCTATATATTTCTCACATATCTCACCTTAGAGGAAATACCTAGATATATTCATTGAAACTATTTTGGATTACAACTAAAGATCATGGATTGGAAAATTATATTTATAGATCATTAAATCACAGGATGTATAAGTAAAACCTCTTTCATTCTTCATATGGAAACATCTTGTTATTTTCTTTAATTAATCATAGTATATCACAAAGCCACCCCTTCCTGATAGTAATGTCAATATTAGCATATTATCCAATATCTTATTTAGTTATATAAAAAAAAATATTTATATTTTTATTAATATATGAACATAACCACTTTATATGTGAACATAGATAGCCGGTCAGCTAGTTACAAATATTTTAAAAACAAAGTGTCGATAGGTTCCTTTAAATCCAAGAAGACTAGTTATCTTAGTAATATTAATTAGTGAATTCCATTATTTAAAAAACCTTTTATTGAATATAAAATCTAATATTCTATCCTTAAAGACAATATGAACATGAAAGGAAACATCCTAACGTTAGAATTAAAAATTTAAAAATTTCCCATACAACTCCTATCCTCTCATACTTTCATGATTGATTTTTAAATGGATTTTATTCTTTTCATATCTTTTCAGGTATAATAATATGTCAAAAAAACAGACATTTTTTTTTATCAAGATACTCATTGAATAATATATTCACCATATCCAAAAAATAGAGGTTTTGTTAGTTAATCCATTGGAATTTCTATAAACTCTTAATGTCCACACCTTTTCTAAAATGTAATTTTTATAATATCTTATTTTCCTACCCAAAATTGTTATTTCCTAGAAATTATATAAATATTTTAAAAATATTTATCATATACATGTTAATATAATAAGTCATAATTTTGATGCATAAGATACTAATTACATATAGTAATGGGATAAATTTCTTGTAATTGGGGCACAAACTCATAGATCCATTAATCTTCATAACAAAAAGAACATGGGATACTAATGTGAAATTATAGGGTTAATGAATCCCTTATTACAAAAATCTATTAGTGGTTTCTCTAGCTATATTAATTCCACCATGGCCATTATATTGGGAGTCTTATATATAAGTTTTTCATCTAGGATAAGTTCAATGAAAAACTGAACATCATGGTCTATTGGATTTCTAGGAATCCCTTTTGGAAATAAATAAATAAATTCCTACAAAATAGGAAGATATTTTGTTCCAAGGTATCCTTTGCTGACAAGAAGTCACATATCCAAAATTACACCTATAATATAATTAAAGGGAGCTATAGGATGTTAGTACAGATCTGATTTATATGATGAATTCACTCCTCTAAATAGAAAGAATTTTACATCTCTTTCATGAATTATAATATCCTTCTATTTGTAAAAAATTAATCCCTAAAAATTGACATCCAATCCATTATTAGGATTATATTAAATTTTACCTTATGTTTATTAACAAAATTTCTAAATAGTGTATCTCTATGAATCAAAATGATTTATGACATGAATATAGTTTTTATAATAATATTTTGACTTGGGGACATGATTGGAATGTATATTAATAATGGGATGGGGAATAATTATATTTTATTTGATGTCCCAAAATATATAAAATTATATGAAGATTTATAATAAATAAAATTGATTATCTAAATTTGAAATTATTATTAAATATCCCACAACCATATCTTTAGAGCTCTAATATTTTCTATAGAAATCACAAAAATGTAATTCCACATTTATAATTTTTTTCACTTGGGTCCCTTGATTCTTGAGGATATTGTTTTAATAATAACATATATCCCTATATTTTAATCACTAGAAAGTAACAAAAATTTATTTAACCCTCCTTCCTGAGCCAAATGGTCTTTTTCTCCACACAAGGAAAAAACTCCCATAATGTTTTTAGTTTTTATTTTATGCTTCTTTCCAAAAATATCAAAAAAAGGAAATAATATATTCCCTTGTTATTTTACACATTTATTTAATTACATAAAACTCGACCAAACTATTATTTCCTTGATTTTCCTTGATGATACGACACCCAAAAAATACTTTCTCTATATTGAACTAAAATGAAACTATATAATTTTAGAATGAAAATTATTTGGTTTAAAGTTACATTAGGAGGATATGTTTAATCGTATTAAATAAATGGCCAATATTTATTTTTTAAATATGTTTATACTCTACTTAATTTATATATCATCTTGTGATGTTAGACTAATATTCTATAACACTTTCCTCTTTATTTTTTATCAGGATAAGATGTTTCCTCCTCATTTATACTCATTTCCCTCGAGGAAAATATTTATTGAGGAATATAACATTAATATTTATCCATTCTAGACAATCTATTTTAACATATTATTTAGTATTCTGGATCAATGAACACCATTGATCACCACCCAAACAGTATAATGCCATAATAACCTCTCCCATTTCATTTATTCCCAATAATGGTATATATTTTTGATGGACTTGATCCAATACTCAAATTCCAAAAAATTATTATTTTCATTAATGGATGAAGGTTTAAATCACATAAAATTATTCAAATTAGGATCATCATGTTGGGGAATAAAATGTTTCTCTATATAAGAATTATTATTTTTCAAAACAAGGTTAGTTACCCTAATATGGCCATGATCTACTCACCTTCAACCACCGATGTATTGACTTGATCGAAAGAGAAATTTATACATTATCTATGGGTCTTGATATGATTTACTATTCTTTCTCAAAGAATAATCTTGAAACAATGGAACATAAATTTTTTTCTCATAAGGTTACTATCATATTGCTCATCATAACTATGTTCTTCAAAAATATAGTTCCAATGATTTACACTAAACTTTCTATGAAACCAATAGTAGAAACCCAATATCTAGTAACCAAAATGTGAGTATATTACGTTATTACATAAGTACAAGATACAAAGGATCACACTATAACAGATCAATTAGTTTATATGTATTTGAAAACTAATTACATACATGACTTCCCTATTACATTAAATGATAAAAATATAACATGAAATCATTCTTATACACTTCAAAATCATTAAAATATTCATTTTTTTATTTACTAAGGATATGAAAAAATAAATGGTGAGCTCAAATTCTTAATAATGGTATCACATAAAGATATATGTTTTCAGTAGATAATGCATAAAAAATATTAAATAGTATTTAATAAAAAAATATATCATTTAATCAATAACTATAGCTTCAAAATATATAAATGTGATATACTAATAAAACAATAACATAGACAACAACAACTGAAATTTATATTAGGAAATCAATGTGTCAAATTTCACGATCTTGTTTTAGGCCTCCTACACATAATTCATGAATCATACATTCAGATAAATATTCCAAGTCATTTCAATGAAGAAGTTGGTATATATTAAATTCCAAACTAATTGGGAAAGTTGTTATCTCAGGATAACTATCGATTCCTCGATGTAATATCTTTTAATAAACCCCACCCATAAAACACAAATTTCCAAAAAAATCATCATATATTTAATCAATAGTATAATACATAATAAACATTCCTTATAAATTAATAAATATTAGTATTGATTAATGAATATTAAAATCAATATTCCTCAAGTAAATGTACTAAATTTTATATTAAACTTCCATCGACTAACACCATATTTTAAATAATATACTATAGAGAAAATATAAAATTGGGAGAAATGTTACTGAACATAACCATGATACTAAATATATGGACATGAAGTAGAAAAATAATGTTCAATAAATAATACAGGGCACTATAGAACATGATTATAGAAGTTTTAATGATATAAAAATGATATATAATCCATATATCTGTAAATAATGATTGATGAAAAAAATTTATCCTAAATAATGTTTTTATAATTAGAGTGGAAAATGAAATAAAATCATTAAAAATAATATTTCTAAAATATTTTGTAACATTATTTTTAAAATGATGCTATATTTTTTTAAATTATTTATAACATTTAAAAATTAATGATTTGTCAATATAAAATTAATAAATAATGGAATAATAGAAATATTATTTTATTTGAAAAAAATGGAGACATTCAAAGGATTTTCTATTGAGAATAATAGTCATGGAGGTTAAGAATCATTTAACGTCATTTATGTTAAAATAGACATTCCTTTCAGACATTTTTTGAAAGTAAAAAACTATTAATTAAAAAAATTATAAAAAGATTCCTTTAAATAATATACAAATAAATTCAATGTTTGTATAAAAATAACTATAGTAATAATTTGAAATATGATAAAAAATAACTCAAATAATTTATATAATATTGACTTGAAAGAGAAATATTCCTATAAAAAATTGAGAACGAAGGCCAGTTTTATTTATAAATATTTTTTAAGAATTTGAGTAAAAAATAATTACAATTTTGAATAAAAATAATAGAATTTCATAAATTACTATAGTAGAATAAAATTTTAGGGTTTTAATAATTGAATGGAATATAATTATTCTATTATTAATTTGAACACAAAAAATCCTAATAGTAGTGAGGTTGTAAAATTAAACCTTATGGCATTAATAAATTTTGAATCATAACCACTTATAAAAGAAAAATTAATTTGAATAACTTGAATAACATGAATAAAGAATAATACATGACATAATGTGTTAAATTTTATCTATATAAAACATATAATATAAACTATCCTCATAATATAATATATGACTCAATAGAGGGCAATTGAAATGAAAAATTCTTATAATGGATTCCTACTTCGGCGAACATTTAATATCCCATAGAATAATAAATTTAAATTAATTAAATAAAATACTATTAATAGTTTTTATATATAATCATATTTTGAAGTCCTTTTTTATAATATGACTTCCCATCATTGAATAGTTTTTTATCACTTGTACTACTTAATGGTGGATGCTGAATTTCATAAAATTACTCCATCATATTGATCTTCTTCGAAGGTAGTATAAAATTGGTAATTCATTTCCTAAATTTTCATTACTTCGTGATTATTTTTTAATAATTATATACAATTTTAAAATTATTTATTCAATATAGTAATATTAAAATTTACCATATCACTTCATGGAGGTGGTAGTCGACACGAACACCCAAGTAGTGTTTTCATTTTAAATAGGATGGAAATGATATAATAAATGGATTTAAAATTAACATAAAATCATATTAGTATGTTAATTATAAAAATTAAATTATTTTAGGATGTTTATTAAGGTTTTAAAGGGTTGTTATGAATAATGGAATGTGGACAACCTCATTCAGATCATATAGCTATTCTTTATGTAATCTCCTTTGGATTACACCATAAGCCTACTAGATGTAGTGTTTTGAGATGTGAATAACTAATAGAATATAGATAATGATTTTGGTTTTATATTTAGTTAGGTAATAGTATATATAATTTTTCCATGAAGTGTAGATAAGGGAGGGGATGTAGTTCCTATTAATAAGATAGTTTTGTAGAAAAGTTTAAAAAAATTGAAAAATGTATTATATAATATATATATTACTCAAGTAAATTGGTTAAATTTTTTATAGTTTTGAATATTATATGGGTTTGGTTAAAATAAAACCATCCAATGAGATATAAGAATGTTTTTCTCATTTTTATTGAAGCCTTATCTACCTATTTGAATTATTTTAAATCATTTCACCCTAAACCGTAGAGATAACTTATTACAATGACTATTATTCAATATGAAAAAAAATTAATTTGAAATTATCACATAATATTAGTCATGGTAAATAAAAATAATTAATCTATTTTAAATTATTATATTAATATGATATTAAAAAATTATATTTCAAATATGTGTCCAAAGTAAAATAATTTTTTTCATAAAAATTAATTTTTTATAAAAAAAATTCTTTTATATAGAAATAAATATTAATTTTTGATTTCTATATATTTTATTAGAATATTTTAAATTCAAGTATACTTATTTGAGTTTTAATCCAAACCAAAAGAGAATATAACATTTTTAATAATTTTTTTTAAATAGAAAAACCAAAAATAGTTTTTATTTTATTTAAAAACAAACATAGAATTCCAAAATGATAAAAAAAGATTTATATGTTCAAAATTGTAGTTATAAATGAATTATATTAATTATTAAATATAAATTTGGTCTATGAGTAATATTTAACATATTTATTATTCATTCTTAAATTCTGAAAATGTAATAAAAGTGACCAAATTTGCAAAATATTTATTTTCCAGTATTCTCCTGAAAATTAATGGTTTCTAAAAGATATCAACATTTGTTCCTAAAATACTATTGACACGATGAAATAAAAAATTAAATTAAATTAATCTAATAAAAACTATAAAATTTTTCAATTCTTTTTTGATCCCATTATTTAGTTAATCTATGTACATTATGCTATAGTTTCATTAGTTTAAAAGGTTTACATACTTTAATTCAATCAAGAGTCTTATATAATTGAACTAAATAGTTTTTTAAAAATCTAAATAATAAAATTATACTTTTTATTCATATAATAACCATGATTTATTTAATTACACATTGAATCTATATATTTTCAAGGTATTCCACCCATATTTTTTTATAAATTAATTACTTCCACATAAACCATTTTTTGAAGTACGATTCCTTCCATACACAAAATTATATGTATTCGCCTTATCTACTAGAGTTAGTGAAACCGAATTTTGAGAATATAATTCCACCTCTATAACTTATATCAAATATTACTTTGATAGAACACTTTTGATGAATAATGTCAATATCATATTGTTTACCAAGAAATATATTATTTTAGAAAATGAATTTTGTTACAGATTTCTCACCAACGAAGCCTAATATTGATTATATGATCTATAAAAAATTCATAATTGATTAAATTATAGTAAATGTTTGTTTTTAATTTAAATATTTTGTATATATTTCTATAATTTTTTTCAAATAGACAATGATACCTATTGATAAAATTAATCTCCATATTTTTCATGTTCATAACTATGATAAATGTAAAACAATTATTGTAATTTACAAAAAAAGATGTATCAACCTTCATATTTAGATTAGTTTTATTTCATGGGAACACAATCATTATTTTGAATCATGAAAGGAAGATTTTATAATTTATTATTCTATAGAATATAGTTATTTCCTACTATATTGAATTTCATGAAAGTATTCTCCCACTTTATCTTTAAATATGATATGTCATTTTACTCATTGAACTTAGAATGGTTTAATTTTTTTGGTTGACACATATTTATAATCCAATTAATCTGTATGTTATTATATTGTTTTATTAGGAGAAAACATGGGTTATACTTATTATTAAATTTGTAATGATATACATTCGTTCATATACATTGGTTAAAGGATTCTATATACATTGATTTTATTAATAAACACCACTTTTTAAGGAAAATTTATAAATAAGTTATATTATTTAAATACACATAATATGTAATCATAATATCCATATATAAAAAAATATTTATTTTCCTCAAATATTCGCTAATTATATTCATATTTTTCATGAACTTACTACTTAAATCTCTATCATTTCTAAAAAATCCATTCCACACGCAAGTTTCTTTGAAATATTAGAGAATCCCACATAACCTTTTGAGATTTAAAATGATCCACTATCGATGAAGCATGATCCTTTTTTCATTTCAATTAGGAATTTCTTTAACATGTTATAAATTGTATGTTTTATATTTTTATTTTAGGAATTGTATTCAGGATTAGTTGAATTTTATCATATCACAAATTTAATCAGTAGTTTTTTAACACCATCATATTCCTCATCAAGGGTATATGATTTTGTATTCAATGGAATAAGATCCACTCAATTATTTTTTAGATGATATATTAATTTAGTTTTAACACTTTTATTTATTAGATTAAATTCATTATCTCTATAATTAGATCAATTAAATTAATAAACATAAAAACTATTTCATAAATCATCACAATAATGAAAAATAATTATTAGAAGTTGTATAGAAAGGATATAAAATTGATAAATTCACAATATCTTTTTTGGTTTAGAGTTTTGGATAATTATAGAAGATATTACATACAAAGTTGTCACATCAACCTAATGTACATTTTTTCCATGAAAATATGTTCTGAAATTTACACCTTTTTTTCATTCAAGGTATTTTTTATTCATTTTTTGAGTCACTTTAATAGAAATTTTGACTTGATTTTTTATTCTACATCTTTAGATCCGATGAGAAGAATTTTAAAATGATATATTAGAAATAAATGCTCTGTAATAGATATAAATATAATGGAAACCTATTAATCCAATTAAAAACAATGAAACTAATATATTATATTTTCTTTAACACAATAATATTTTATCACATAAAATAAATCCTAATAAAATGATAAATTCAATCTTTTCACAAATAAAACCATTAAAATCCATATAACGAATAGAAAGACAATATAGGAATCTTGATAAAATAAGAGAAGAGTTAAAAATATTTTCCTTAAAAAAACCATCCACTTTTAGAATCTCATATACATTGTTATTGAGATAATAGTATATCAATTAAAACAAAGAAAAATAAATGAAAAAAATAATTATTCACCATTGAATCATTATAGTCATAACCCATGTTCATCCATGTTTAACCTATAGTGGAATAACATATAATCAGTAAATTCTTGTAATCATTTGTTAAAAGTATAAACCATTACCCTATGTGTTGGGGATTTATATTTTAGACTCACCCATACACAAATATAATCACCACGTACCATATACTTATTTTGTTAAACTTTCAATTTCTCATTAAAAATTTATTGAAATATTATTTTAACTCGAAAACCAAGATCTTCACTTTTCATCTTAAAAGTAGGTAGAAAATATTTTTTTCTTTTGAGATCATTGAAAAATGACACTTTTATTGAAGAAATGGAATTAGATATTTTTTAAAAATAGTGAATTTTTATTAAGAATATTTATAATCAATAATGATAATGATGGTTGAAAATTTTGGTCACTCAGTAAATGCTAGAAACATTATTGTTCATAGTAGTAAAAAGACAAAAAAGTGTGTCATACACAAAAATTTTAAATGATTTATTTATAAATTTTTTTTAAAAAGTGAAAATAGTTTAAAATTAATTTAAAAAATCATTCAAGTATAATGGAAAAAATTAATGAAATTTCTAATTAACATGGATATTGAAGGGAAATTTTTTGAAAAGAAAATATAAAAATAAGAATTTAAAGAATAATATATTTCCATGAGTTATTTCTGTCTTCACACATCCTGTTAGTGTTAAGTAATAAATTTATATTAATTATCTACTTTTTGAAGAAAGGTTTTCTTGAGCATTCCATTTTCATTATTCCTTTAATTTCAATTATTACCATTTTTATTTTGTTACATAACTAGTTATGTTTATGTCTGATTGTTTGAGGCCATTCGGTCTAAAACAACTTTGGTGTGTTGAAGATGGTCAAAAATTCCATTAATAGATCAAGTAAATAATAATAAAAATGTTATAATTATGATGTTTTAATATTTAAGTATTCCGTTAATACCATCCAAATGAGGTGGAAAAAAATATTATATACATCATTTCATAGATGCGGTAGTCTGCACAATCACCTGAATGACATTTTCATTTTTGTAATAGATAAAAATGAATTTATAAAGACAAATATTTGACATTAAATTATTATATTAATGGTATAAATAAGTTATTCAACCAATAAAACCATCCTTATGACTAATTACGTGAGTCAAAAAATAAAAACAAATTATATCTCTTCATAGAGGTGTTAATCCACCTGTACGCACAAGTAATGTTATCATTTTCCAATAGATGAGAGGGTAAAAAGGAATATAAAATTTTAAATTATAAAAAACATAATTATTTCCTAAATATAAATTTTATTAAATAAATCCATATTTATAACCTTTCATGTGAGGTGGTTATTAAAAATTAAACAGATCGGTTCATTGAAGAGATATTCACCACATACCCATGAGTGATGTTTTCATTTATCATATGATGGAAATGAGGTAAAACATTGTCATTCCATAACCATAATAACATTTATTCGTGGTGAGAAAAATTATTTCATTATTCTAGTTTTTTATAAAATAATTTAATGAGTTAGAGGAGGAAATAACCTAGAAATAATTTAATTAAGACTTATACCTTATCCATGGATATGTTTCTTTGGATTACACATTTAGACTTATAGGATTGGTATTTGTTGAGAAAAAAATCTAGGATGGGGGTAAGATGGTTTTTATGGTATTTGGGTAGTTTTTAGTCTATATTGAGTGGTCAATGTGTGTGTATAATTTAGTATAAGAGGAAACCTTTTAGAAGTGTGAGGAGTGGTACCCTCGTACATATTTGGAAGTGGAAGATATAATAATTTACTTGCTCTTGGAAAATGGATCCAATTTAATCAAATTTTAATGATATTTTATGATAAGTTAAATATAAACTATTAAAATAATATTTAGACAATTTTTAGAGATATTTTACACCATATAACTTACTTTAACTCCACCTTTATCCATTTTAACCATTAAAATAGTCGCACAGTTTTACCATGGTAAGTATTTATATTAACAGAAAATGAAATTAAAATAATTAACCAATTAAAATATAATAATTATAAATATAAAATAAATTATTCAAGATTAAATTTATATAATTGTAAAATTTAATTTTAATATATGTTTTCAAAACCCAATGAAAACCCATTTTTTGAAAAATGTTATTTTAAGAAAAAAAATATTTTACCACAAAATAAATTATAATTATCAGGAATTCCTACCTCTAAAAGATCCCATATTGGGTCATAAATAAAATAATGTAAATAATAATACCAAATCCATTTCCCCAAATAGACCCCAGTTTAGAAATATGTACAAATATAATAAAAATCTCATAAATTGGAATCCAAACCCACTATAATATAGGGTCGAGAGATATGATAATCCAACTGCAAGAAACCCCATGAAATTAATATAAAATGGTAAACACAAAACCATTCCAAATTAAATTTATAAAGTAAACATATATTAATAATACCAAAATTAAATACCTGAAATAATGTCCCATGGTAGTGACACAACAATAACCACATGTTTCAAGCTAGAAATGTCCGTAAAAGTCCAAAAATTCTTCCTAGAAACAAAAAAACATTTTATATATATTTATAAGGTGGGAATACAGGTATACTCAGTTATATTACAACCAAATTATCTCATTAACATGTGAGAAGATAATTCTAATTCAGCAATTAAGAAATAATAGAACCAATAGTAGCTAAATAGAGCTACTGAAAAATCCAATCCTCGCCATGGAATACACACCAAATAACTCATTCATGTATAATAACATAATTAGAAGCATATCGATAAAGGGGTAACCTAAAACAGTTTCCCAATGGTTTGTTGCTCTCACAACACAATATCCTCTATCATGGAGATCCCATATCATCTATATAATCATTTCCAAAGACACCTGAGCTATCACATGACATCATGCTAGAAGACCCCTTGTCCACCCATCACATCTCACTCGAAGACCCATAAGAAATCACATCAAATGTCCCCTGAAGACACATGGGGATAAGATCACATGTAGACCATAATTTTAACCATAATAATATAGTATCATGATCATGAATTAAAGAAGACTCATGATCTCCTACCACTATGCAAGAACAACACCATGAACCACCACATCATCTCATAAATCATCACCAATAGTTCAATTTTTTACTTATAGTTGTAATAGAATAAGAATATCATTGTCACATTGAAGAAGGAATGGTGAAGACACATTAACCAGACATATGTCCTCACCATTAGGATGTTATAAAAAATACCCTCCAAACTTTTATTTGTCATCACAAGGTTCTAAATGTGTATGTATTGTATGTATATGTTATTATTCAATCCATTTAGGTTGAAATAAAATAATCATATAGAAAAATGTTCCTTAAACAATGACCTATATCATAAATAAATCCACAATTATTTCCTTCATATTAATCTAGCCATCAAGATTACATATGATAAACAACAATGGCATAAAAATCATTAAAACATCTGATTTCTTTCCCCTTAACCTTAAATTTACATTATTAATTTTCTTTATTCAATAATATAGTGAAAAAAACATCTTCAAGGATATATAGAAGTATGATACCTCTTGAATATGACAAGTAAAATAATGATAAAGGATCCCATACGTCAAAAACAAGTTCTTTAACCCTTCATACGGTTGAAACAAGATTGAGGAAACCAATGAGCACCCAAATTAAGGAAAACACCATGATCATCATAGAACACAATAAACCACATCATTCAATTATGAAAAAATCACAAAAAATGTTTTCCCTATATAGTAGTGTATGATGGTTGAAAATAAAAAAGAGAAACAATTAGAATAAAAGAGGGAAACCCCCTGGAAACCACTAAGCAAAATATTTCATAGGAAAATGTTAAAAGATAATGAATGGAGGATAGACGTCCTCTCAGGGATTCACTTAGGTAAACCATGTTGAAAGATAAAATATAGAAGAAAGAAAATTATTAAGGGGGTTTGAGATATTGTAGGATGTTAGGAAAAAATAACACCACATCACAACAACATAGACAAATCCATGGAATTTTATATTAAAGGTAGGAAATGAGTCCAGGAAGGGGAAAACCGTAGATATTATTTTCAAATCAATTTCTAAGAAACATAACACGTTCCATTAAATATATTAGATAAAATATGAAAAAACCCACTATACAATGTAAATAACCATGCTACAAAGACTATTCTCCAACCAGAGGCTATGAAAAACACTTCTCTATGGTGTAACTATGCAAATCAAAAAAGGAATAACATAAGAACTAACCATCCTTTGACCCCTGGATTTAGCCTCTACCAAAAACAAAACCATGATGAAAATATACATACCACAGAAACACCTCCTTTGGAACTCCAAATCATAGCTAAATAATCAGGCCACAACTATGCCAATTTTTATAGAAACATCAATAATCCACCAAAAAGACCCTATTCCATAGTCAAAATCATCAAATTACAACAAAACCCCTTATAGAACAACCCATTCTTCCATTCTTTATAATCCTTCTCTACTAGATTCTCCAACTATAACTCCTTTCCTTACTCCCCAACTCCCATACATCATATCCCCCATACACATTCACTATATGAATTTTTACAATGTAATAAATATGGATGTCTTAATTCATATAATAATATTAATTAGAATAGAATTAATTATATAGTTAAAATTTAATTAAAAAACAAAACTAATAGGACACTAATGAAAACATTATTAAAAGAGGAATCCAAAAATATTTTTTTCAATACAAATATTAGTTTTGTTGGAAAATTTCAAAACATTGATTTCTAAGTTCAATAGCATAAAATAATTGAATTATATAAATTAATAAATTTATATTTACTATTTAAAAAATGTTTTATAACATTCCAACACATTTTTATATAATGGGATATAATAAAAAGGAATTTATTTATAAAAAATTATTTATCATTTTTCAAACAAAAATAAACTATTTTCAAAATACAAAAAATATATTTTAACACTATTTAATTTGATTATATCAAAAAAAGAACCTCATTTTATCAATATAAAATTCTAAAATTATGAAATAAAACATTTAAATAAAAAAAGTTTAAACATAAAAAACAATTAGTTAAATTAAACTACACCTTTTCAATTGAAATACTATTTAAAATTGTCTGTAATTCAATGATGAATATGAACACTGAAATTAAATATATATAAATTGTAAAACATATTTACTTCTTAGAATAATGGAGTTGTCATATTTTTTCCTCTAAAAAAATTTCTTCAGTGTAATTTGATTCATTACTTAAACATGTTAGTATATTTTCCCATTATATATTTTTCATATTCCCATGTTTCTTATTCAATCATATAGTTTGTCCCTGAAAGAAAAACCTAGTGAGCAAACTAATTCCAAAATACTGACTCTTTAAGATATAGGAATTGAAATGTATTTTCCCTACAATATATATTTTCTTCTAACTATTCCACTCTATAGATCAAAAACTGATTTTCATCTGGTATATATTTTCATAACAAATAAAAATGAAATACAACATGTTCCTGCGAAAAAATTTTCATAAAGGTTACTTTATAATAATCGGATCCCACGTTGTCCACAATTTCATATAGGCAAATATTCAATGAACCTAATTTTATAATCATTCCAACATGTATAAAATAATTTTAAGGAGATATATTAAAAAATATGTCTCCTAAATCATATTTTGGACCATTCCTCCAATTATCTACATTAACCTTTTTTCTTTTATGAGATGAAATTATATAATGTATAATCTTTTTTACCTTATCACTCATATATTATACTAACTATAACCCCAAAAACATTTTCTCAATAATTGCATCCATACATGTCTTTCTTTGAAACATATTTCTAAATAAGGCATCAATTATTTCTATATGTATACTTGAATGAAAACTATTATTATAATAAAATTACCCTAAATGAGGATGTTGGCATAAGCATCATTGATTATCCTAACTGAATGAACAAAACAAATATTTCAAATTCTAAATTTCTCTCTCTGACAATCCACTATATTTATGAAAAAAGGTGTATTAAAATGTAATTAATTAACCGATGAATTCTACTGTCATTTCCAAAAATAAATGCAAATACATGATCACCATACGATACTATAGAGATAAGGAAACCATATTACATGACTATTTGTTTATGACAGAGTCTAGTAAGTTGGTATAAAGACATACAATCTGAGATAGGTTAAAAATTCATATATTTAGTCAACAAATGATGTAATGAATAGGAATTTTTTCAATATATTTTTTTGTATTAGTTGGGTTATTATGAGTATGAAAAAATTGACGGCCCATGATTCTGAAGCCTGGAGAGCTCGTAACGGAATTTTGAGCATTTTTTAAGGTATGTTCAGTAAAATTGCGAGTAGCGATTTCTATCATTTGAACCAAAAATTGCATTAAAAATATGAGGGCCCCCTTGAATTTGTAGCACTGTGATTCACTTAAGTGACTCTTAACTTCGACAGGAAAGGGTCATATGAAAAAGTTAATTTTTGAAGTTTTCAAAAATAATAATAAAATAACTCCATATGTTATTTTATTTTCTATCTACCGTTGAGAGACAATAGAAAGACCGTAGTGTAACATCATGATTGAATGGGATTCATTTAATGACATGAAATTTGGTTGTGTAACTGCGATTCTCGTAGGTTTTTATAGAACATTTAATGCAGTTCATTATTGAGTGACATTAATGAAACACAATGAGGGAGGTTACTTTTCCCATATTTAAAAAAATATTGGGCATGGGTTTTAGTGACTCATGAGAGGAACCTCTGATGAAGTTCCAAAAATGTCTTACACCAATGTAGAATAGAGCTTCGATGACCATTGGAGGATTCGAATGGGACAAATACGGGTGACGATGAACACCATCAAATGGAGGTTCATCTCCCTCAACCGAAATGTCTTTCAAAAAGGTCAAGGTAGGGGTTTTTATTTTTTAATTTAAAATATTTCTTTATGAATTCATATTCTACTGATGATGTTTCATCTCTTTCCTTGTTATAATTCTAACAAGGAGGGCGCGAGCCGAACAGAACAAGGTCGGAGCCTCCTCCGATCTTATTTTGGTTGCGTTCTTTGTGGGCGACCGAGCAACATGGAGAAAAAGATAAATTGAGGGCCATGTAGTTTAGGAGACTTCTTGGGAGGCCCAAAAGCACAGTAAGAAAAGAAAATGGACCTCCAAAGCTTTATCAGAGGCTCAAGGAAGCTCTTCCAGCACCACAGCGTCGACGACCGGAGGAGGTGGTGGCTGGCTCTCGCCAACCGCAAGGTGGGGGCGATGTATAAAGGTTCCATGGCGGACGAAGGGGGCTGCTATCCATTGTAGGAGACATTGAATTTAGGAGGTGTGCTTCACAGCGTATTGCGGCTCCAAGATGTGGTGGTGGACGAAGGGCGGACCCGCACCCGCGGGTCCCATCGTTGGCCAGTCTACGCAAACTGACCAGGTGGAGTGGTGCAAACTGGAACCAATGATTGATGATATGAATGAAAAACATGTCATTTTGTGAGGGGAGTGGACCCTCACAACCAGATAGCAAGTCGCGCCAAGACATTGGGCTTGGTTGGTCCAGTGGCTCGGCAGGCCGCGCCCAGCCGGGTGGGCCTAGACGGTCCCACAGCCTAGTGGGCCAATCCCATGGCCAGTTGGCCGAGCCCATAGCCCACTAGGTTGAGGCCGCACCCCAGCACCATCTAGCTGGGCCCAGCCCCTTCGGGATGGGCCCAGTGGACCAGGTCAGATAGAACATGGACCCGTTAGGACCTAGTTTCTCTTAAAGGGGCATATCTCATAAACCAGATGGTCATGTGATGAAACATCTATGGTGCTAGAACCATTAGGATGAGGTGGTTCTTTTTTAGATACTCCACTTGGGTTTTGGATAAATTTGGTGTACGAATGGATTGGATTGGACTCGAATCCAACTAGGACCCCGACACTAAAATGCCTATAACAAACAAACCGGGTATCCGATTGGGGCATCGTCTATTGCATTAGAACCCTTATAACATGTAGTTTTATTGGGTTACTTCTTCATGGTACTTTGTGGAGGTTTATGTATGACCGATATCTTGAGAAGTGGTTTCTCAGAATCTCAAGGGAACCAGGTGAGAGAATCTTGTGGATGGCTGTCAAGTAACATGTGAACCTCTATGGATCGGCATCAGAATGACCCTATATGGATCAATAATAGAATTTACCGATGTAGACTAGCCTTAGAGCTACCTATCATGGATCAACAACTTACAAACCTATGTGGATCGGTGACTTATGACCCTGTGCAGATCGCTGACTTACGACCCAGTTTGGATCGAAGACTTACGACCCTATGTGGATCAATGACTAATGAGCCTGTGTGGATAAGAAGTATCATGACATGATGAGGACCATCCTTAGAGTGACTCGTTGTAGATCAGCGATTTACGAACTTCTGTGGATCGACGACTTACGACCCTATGTGGATTAGTGACTTACGACCCTATGCGGATCACTGACAGTGTGACTTCTTCAGGGTTCCGCAGTGGAAATTCTCAATGGAATAAGATGAATTATCTCTATTACTAATCATCATTATTCCTATTCATTAATTTTTATACCGGGTTTGAATAGAGTCTTTTACTTTTGATTTTTTATTGGGGTCAAGATTTGTGGTTTTTAATTTGTGGAATTCTGGGAGATCTTCGAGGGGTCTCAGGGTCTCTACTGGGTATTTCTATACTCACCCCTACATGGGATTCACCCGCACCATGTTGTGTCTTTTGAAGATGATGGACAACTTTGACCAAGGTTTGTGAGCTAAGAACAGACGGTGCACAGAGGTGACCGGTTGACGTACAGAGATATAGTGATGAGTTGTACGTACCCTTGAAGAATGATCCTTAGTGGAAGACCTCATGAGATATTTTTCCTTTCTGTTGTGTTTTTCTTTTAGTTGGGTATATATTTTGGACCATTCTTCTTTATTTTAATCTTTTACATTAAGCAGTTATACTACATGGTTTGTTCTTTTATGCTCACAGTCTGTGTGTTTTAAATTTTAAAGGCAATTCCTTTACAATTTATAGAAATTCTTTTCTAGTGCTAGTCACCAACCCCTAACCTATGGAAGGTAAGCTGGTGTTTGTCATGACACAAGTCCCGAGGGACAGAAAGTGAAAAAGTAGTATCAAAGGAGCCGGTTCTACTGAAGAACTAAAACACAGATCTTTTCAATGGGGTAATAATGATATGTTTTTTTTAGTACATTTTTCAATTTTTGGAGTTCAGTGTTATTGTGGAGGCCTAAGCATCCATACACCCGGACCCTGAGTTCTGATTTTCGACATGATGCACAAAAACACTAATTGCATGTGTCCTTGAAATGTTTTTTTTCTCTTTTGAGTCAGATCACCAGGTATAATATTATTGATTGTGGTGCATCTGTTTCTTTATAGGATGTCACCGCATAGATAGCCATCCGGGATTCTAAAGAGAGTTCACAATGATGGCCCACCGAACAAAGTGGCTTCGGTGTAGGGCCCTCTTACAGTGATGGTACCTTAGAGTGGTATACCAGCAACACCACTACCCATATGGAAGCTGTTTCCACCATCCCCATAAGAAGACTATGCACTCTAACTGAGGGCACTACACGTGTTCCAGTGGTAGAGGCCTCCGAGGTTTCGAGATGACACGAATCCACAGGTGGCTGAAAACAGGTAGGAGGCTGTGGCAAGAGTTTTCCACCTAGTTGGGACACCAACAGACCAGATGGTGATCCTAGTGGCTTGTCTCTTCAAATGAAGAATAGAAAGATAGTAGAGCCTGAAACACTAAATGCCATCGGAGGTGACCCTCACTGGGTTGGACTTTGAGATCCTCTTCAAGGCCAAGTTCTTTCCAATGACTCTAAGCTTTGTGTGTATTCATGAGATCATGTACTTACAACAAGGAATAATGATAGTATCCCAATATTTGGATAGAGTCACTGACCTCTCCCGCTACTCCACCGACATGGTATGCGACCATTTCTTCGGGACCCAGATCTTTGGGCAGGGTCTCCAGTGGGAGATCTGAGCATCGATGATATCTCTCAACATATCGATGAAATATGGATTACTAGAGAGAGTACTTTTGATGGAGAGCGTCCTAGCTGATCATGCACTAAAAGAGAGAGAAACCACCATATGACACGTGGTTGAGTCATCTGCAGTAGGCTGTAGGCTAATTATTCAGTGACCCAAGTCGGCCAGACATTATGGTGGATTACCCCAGGATGTAGGGTCGGAGGTGGGGAGCTCACGGGATAGAGAAGATCAAAAAAGGAGCAGACTGTTCTACTCGTGCGGTGGGCAGGGTCACATGGATCACGACTGCCAGACCGGCCCTCGCGATGGCTAGAAGACGGTTGAGGGACCGCCAAGGCAGAGGATGAGATTCGACCAGGGAGGTCCGTAGGGAAACAAACATGGTATAGGATCCAAACATTTATTAGGCGGTGGGTGATGTTTTGAGGTTATACCACCACCACCACCTACAGGTGGTCCACCCCGACCTCATGGAGTAGGTGGATAGGGATGAGCTAAGCTGCAGGTACCTGAGGCATATGAGAAGGGTGCTCCAAAGATAATTCATGAAATGATATTTGTTTACTCCACCGTAGCTATGTTTATTATTGACACAGGTTCAAATCATTCTTTTATTTCCACAGCTCTTGTTCAGAGCTCAATGATTCTTGTAGAGCCATTTGATCGATCCTTTTTATTAAAGACACCTACGAGAGAGGATTCTAGGATTACCTGCTTGTGTTGGAAATGTGAGCTTACTATAGGAGGCGAGAGCTTCTTATGGGATATCATAGTAGCAGCGTTGAGGCCTTACACCATCATCTTTGGTAAGGACTGGGTATCCACAGTCCATGCTCTGATCCACTATTTTAGGCATGAATTTGGTGTGACCATGATGATAGGACTAGGTTTTCCTTCACCAGTGAGAAGGGAATCTTTACCTATCAGGATGGATTGTCTCAGAGGAGGGTGCAGTCAATCACTCATCATTTATCTAGACTTACACTCGAATAAGTTGATGATAGAAGTCTGAGTTATCCAGTAGTAGTGTACTGGTGTGCGGATGTATTTCTGGATGATGTTCTGGAACTACCTCGCTGTAGAGATGTAGACTTATATATCAAAATGTACCCTTGGACAACACCGATATCTACACCAGCATATCGGATGTCTCATACAGAGATTCATGAGTTAAGGGTAAAACTAGAGGACTTGCAGTTTAAGGGGTTCATAAGGACTAGTGCTTCTGCATGGGCATCTCCAATTTTGTTCACCAAGAAGGAATATGGGAGTTTGTGGCTTTGCGTAGACTCTCATCACCTGAACCAGGTGATAGTTAAGAACATGTATCCACTCCCATGGATGTATGATCTCCTCGATCTACTGAAGTGAGATCGGTGGTTTTAAAAGATAGACTTCAGATCAGGATATCCTCAGCTCAGCGTACGGGATGATGACATACCAAAGATGAACTTCAGATGCAGGTATGGCCACTAATATTTCATGGTAATGCCTTTCAGTGTGTCGAATTCTCTGGTAGTGTTCATGGGGCTCATGAACATGATTTTCCATCCTTACCTTAATCAGCTCGTGGTGGTTTTCATTGACGAAAACTTTATGTACTCAGCATCAGAGGAGGATCTCACCACTCATCTTCACAATGTTCTGGATACACTTCGAGAGAACTTGCATTATGGTAAGTTCTCAAAGTGGAAGTTCTGGATATGGAAGGTCCACATTCTAGGTCATGTTATCTCAGAGGTTGGTGTTGTGGTTGATCTAATGAAGATAAAAGTTGTGCTTACTGGGGAGCCACCTAGGAGTGTGACCATGGTGTGGAGCTTCTTGGGATTCGATGGTAACTACAGGAGATTCTTACATGAATTTTCTAGAGTATGATCACCCTTATCTTCTTTGATAAATAATGGAAAACCTATCTTGTGGACCATGAATAAGCTAGTAGAGTTTCCAAGAGTTGAGGCATAGACTAATGAGTGCCCCCAACTTGAGGGTGCCAGAAGAGGTCATTGGGTATGTAGTCTACTTCAATGCATCCGGGACTGGATTGGGATGTGTCATGATGTAGGATCAAGTGTTGATAGCCTACGGCTCACATGAGCTGAGGAAAAAAGAGCATAACTATGCTACCCATGACCTGAAGTTAGTAGCAATCGTCTTTGTGTTGAAGATGTGGTGGCACTACTTGATGGGAGAACAATTTACTGTCTAATTTGATCACAATAGTATCAGATAAATATTCTCACAGAAGGAACCGAACTTGGAACAGAGTAAATGGCTATATTTTCTATGTGACTATGAATTTGAGATAGTCCACACTCCTGGGAAGGGGAACGTGGTGGCAAACGCTCTCAGATGGAGGTATGGGTTAAAATTACGGAGTGAGGTGACAGAGCAGCTTGCCACGTTGCAGTTATCCTTCATGGATTGTGGTGGAACAACATACCTCTAGTCCATGACTATCACTCCCCCACTCCTTTATTGAGTATGGGAGGCCCAGCATGGAGACATTGACTGTGAGGCCCGATGAGCTTCGATATCCTAAGTACGGGCTCCTGAAGGATTTTCTGAAGATGGGAAGTATGTCATCTTTTTCAGAGGAGAAACCATGGTACTAGTGACACTATGAGAGGAGGTGTTGCAAGAGTTCCCCACATCCCCTTTGGCGGTACATCCTGGTGTGGTGAAGATGTACCTGGCCCATCGACATCAGTACTGGTGGCCAGAAATGAAGAAAGCAGTGGGAGAGTTTGTTTCATGATACCACACTAGTCACTATGTGAATGATGAGCACTGGGTTCTAGCAGGATTTACTCAGCCACATGAGGTACTAGAGTAGAAGTGGGAAGGCTTGTCCATGGACTTCACGATCGGGATACCACATACGTCTAGCGGCAACGATTCCATCTGGGTGATCTTCGAATGACTCATCAAGTCATCCCACTTCCTACCCATATGATATCAGGGACTAGTAGTGGGATTTGGACGCCTCTACATACATGATATTGCATGGATTCATGGGGTACCATCAATGATCGTATCAGATCGTGATTCTCGTTTTACAACCTCGTTGTGGAAGAGATTACATGAGACGTTCGAGACATAACTACACTTGAGAACCCCCTTTAATCCTCAGAAAGGAGGTCAAATGGAGAAGACCCTATAGACATAAGAGGACATGATTTGTGCATGTGTCTTTGATTTTTACCTCAGTTGGGAGGACCAACTTCCACTGGTGGAGTTCTATTACTACAATAGTTATCACTCCACCATCAGCTATGAAATGTTTGTGGCCTTGTACGAGCGACCATATACATCACCTCTATATTGGACATGCCCTAGGGATTCAACACTTGTGGGTCCAGAGTTGATACGAGCTAGTACTAAGAATTTGTAGATCATCCTGGTGTCGATGAAGACTGCACATAGCTGGCAGAAGTCTTATTCCTACATGATATGGAGGCTCTTAGTGTTTTTTGGAGGGAGACCATGTCATCCTATGGGTGTCACCCTGACGAGGATAGTGGATATTTGTTCGAAGAGGAACACTATCTCTAAGGTTCATTGGACCTTTCTAGATCCTTAGTATAGTAGGGGAGATTGTGTACCACCTATCTCTTCCGCCACAGATGCACCGGGTGCATAATGTTTTCCATATGTCACAAATGAGGAGGTATGTTCATGATCCATCACATGTTATCGACCAGGGTGAGCTGGACATTGATGATGGTGTGACGTTCACAGAATTCCCGGTAGAGATAGAGAATCGACAGGAGTGGGTCCTTCATGGGTGGTCTATTCTTCTAATTTGAGTTCGGTGGTATCACTGGAACCTCCCGGAGAGCACATGAGAGTGTGAGTCTTAGTTATATGCTCACTACACCTATTTTTTCCCTTTCTTTGACAACACGTTATTTCGAGGCCCGAAGAGCCCAGAATTGATTTTTGAACTTTTTTAAGATGTGTTCAGTAAATGTGTGAGTGGCCATTTCTATCTTTTGAAAGGGTACATGGATTAATAATCCGAGGGAACCATTGAATTTTTAGTGCACTTATTTTCTTAGATAAAGCTTAACTTTGATTGGCAGGGGTCCGACATAAAAAGTTATTTTTTGGACTTTAAAAAAAATAACTCCATGAGTTATTTTATTTTATTTCAACCATTGAGTGATGGTGGGGAGACCATAGTTTAATAGCAGTCTTGAATGGGAGTCATTTAATGACATGACCTTTGGTTTTGTTACTGCGATGCTCCTAGGTTTTGATGGAATATTCAATGAGGTTCATTAATGAAACACATTAATGAAACACAACGAGGGAGCTTCCTCTTCCCTTATTTCAACAATGTGTGGGAATGGGTTTTGGTGACTCAAAAGAGGAACCACTGATGAAGTGTTGACAATGTCTTCCACAAATGTAGAATAGAGATTCAATGAAAATTGAAGGATTCAAACCAGACTACAACGAGCAAAGAACAACATCGTCAAACGTGAGTTTATCTCCCTAAACTGCAGCTTCTTCAAATGAGTTTGAGGTTGGGGTTTGTCTTGTTTTATTTCTAAGCGTTTAGGAATTCATCTTCTATTGATGAAGTTTTAAGTCTTACTTTTTTATAAAGCTAACAAAGTGGGAACAAGGCTAACCTAACAAGGCTCAGACACTCCGCAATTCTTGGTTTGGTTGTATTCTTCATGGGAGACTATGAAAAAATGCGGAAAGGCTGAACCGTGGGCCTTGAAGTGTAGGCGGCATCCCATGAGGCTCATAGGCATAGTAAACAACGAATATCGATTTCTTGAGGTTCAAGAAAGGCCCCCAGAAGCTCCGTCGGTGTGGCGGTGTCGGCGACTATAGGAGGCAGTGGCTGGATCTCGCTGGGTGCGAGGAGGTGGTGTTTCTCGAAGGCGCCATGACAGATGAAGGCGGGGAATCACAATCCGCGTTGAAGTTGGGTGGCACCCCACGACCGTGTTCTGTGGAGGGGGTTCTGCGTCTTTGAGCCACGGTGGTGGACGAAGGGCAGACTCATGCCTACAAGTCCCACCTTTGACCAGTCAACATTGACCAGGTAGGTGATGCAGTACCAACTAAAATCGCTGATTGAAGAGCCAAACGGACATCCTGTCCATTCGGGAGGGGAGCGGACCCCCGCACCCTGCCAGTGAGCCGAGTTGATCCAGTGACACGGCAGGCTGAACCTAGCCGTATGGGTCGGGCCGGTACCATGGCCCAATTTGCTGAGCTTATACCCAGCGAACCGAGCCCACAACCCAATGAATCTGGTATGACTAGACCTGGACCCATTATGGCTCAGTTTGGATTAAATGTGTATATCTCTTAAACCAGACGTCTATTTGGAAAACCGTCTATGATGTTGGAACCCTTAGTATGAGGAAATCATTTTGAGATACTCCAATTGTGATTTTTAGAAAGTTGGAGTACAGTTGGGTGGACTTGAATCCAACTGATCCAATGGAACTAAAATTCCTATAACATACAGATCGGGTGTCTGATAGAAATTCCATATATTTCTTTGGAACTCTTATGACATGGCAGTTCATTGAGTTATAACTTAGTGTAAGTTACAGTATTACTGATATCATGGGGAGCGCTTTCTTAGAAGATCTAGTGTACTAGGTGCTAGAATCTTGTGGTTGGATGTCATGTAACATATGAATCTCTCGGGATCAGCATCAGAATGACCATGTGTGGATCAATAGTAGTGCGACCCGATGTAGACCAGCCATAGAGCGGCCCGTTGTGGATCTGTGACTTACGACCCCATGTGGATCAGTGAGTTATGACCCTATGTGGATCAATGACTAATGATCCTATCTGGATCAATGAATGACGACCCTCTATGGACTGATGAATTACGACCCTGTGTGGATCAACAGTAGTGGGAATCGGTGAGGACTAGCCTTGGAGTAACCACTTTTGGATTAGAAACTTATGAACTTGTGTGGATCGACGACTTACGACACTGTATGGATCAGTGACTTATGAACCTATGTGGATCGATGATAGAGTGAATTCTTTGTGGTTCATTAGTGAAACTTTTAAATGGAATAATATGAATTATATTTATGATTAATCATCATTATTATTGTTCTTTATGTTGTGTACCAGGGTCGAGTTTATTTTCTTAGTTGTGATTTGTGATTGGGGTCAAGAATTGTGGTTTTTCCCTTGTGGAATTTTGGGAGATATTCAAGAGGACTTGGGGTCCCCATTGGGTATTGTTATACTCACCCCTGCACCGGCTTCGCCTGCACCTTGTTGTGTCTTGTGCAGATGAAGGATAGCTTTGACTGAGGTTTGGGAGCTAGGAACAAATTGTTTATGGAGGTGACCTATTGATGTAGAGATCCACAATGCTGAGCTATACCTACCCTTTATGTAGAATCCTCGGGGGACAACCTTAGGACCTATTTTTCATTTCTGATGTATTTTTCTTTATGTTGGGTTTGTATTTTGACCAAATATGCTTTTTTCGCACTTTTACTTTTAGTATTTATACTACATGGTTTGTTTTTTGTGTTCCTGGTCTATGTGTTAGTAGGTTTAAAGGAAATGTCTTCCCATTTTTTGTGATATGCATTTTCAGTGCAAGTCACTAACCCCTGGCCTATGGAAGGCAGGCTTGGGGTAGTCACGGCATGGGCCTGGGGGGATGGGTCATGACAAATGAAAAATATCTTAAATCAAATTATTAAATTGAGATTTATTTGGTTATAACATTAGTAAACCCATTGATATATTCTCCCATTTCCATTCCATAAATAGAAAAGAATATTCTTGAAGGCCTTTATACTTCATAGTGTTTTCTAGATAAAAAAATAGAAATATCCCAATGCTTCACTCAATAATTCTATCTTCAACTAAAAATAATAATACTCTTGAAGGACTCTATACATATTAGTGATTCCAAGATAATCAAATTTCAATGATCTAGGTGTTTCACTCAATAATTCACTCTTAAACTTAAAAAAATAGAGATTATATAACCTCTTTAAAAATTAAATCATACATTATTTTAGAAAATTAAAAGTGTAAAAATTACATTTCTTAGAAAAATATACAGTTCATTTCAAAACAGTATATTCTTTCTCATCCTTCTTAACTCTTTTTGTTGGTTAATTTTACCGATTCATAATGTAGAAGAAAATTATTTTTTGTACAAACCAATTCTAGTCTAATATTCATTAAATCAATAAAATATAGATGTTTTTCTAAATGAAACATTGTTAATTATGGAAGGTATTTCTTAATCAAGGAATTATATAACCTTTTTTATTTACTATGATGACAAATAATTAAACAATAATAATGATTTATCAACTCAAAAAATATTATTTTCCTTATTTTTATCTCCTTTTGTGTGAATCATTAATTTAAAATTTTATAATCTAAATATATTTCACATGTTACCCCATGAAAAATTAATCAATAAATTTTGAAATTAAAATACATGTCCACCAACACATGATAATGAATTGGATAATTATTTTCATTGTATTAGAATTGACATGATAAATAAGAAATCTCCAAAAAATACTGAATTAAGATACAACAAAGTTCCTTCAACGAAGCATACCTATAAATGAAAACTTCCCTATTTCATAATAGTAAATATAATACTATAGGACTAAAAATATTTTATTATATATCATGAATACTATCACAAACATTATTTTTACTAAATAATGTAACATCCTTTTATGTAAAAATGGATAATGGGATAGATATCCCAACAATGCTCATAAAAAACCATCAGTAGTAACCCACTAATCCACTAAAACTTCTAATATCAATTGCATTGTTATGTCATGGTCACTCTTACCACAAATTATTTTTATAAATAGCAAAATTTATACCCCTTTTGAAATAATGTTTACATGTAAGGGAATCTACTACAACCAAAATACACATTTTATATCTTTTCCATATAAAAGTTTTCCATTAAATTCTACATAACATTCCTTAAATGTTTATCATGTTCCTAATAACTTATATAATTTAATTGAATATCATAAATGAATACTAAAACTTATTTGACCATGAACTCTTGGAGAACATGATTCCTAAGATACTAATATATAACAGTTGCATTTTTATTCCAAAAATTCTTAACCAAAATGTAGTAAGAGTCGTAATAGTTTTGAAACAATATTCTTATAAATAGTGAAATGGAGAATAAGTTTCAATGGGAAGAGAATAGTTGTTTCATGGTTTGGAAAATCCATGTTTATTTATAATGTAAACCATGCCACTTCAAACAGAATAATTAGAATAGTTTATTATTGTTTTCTTTCAGAGTATAAGCCAACTATGTATGGTGTGGCCTTAAGATAACAATGAATTGTGTTTGGAATGTGTTTGTTGAGTCTTGTAGACTAACTATGTGGAACATGGTTGTAACCCATAAAAATTTGGATATAGTATAAAATAATCCCCAGAACCTTGTTTAACAACCTAATCTAACAATAACTTGAATTCTTTTTTCTCTAGAGGATTTAGGGATGATCACTTTAAATTTTTTATTTTTAGGTGAATCAAAGTGCATTGTAGGACTGGATTGATTAGTAAGTCCTGATTATTTATTACTTTTCTTAGTCCATTCCTTCTCTCTATCTCTCAAAATATTATATATAAGACCTGGTCGAAAAAATTAATGTTCCTTGATGGATATATTAATGTTTTATCATTGCATTGATTAATGAAAAGGATATCCAAGGATATATCTAGAGTTCAGTTTTTATTCATTTTTTTTTGGTATCCATTGGAATGTTGGAGGATTGTCTGTTATCTATTATTAACATAGAACATGATTACATAGTTTTTAATAATTTATTTTTCCTAAATTATTTTTGATTTTTTTTATTCTTGATGGAAACCGATTGTGTTTATGGCATTGGAATTTGGGAAAAATATGTGTATTTATGAAAAAATCATTTATAAATAATTATAAAAATATTATTTTAAAATTATTATTTGTTTTGACATGTGTAACGTATTTTTGATAATTATTTAAATAAAAAATGGGGATTTTATTAAATTTTTTGTCATGGGAATTTGGTATACAAGGTTGTTGGGAGTGTATTCATCGACATGACCATATGGAAGAGGTCTGTACCATTATGAAACCTTTAATTCATAACCTTATAATGACTTGGATGATTGATTAGAGATATCTCATTATAGTAGATCATCCACATGGGAATATATGTTCTGTGTGTGGAGACATGGTTATAGGTTTGTCAAATAAATGAGAATGGTTTTATTCTTAAAAATGTTTTCCTGGGAAATTTTTTGTTGTTTTGATATATATTTTTATTAAACTAATTTTGAATTTTTTATAAACTGTTCTATGATTTTTTTTTCCGAGTGGAATGATTTGGGATACTATTGGGGAAATTATACATAGTTTAGACTCACTCTCTAAATGGTAACTATTGGGTATTTTCATATTTCATCAATCAATATATAGTTACATAAAAGGTATTTATGTTCATTTTCAATGATTCTTAATACTATGGGTATGGTAAGTATAGTTTGATATTATAGTGGTTTGGGTGTTTCTAGTAGATAACCCTTGGGGGTTATGATATTTGTTGTTTTTTGTTCTCATTGAGTATGTGTTTCATTTTCCACATGTACTTTGATATAGTTAACTGGTTAGGTTATGTTTGGTGTTGAATTTTATCATCCTTCATCATATAAGGGTTTGTTATTTTATTGTTTATATAGTTTAAATGTTTTTTCTTTTAAAGGGAAAATTACCCCCCAAATGATCCAGGGGGCTATATAAGTTGTTTCCATCCTTTGGTGTCTTGGTGATGTCATCTATGGAATACCAGAAAACTCTTAACTTCTCAATATAATGAGGTGGGATGGGATGATAGAAATGGTAGAATATTTTTCTATCCCATCAGTTGGAAATGTTATGAGTCTCAGTCAGACTTATATCATTTTGTGGAAAATGGCATAAATTTGTTTAGTCCTTGAGTATTGTTGGTAGAAAGGAGCTATGATAACTGGAACATGAAATATAGAGCATAAAAATACAATTATTATCTTGTTATGTTGAACTTAAAATAACTAGGGTGTTTTTCTTTTTATGTTCTTAAAGACACATCTAAGGGTACAATCACCACATTGTCACATATTTAGCCAAAGAGAGTTTTAGTACATGAATTAATAGTAATACTTCCTGTTTCGAATGCATTGTTTGTTATAATTTTAATGATTTTTGAAATGAAAAAATGTATTTTTTTATAAATATATTGACAATTGTTGATTTTTAAAAGAATGGTTATTGCATTTTCATAAAGGATAATGTTTTTGATAGTGGCTAAATTATGGAATTCAATGTTTGTGATTTGTTTTTATTTTGACAATTTAAATTTATATGACATAAGTTTTTAATGAGTGAGACAAAAATATTTTCTTCTAGTAATAGCTATTGTCACCATGTATGAATCATAAAATACAACTGGAAGAGGATTCGTGGAATCTTTTCGTACCTAGAAAATAATTGAATAAACTGTTGGTTGAAATTATTGTGCAACCATTCCATGTTGTTGATAAGGGTAATAGGAACAATGAACCTTATAAAGTGTAGATTTTTTTTTGTTCCGAATGAAAAACACACTATTCTTCTCAAGAATCCATGATTGAAAAATCATAATTTTTTTCAATTTGGATGAATTGTGTTTTAGATTTCCTTAGGACATATGGAGATTTGAAAAACTTCGGGGATTTGGCATAAAAGTGGTGTTAATTATAATTTAATTCTAAATTTTAGTAAGGCATGATATGAGAGGATTTAAAAAATTTATATATGATAAATTATATCCTAACACCTTTTAGATATATAGAACAACATAATTAATCATCTTGAAGTAAGATAACCTCATAGAGATAGAGCGTGTGGTTAAAATAATGGGTATATTAAACTTTTCAATGATTTTTTCTACATTTTTTTTCTTGAAGGATTCATTTTTGAGTAAGTTTAAAGATGGATATTCCCTCAAATATTATCATTCACCATATAATAGTTTATATTGAAATACTCAATAGTGTAATGATGTTAGAAAGGTATATCTCATTAAATATGGTGGTATAGAGCCTAATTATTTGTATGGGAATATGTGGGAACCCTAATCATGTGAATAAGTTGAATAGGGACACCTATAAATGGGGATAAATTACTTTGAGATTATTTTTTATTTTTAAATGGATATTTATGTATTGATTTTGGAAATGGAATGGTTTAAATCATTCATGTACCCTATCAACTGTTTTTCTTGAAAGGTTTGATTCACATCTATGGAAAGTTTTTAGAATCTCTTTAGATTATATTGGGATGTAAAGCCAAGTAGAATAGGATTTATAGAACCAATGATTTGAACTATCTCTTATCATTTGGCAGTTTTCTCCTTTTCATATGTGGTTGATATTGGGAATATATATTTTCCCAATATTATTGACTTATTTACAATTTTTAATCCAAAAAATTTCTTATGGATTCCACTAAATAGGGATGTGGTATTTTTTAATTATCTAATGGGGAGAATTTTTCGGATCTCACTTCCATCAAATATAGTTAAACTAGAATAATTAAGGGATTTTACATATCCATTGGAATGGTTTAAGAACAAATGGTTCATTCGGCCAAGTACATATTTGTGGGTAGCAATAGTTCTATTTGGGAATAATGTTGATGAAACTCATAGAAATTGTGTGGATTACCATTAGAATAACTAAGTTATGATAATGAACCAATTTATTCTTCTTTGTATTTATGTTCTATTTAATAAATTTATGGCAGCCTAGTGGTTTTATAAAAATTGAATTTTATTTGGGGTTCCACCAATGGTGAGTTTGAAAGGAAGATATTTCAAAGATATATTTCAAGATAAAATATTTCAATTATGAGTATGTGTTTATGACTTTTGGTCTTATGTATGAACCCACTTCTTTTTTGAAATTGATGAATATAATATTTCAGAGGTGTTTAAATTCCTTTTTTGGTGTTTTTTATGATAAAATAATGTATAATACGGAAAAAATAGATTGTGAGCAACACCTGGATATAGTCTTGGGCATCTTGTTGTAAAATCACATTGATGGTATGTAATCAATGTTTGATTTATGGATATTATTAGAGTGTTTCCTTGGCCATGTCATTTCTAAAAAAGGAATTTACATGGATAAAAGAAGATTGAATCTGTTATCACTAGGAATATAACCCAAAATGTCTTTAAGACACTTATTTTCCATTATTTAAGGTGAAACTGTTGATGTTTTGAATGTGATTTTTCATATATGTAATCACCAATGACAATATTGACAATAAAATATGTTTATTTACAATGGAATAAGGAATGAAAAAAAATACATTCAAGAACATAATGTAAGACATACATAACACTTATCCTCACATTTCTAGAGATTGGATAGGGCTTTGTAGACTATTGTGATTCCTGAAGATCTGGGTTAGGTTATGTTCTCATAGAGGGTTATCATATTGTTTCTTATAGATCATTGATGTTACAAGGGAATTTAAAATATTAAAAAACTCACGATTTGGAGATAGTTTCAGTTGTTCTTGATTTTAAAACATGAATTCATTCAATATTTTATGATATATTCATATTTTTTATGGATTAAATGAGTTCAGAACACATTTTACCATATGGGGATATAAATTTGAGGCCACGAAATTGGATGGAGTATCTATAGATGTTTTACTTTAACATGATGTACACATTGTGTAAAGGGGGATATTTTGAGGTTGAATTAATCAAGAAGCCATAAGTTAAATTGGATAAAGAGGCTTCTAAGAAAAGGTAAATAAATTAAGTCATTGTGGATATTCATAAAGATATAATAGACCAACGAGATATTATAGTTTTCTTTACAGTTTCAATTCTTCCAAATCTGGTTGATAATGTTATAGCTGATAAAAAATAAAAAAAAAAGATTTTGTTATGATGAGGTCAGAACTCAGCGGTGGGGAGGCCATTTAGGAATGAAAGCTAGATGATAATTTAGTTTTTTTTGTTTATAGATTAGATGATTATAACAATTTTCTGGTCAAGAACAAATTTTTAGTTTCTACCACTATTTGAGATGGTATGTTCACCCTAGAATTTATAAAATTTATATACCATTTAATGAAATGTTTTGGTGGGTCGGATTGAAAATTGATGTAGTGAAATATTTCCCTAGATGCATCACTTATTAGTAGGTCATGGAAGAGAATCAATGACCAGTTGGTATGTTTATATCTTTATTGATTTAGGTTTTTAAATGATATTAGATATCCATAGACATCTTAATAGGTCTATAAAGGACATTTGGGAAACATGATTCCATATGTGTGATAGTTTATCATCTCAAAAAGTCACCATACTTCATCATTTTTCATTAAACTAATATGGTGGAAGGCTTGTCCAGTTTCTACATTTGAGAAATTATAAAGATTCATGGCATTACATTGTCCATTATATTTTACTGATACCCTAGTTATCTTCCCAATTTTTTTATCCCTTATAGCAAGCCCTTGGAACACCATTTATTATGAGTACACCATATTATCCTCAATGGAATGGAATGTTTAAATAGACAATCCAAATTTAAATAAAATGAATAATTTAAGAACCTAGATCTTTTTTTCAGGCATGGATTTTGATTTCGTCTTGTTTTTTAAGAAAATGAAGAAATGGGGTTTTTTAAGTACACTTTGTGTACATCTGAGTACACACTGTGTACCCAATATCAGTGTATAGTCGTGTACTGGCTATGTAATGGCTGAGTACATTGTTGTGTTGTAACGCCCCGACCGCAGTTACCCAGAGTCGGTGCATTATTGCGTAACATTGACATGATCACAAGAAAGATCAAATTTCGAAAGACCGATTGGTTTAGTAGCCTTGGAAACAATAGATATATTCATAAAGGTTTACATTACTTCATAAAGTCAAAAACTACTACAACAAAATATTGTCTCCATAGTCCACACTATTATCCCCTCATAATATCCCTGCATGTCATTCATAATTTACTTCTTCACATCCTGGGAAAAATAAAACATAGAAAAGGGGTGAGCTCAAATACCCAGTAAGGATAACAATATAGCGAAAACTTTCAAAAATAAGAATAAACATTTAAGGCAGTGTATAACTAAAAAAAAGCCTTTTAAACTTGAACTTCAACATAGTATGGAAAAAATAAAATGAAATAATTCCATTTACTTATTCACATGGATATTCTACTAATCGAATAATCACATGCAATATCAATAACCACTTTCATAATGATGGAATGCATAATGCGAGACTATCATAACCACATAGCCAAGGCCTCGTGCCAAGACTACAAATAAGAATTTGTCAAGGCCTTGTTCCAAGACACTAGTTTGTCTCATGAGACCTACCGATTCTTCGAGGAGCTATAGCGGCCTCCACCCATCACATATTAAGTCCAATGCATTCCCATATGAAAAGGTTTAAACATAACATAAAAAATTTGTATTAAAATTAGCATATGAAATGTAAATACTTCATCAATAAACTATGAATGGTATAAAAATAACACATCCACAGTAAAACATATCACAAAACCTTCAATACAATACGGAAGTTTTGTATCATAATAAATCAACTTCAAATAAGCGTAAAATCCATCAAAGGATGTTGACATAGATGAAATAAAAACTCTTTTTAGAGAAATATCTCTTTCTATTTTGAAATAATTTAAGAGTCATATATTTATAAAATAAAACATTTTATTTGAAAAAATTATTATAATATTGTAAGGGAAGCTTCGACGATTTTATAACAGTGGAAAATAGCAACACCCACCGTATAAGTTAAAAAAACATTCTTACCTTAATTCAGTCAAAAAGGATAAAAAGGACCTTGTTTGGAAAATGACGGAACGATTCATTTATAAACCACTTATAAAATTCAACAATGGTATAAATGAATTTATATCATAGTATCTAAAATATAAATAATGATTTGAAATACATTTTTAAGAAACATGGATGTGGATGATAAAGAGGTCCCAGTAGATAATCACGTGTAAAAAACCTCAGATAATGAAGAGATTACGAAATAAACCCTTAACTTGTACTTTTCCTTGTTTGAGGGTAGGATAAACTCCTATATAATGGTGAAATAATTGTTATTAAATTATACAAGAATCATATACATTAATATGATATCATATATGATCTTTTAACATTGATTTGTTAATAATATCTTAGTATTATCGTTGTTTCGGGTGTTAAATTACTCATTTTCTTTTATACTTTTTGTTACATAAGCCATGTTTGTAATGTATATGTTGTATCTTATTAATATCCAGAATGATATCATGTCCTTAAAAATTATTTTTAAATCATAAAATGATAATTATACTTGAATGGATACGATGGAGAATGAATCTCATTGCATTCGTGGAGACGGTAGTCCGTACGTACGCACGAGCGACAATATCATTCTTTTGATATCAAAATAATATATAATTGGATGGTATATAATATATACAGAATTATTATCATGGTATATTTATTATTTACAGGAATTATAAATCATTATTATATCCATCCAAATAATAATTTATTGAATAACAATTACACCACGACGTGGAGATGGTAAGCCGTACGTATGCACGTATGGTGACATGTTATTCAAAGGATGGATAGAATACTGCATATGGTTGTACCATATTTATAATAACATCACAATATATATAATATACTGGAGTTATTATTTTAGAATGGTAATAACAAAGGAAGAAGAAGTGGAAGAAGAAAGGAACTTGGAAAAGGGTGGTGAAATCATTACCTCTTCTTCAGGTTCTTCCTTTTCATTTGATCAAAAGGGATCTTAGGTTGGATTTCTGACTAAAGAAAGGCCTCTAGGATGAATTTAGGAAAGTTTAAAGAGTATTTGGGAAGATTTTGGCCGAACCAAAAGGATTTGAAGGTGTAAATTAAAGAGAAGTGGGAGTGCCCTTTTATAAGAGGGGTGAGGGGCACCTTTGGAAAAGCTAGAAATATTATTTTATAATAAATTCATATTCGGTTTATAATGTCTCAAAAGTGGATTATTTAAATATTAATTTGGGGATAGGTCTAAAACCACTCAACCAAATTGAATTTAGACTGATTTGGGGCATTATACTTACCTTATCTTTAAGTATTATCTCTTAGTTAATTAGTTTCACTTTTACAATGTCTCTTTGTATTTTTATATTATATGGTTAATAAACATACTATATACATCCAATCGAACCCAAAGTGGTCCATTAATGATACACCTATCATTATATAAGTCTCTTGGCCGAACCTTAGATTTTTAGGAATTTAATATCCATTAATAATATAATATTGGTTTTAAAAACTCTTTTATGTCAATTTTGACACTATTAAATAATTGAATTTTTTTAAAATCATAACAGAATGATTACTTAAAAAAAGTAACTTAAATCATTCCTAATATGTCTTATTAACCTATAAAATTATTTTAATTCATAAAACGACTCAAATTATATTTATTTGGGTATCTACAATATCAATCATTTTAATTTTTCACTATTATGGTAATTACTGCATCACCATTGTTTCATAAATAAATTAACATATTTAATGTCTAAAAATTATAAATAAAATACCATTATGTAGTAAATTTTGTTATATTTCTAATGAATATTTATAGTTGAAAATCCAACATATATAACCCGACGTAAAAATTGTTTTTCTAAAAGATATATGCTTGTGTCATTTTTGTATTCATTTTAACTTAATTAAAATAAAGTGCCCCTATCACTTACAAGTGGCATCATGGGGTCCCAAAATCGACCCAAAGATGCCCATGGTCGGACATGTATCAACCAATAAGGTTAGGAAACGTTTTATGATAATATTTTATTATTATAATATTATTATTTAACCCTTATTTACCGGATTTACCCTTTAACCATGGTAAATAAAATATTTACCGAAGTAATTATTCAAAATGTCTAAAAATAATAGTAACATATTAATACAATTTGAACATCCTGATTCCAAATATGGAATCCATTTTTTCAAATTCAAAACCCAGAAGTGGCATAAATTAATTTAAAATTAATTCCCGCTGTCAAAACAAAAAGCATGTTTTTAAGATATAATAACTATCAAAAGATTGATACTTGTTTATGTTCGGTTTAATTGTGAAATTATGTCCAATGACCAAAATTCTATTAAATGGTAAAAATATATTCTAAATATACTTTAAAACCACTCAAATTCATAATTTATCACTATTAATTATTTTGATTAAAAAAGTTGTTTTTAATTAAAATTTAGTAATTTTCACTATTCATCAAAATATTAAAGTTATCCGAAAAGTACCAAAATTTCACCTTAGGATAAATTTGATACTCTGAATCCAAAAATGAAGTCCATTTTGAGAGTTAAAATTAATAAAATTTCAAAAATTAGGTATTACTATTCATAACGGCTAGTTTGATTGGTTGTGGTGTGTTAGAACTCGATGTTGCGTACAACACACGCTATCACATTATTCAAAGAGAAACGTATTGTAGAAGCTTGGGGTGTTACATTCTCCCCTCCTTAAAATAATTTCGTCCTCAAATTTTCTAGAATACTACCGCATGAAAAGACTCGGGTGGTTCTTCATAATAAGTTCCTCAGGTCCCCACGTTGCCTCTTCCATCTTATGGTTTCGTCACAAAAATTTTACCACACACGTCATCCGGTTTCTCAGTACTTGTTCTCTCGTATCAATATTCTTGACGAGTGCTTTGCAATAAGACAGATCGGGTTCCAGTTCTAATTCCTCATAGGTGATTACATGCGTTGGGTCAGGCATGTATTTCCTCAACAGAGATACGTGGAACACATCATGAACTTTGGAGAGACTTGGCGGTATTGCCAATCGGTAAGCTACAGCCCCAATTCGTTCTAGAATTTCGAAAGGTCCAATATACCTGGGACTCAATTTAACTTTCTTACCAAAATTTATGACTCCCTTCCATGGAGATACCTTTAGGAAAACATGATCACCGACTTGAAATTCCAAATCCTTCCTTTGATTATCAGCATAGCTCTTCTGCCTACTTTGAGCTTCTTTGATGTGATTTTGGATTACCTTCACCTTTTCCATCATTTCCTCCACCAGTTCTGGGCCTACAAGTTTTCTTTCACCAACTTCATCCCAACAGGTTGGTGTGCGACATCGCTTTTCGTATAACGCTTCATATGGTGCCATCTAAATTCTCGAATGGAAGCTATTGTTATAGGAAAATTCTACCATAGGTAAATATTGATCCCACATACCCTGAAAGTCAAGTGAGCATGATCTCAACATGTCTTCTATGGTTTGAATAGTTCGTTCTGATTGTCCATCTATTTGAGGGTGGTAGGCAGTGCTCAAATGAAGTTCAATATCCAAGGCATTCTAAAGACCTTTCTAGAATCTTGATGTAAAACGAGGATCACGGTTAGAAAAAATCGATAGGGGTACTCCATGAAGTCTCACAACTTCCTCAATATATAGTCTTGCTAGACATTCCAGTGGTAGATCTTCTCTTATAGAAAGAAAATGTGCTGACTTGGTAAGACGATCAACAATGACCTATATTATATCATTCCTTCTAGGAGTCTTTCGTAGCCCCATGACAAATTCCATCGTAATATTTTCTCATTTCCACTCCGGTATGGGAAGAGGTTCTATGACTCCTCCGGGCTCTTGCCTTCCAGCTTTCACTTGTTGACAAATCATACATCTTGACACAAATTCAGCAATCTCCCTCTTCGTGTTGTCCCACCAAAAATGTTCCTTCAAATCTCTATACATTTTGGTGCTCCCAGGGTGTATAGATAAATTGGAACTATGAGCATCATCCACCAATTCCCTTTTTAGATCAGGTATATCGGGAATACAAAGTCTCTTCCCGAATTTCAAAATTCCATCTTCATACACAAAGTCTCTCAATCTCCCATCATTCACAGCTTTAATCTTTTTTTAAAATTCTTTATCATCAGTCTGAGAACTCTTAATCCTTTCTAGTAAAGATGGTTTGGAAACCATTTTTTAAATAATTGATGTTTCACCTTCCCTGGTTATTCCCATGTCCATCTTCACTAGATCCATGAAAATTGGATCCCTTTCAATTCTCATATTGTTCAAAACTCCATGGTCTTTTCTTCTCAAAGCATCTTCCACCTTGTCTGCCTTCCCCGGGTGGTAGTGTATCGTGGAATCATAATCCTTGAGTAATTCAAGCCATCTTGTTTTCCTCATGTTGAGTTCTTTTTGTGAAATAATATACTTCAAACTCTTGTGATCAGTATAAATCTCACATTTTTCACCATACAAGTAGTGCCTCCATATCTTCAAAGCAAAGATCACCGCTGCTAACTCGAGATCATGAGTAGGATAGTTTTGCTCATGAATTTTCAACTGTTATGATGCATAGGCAATAACCCTATCATTCTTCATAAGGACATAACCAAGTACTTTCTTCGATGAATCACTATAAATAACGAACCCATCATTCCCCGATGGTAGAGTCAATATAAGAGAATTAACTAATCTTCTCGTCAGTTCTCCGAAACATATGTCACACTCTTTCTTCCAAACAAATTTAACACCTTTACGTGTGAGCTTTGTTAATGGGTTATCCAATCGGGCAAAATTCTGGACGAAATATCGATAATAACCTGCCAAACCAATAAAACTGCGTACCTCAGTTATACTCATAGGTTTTGGCCATTCTTGGATTACCTTGGTCTTAAAAGGATCAACAAAGATTCCATCTTTATAGAAAATATGGCCGAGAAAAGAAAACTCATGAAGCCAGAATTCACACTTGCTAAACATCCTATATAATTCATGTCTTCTCAGAGTCTTCAGGATAATGCGCAAGTGATTTTCATGATCTCGTAGATTTTGGAGTATACCAAGATATCATCAATAAATACCACCACAAATTCATCGAGATATTCCTTGAAAACTCTATTCATCAGATCCATGTATACAGAGGGTGCATTAGTCAATCCAAAAGGCATTACAGTAAACTCATAATGCCCGTACCTGGTTCAAAACGTTGTCTTCAGAATGTCTTCCTTATTTACACACAACTGATGGTATCCAGATTGAAGGTCAATCTTTGAAAAGTATTTAGATCCATGCAGTTGGTCAAATAAATCCTCAATGCGAGGTAGGGGATACATGTTATTTATTGTTATAGCATTGATCTCCCTATAGTCGATACAAAACCTCATAGATCCATCTTTCTTTTTAACAAAAAGAACAGGGGCTCCCCATGGAGAAACACTAGGGAGAATAAATCCCTTATTACTCAATTCCTCTAGTTTTTTCTTTAGTTCAACTAATACTATAGTGTCCATTCTAAAAGGGGTCTTCTATATAGGCCTTGATCCAGGAATTAAATCAATGAAAAACTCAACTTCTCATTCTGGAGGATGTCCTGGTAAATCATCTAGAAATACATATACATATTCTTTCACAGCAGGTACATCCCCTATTTGAACATTCCTTTCCTCACCCACTGTCATTTCATTCTCTTCCTCCCCAATAATTGAATTTATTTGAGCCGTTGGGGGTGGATCTAGATAAGAATTAGGTGGTGACGATTCTGCTCTAAAGATAAGGCGTTCCTTATAATCATCATCAAAAATCTTAACCTCATTCTACTTACCATAAATTTTCACATAATAATCCAAAAGCCAATCCATACCGAGTATTATATCAAATTCAATCATAGTTATGATGATGAGATCAGCAGATAAAGAACATTTATGTGCTCCAATGGGGACTGATTCACAAAACTTTCTTGCAATGATACTTCCCTTAGGAGTTTTAACTGACAACTCCCTTGTTAAATCAAATTGGAAATATCTAATTTTCTTAGAAAATTGGGAAGATATGAAACAATGCAATGATCCAGAATCAAATATAGCATTTTCTAAACTTGAGGAAACCATTAAATTACCTGCCACCACGTCTTTTGGAGCTTCTACCTCAGAAGTAGTGATAGCAAAGGCTTGGCCTTGATCCCTTGGACTTTTCTAAGGTAAGTTCCCCTGACGATTAGGAAATTCATTTTTCATAATGTCCCATCCCCCTGCAATTGTATCACTAAACATTGGTAGCTTCCTTCTTCCCTTTTCAGTAACGAGCTTGGTGGCCTTTTTCACCACATTTGTAACAGACTCCCATTCCCTTCAAGCAAGTACCGGGGTTTTTCTTCCCAGATTTACCCCAGGATGGATATTCAACCATTCCCTTCTTCCCCTTCTTTCCATTCCCAGATTGATCAACAGATCTCTTCTTCACTTGCTTTTCTTTAAATTCATAAGACTTAGAGAATTCCTTTTCTGTCTTGATAGCACATGAGACAATGTCTTCGTACAACAAGAAGGATTGTGAGACTAATGCTCGACAGAGAAATGGTTTTAACCCATCAAATAGATGATCAATCTTACTTATTGGGTTACGTATATAATCTCCAGCATACCTTGCTAACATTGTAAAGTTAGCCTCATACTTTGCGACATTCTCATCCTCTTTTTGTATCAGACTCAGAAATTGCCTTTCCTTATCTACTCGATGCTCACGAGGAATGTATTTTTCTATAAACAGATCTTTGAACTCCCTCCATTCCATATTTGATACTTCATCATCTTCATTCATGTTTTGAATCAATGACCACCATTGATCAGCATCTCCAGTGAGGCGGTAAACTACCATGATAACTTTTTCCCTTTCAATACTCCCTAAAGCCTGAAATATTTTCTCTAGGGAATTTATCCATTGCTCAGCTACTAAAGGATTTTTACTCCCATTGAATGTTGGTGGTTGTTGCCTCATGAATCGATCTAACATTGATCCTCCACGCTGTGGATAAGGGTGCTCCATACGAGTAAGGTTATTATTCATAACCTGAGTGAGTTTTCCCAGTATGGTGATTACCTGATCGGCCCCAGTTGCATCACCAGATCCCCTGTAATTATCTTGAGCAGGAGGGCAATCCCTACATGGAGTGCTTGCATTGATACGGTTTCCATTTCTTCCACTAGTCACCATTTCCAAACAATGGCATAAAGTAGATCAGTTTATGAATAAAAATACATAATTCCATACTTATAAAACACTTAACATAAATTGAACTATTTATGGATATAATCCATAATCATAAAAAATTTTTATTTGAGGATGTATATACTCATAAACGCTTCAAAGTGGTGTTTTTGGGTTTTACCCCTAGGAACATCTGTGCCAAATCCGCCTCTACCTGCTCGTATCCAGACAGGTATGTATTACTAGAAAAACTCACAAAATCTATACAAAACCAGAATTCTAGGAATTTCTTCTATACTAATCTTCAATGTCCATCTTAGGTCTATGTGCTCTAATCAGAATTTATCTAAATCTAGATTCCAAGGTTTGTACTAAACTTCCCCTGATACCAACTGTAACGCCCCGACCCCAGTTACCCGGAGTCGGTGCATTATTGCGTAACATTGGCACGATCACAAGAAAGATCAAATCTCGAAATACCGATTGGTTTAGTAGCCTTGGAAACACTAGATATATTCATAAAGTTTTACATTACATCATAAAGGGAAAAACTACTACAACAAAATATTGTCTCCATAGTCCACACTATTATCCCCTCGTAATATCCCTACAGGTCATTCATAATTTACTTCTTCACATCCTGGGAAAAATAAAACATAGAAAAGGGGTGAGCTGAAATGCCTAGTAAGGATAAAAATATAGAGGAAACTTTCATAAATAAGAATAAACATTTAAGGCAGTGTATAACTACAACAAAAGCCTTTTAAACTTGAAATTCAACATATTATGGAAAAAATAAAATGAAATAACACCATTTACTTATTCACATGGATATTCTACTAATCGAATAATCACATGCAATATCAATAACCACTTTCATAATGATGGAATGCATAATGCCAGACTATCATAACCACATAGCCAAGGCCTCGTGCCAAGACTAAAAATAAGATTTTGTCAAGGCCTTGTTCCAAGACACTAGTTTTTCTCTTGAGACCTACCGATGCATCAAGGAGCTATAGCAGGCTCCACCCGTCACATATTAAGTCCAATTCATTCCCATATGAAAAGGCTTAAACATTACATAAACATTCGTATTAAAATTAGCATACGAAATGTATATAATTCATCCATAAACTATGAATGGTATAAATATAACACATCCACGGTCAAACATATCACAAAAAATTCAATACAATACATATGTTTTTTATCATAACAAATCAACTTCAAATAAGTGTAAAATCCATCAAAGGATGTTGAAAAAGATGAAATCAAAACACTTTTTAGAGAAATATCCCTTTCTATTTTGAAATAATTTAAGAGTCGTATATTTATAAAATAAAAAATTTTCTTTGAAAATATTTTTATAATCTTGTAAGGGAAGCTTTGACGATTTTATAATGGCAGAAAATAGCCGCACCCGCCGTATAAGTTAAAAAAACATTCTTACCTTAATTCTGTTGAAAAGGGTAAAAAGGACCTTGTTTGGAAAATGACAGAAAGATTCCTTTATAAACCACTTATAAAAGTCAACAATGGTATAAATGAATTTATAACATAGTCTCTAAAATATAATGAATGATTTGAAATACATTTTTAAGAAACATGGATGTGGATGATAAAGAGGTCCCAGTAGATAATCACGTATAAACAACCTCGGATAATGAAGAGATTGCGAAATAAACCCTTACCTTGTACTTTTACTTGGTTGGGGGTAGGTTAACCTCCTGTATAATGGATAAATAATTGTTATTAAATTATAAAATAATCATATACATTAATATGATATCATATATGATCTTTTAACATTGATTTGTTAACAATATCTTAGTATTATCGTTGTTTCGGGTGTTAACTTACTCGTTTTATTTTATATGTTTTGTTACGTAATCCATGTTTGTAATGGATAGGTTGTATATTATTCATATCCATCATGATATAATGTTCTTAAACATTATTTTTAAATCATTAAATGATAATTATACTTGAATGGATATGATGGAGAATGAATCTCATCGTGTTCGTTGAGACGGAAGCCCGTGCGTACGCACGAGCGACAATATCATTCTTTTGATATTAAAATAATATATAATTGGATGGTATATCATATATAAAGAATTATTATCATGTTATATTTATTATTTAAATGAATTATAAATCATTATTATACCCATCCAAATAATAATTTATTCAATAACAATTACACCACGACGTGGAGATGGTAAGCCGTACGTACACACGTATAGTGACATGTTATTCAAAGGATGGATAGAATAATGCATATGGTTGTACCATATTTATAATAACATCACAGTATATATAAGGTACTAGATTTATTATTTTAGAATGGTAATAACAAACGAAGAGGAAGTTGAAGAAGAAAGGAACATGGAAAACGGTGGTGAAATCATTACCTCTTCTTCGGGTTCTTCCTTTTGATTTGATCAAAAGGGCTCTTAGGTTGGATTTATGACTAAAGTAAGGCATCAAGAATGAAGTGAGGAAAGTTGAGAGAGTATTGGGGAATATTTTGGCCGAAACAAAAGGCTTGTATGGTGTGAATTAAAGAGAAGGGGGAGTGCCCTTTTATAAGAGGGGTGAGTGGCACCTTTGGAAAAGCTAGAAATATTATTTTATAATAAATTCATATTCAGTTTCTAATGGCACCAAAGTGGATTATTTAAATTTTAAGGTGGTTATAGGTCTAAAACCACTAAACCAATATAATTTAGACTTGTTTGGGTCATTATACTAACCTTATCTTTAAGTATTAACTCTTAGTTAATTAGTTTCACTTTTACAATGTCTCTTTGTATTTTTATATTATATGGTTAATAAACATACTATATACATCCAAGAGACCCCCAAGTGGTCCATTAATGATACAACTATAATTTTATAAGTATCTTGGCCGAACCATATATTTTTAGGAATTTAATATCAATTAATAATATAATATTTGTTTTAAAAACCTTTTTATGTCAATTTTGACACTATTCAATAATTGATATTTGTAAAAATCATAACAGAATGATTACATCGAAAAAAGTTAATTAAATCATTCCTAACATGTCATATTAACCTAGAAAATTAGTGTAATTCATTAAAAGTCTCAAATTATATTTATTTGGGTATCTACAATATCAATCATTTTAATTTTTTACTATTATGGTAATTACTGCATCACCATTGTGTCATAAATAAATTAAATTATTTAATGTCTAAAAATTATAAATAAAATACCATTATGTATTAAATCGTGTTATTTTTCTAATGAATATTTATAGTCGAGAATACAACATATATTAACCTATGTAAAAATTGTTTTTCTAAAATATATATGCTTGTGTCATTTTTGTATTCATTTTAACTTAATTAAAATAAAGTGTCCCTATCACTTACAAGTGGCACCATGGGGTCCCAAATCGACCCAAAGATGCCCATGGTAGGACATGTGTCAACCAATAAGGTTAGGACACGTTTTAGGGTAATTTTTTATTATTATAATATTATTTTTTAACCCCTATTTACCGGATTTACCCATTAACCATGGTAAATAAAATATTTACCGAAGTAATTATTCAAAATGTCTAAAAATAAAAGTTACCTATTTACACAATTTGAACATCCTGATTCCAAATATGGAATCCATTTTTCCAAATTAAAAACACATAAGTGGCAGAAATTAATTTAAAATTAATTCCCGTTGTCAAAACAAAAAGTGTGTTTTTGAGATATAAGAACTATCAAAAGATTGATACTTTTTTTTTGATCGGTTTAATTGTGAAATTATGTCCAATGACCAAAATTGTATTAAATTGTAAAAATATATTATAAATATACTTTAAAACCACTCAAATTCATAATTTATCACTATTAATTATTTTGATTAAAAAAGTTGTTTTTAATTAAAATTTAGTAAATTTCACTATTCATCAAAATATTAAAGTTACCCGAAAAGTACCAAAATTTCACCTTAGGCTAAATTCGATACTCCAAATCCAAAAATGAAGTCCATTTTGAGAGATAAAATTTATAAAATTTCCAAAAGTATGTATTACTATTCATAACGGCTAGTTTGATTGGTTGTGGTGTGTTAGAACTCGATGTTGCGTACAACACATGCTATCACATTATTCAAAGAGAAACATCCCATAGAAGCTTGGGGTGTTACATGTGTGGTGACTTGGAAGACCACATAACTTAGCGTCTAGTTAAGGCTACTACATGAAGTGTACATTTAATGAACATGCAGTGTAGGTTTATTTTTATTTGATATATTGGTTTGGGGTTTAATCTTATGTCTAGATATGTCTTCTTATCCCTATGGTTTGAACAAGAGAGAGATAGTACAGTCGATGAACTCCTAACCCCTATTTATTCTCTATTTGAGCTACGATTGACATGTCATCAGGTATATTTTAATCCCACTAGTGATTTCTCAAAACCCCTAAAGACTTTCTTTCAGATTAATTCTCTCTCATGTGTTGTTCAATGTTTGGAAATTTTCATATTTTTGTAGATCTATGACGTTCTACACCGATTCAAGGGCTGACGTTCAACTTTATCGATCATAATACATAGAGGTAGGTGGTTTTTTCCATTCATTGTATGTATATGGATTTTATATGCTAAAAGCGCTTCATATCCATGTTTGGGGTATTTCTTGATTGATTATTTAACTTTGCTTCTTACCTGAAATGGTTTGACTGATTGTTTAGGGGTTGTTTTGTAGGCGTAAGGTTAGATACCTTGTTTACGGGACACCCCATGGGTATGTTTCCCCTTGATTGACTGTTTATGGTTGTTTGTTCTAGTATTTCTGTTAGGAAAACCATGTTATCCATGCCTTGGTAGATTAGGATGGTGTTGATTGATTATATGAAATTTATATGGTAAGGATTGTGAATTTTTATCCATGTATTAGTTGTAATTACATGTGATGCTTTGATATGATATGCATGTTGTTTTTGGAATAGACCATGAGTGCCTTGGACAAAGAAATTTGCGGGGGCCTCCATGTTTATTTACAAAGGATAGTGAGAGCCTTGGTGTACATATTGACCAAAGGTTATGGACTGTGAGATCTATCAATGTGGTCATTTATAATTTGTTTATGCTATGTTTACCTAAGGGTTTTGACAGAGAGAGCTACCAAGGATGTCAATTATAAGTTATTGAATCCATATTGACCTAGGGTTATTGACTGTGAGAGATACCCAGTTGGTTGTTAGTATATGATTTGTTCTATGTTAAACCAAGGGGGTCAGACCCTGAGACCTTTCCCAAAGGATTTTTTATGAATGATTCAATGATTATGAGGATTCTTCCCAGCCATATCAGAAGCATGGCCTTAGTCTTACTTGATTTTTTAGATAGTGTTATGGGACATCTGTTTTGTTACTATACATAGGGGGATATAGATCTTAGACTACATCCTTAGATTACATGATTCAACAAATTTAATAATAAATGTAAATTAATGTAATTGAAAACTATAGGATTGTTTACTTTTGGGTACTTCCTAGTTTATCTCTTCATTTTTCATATTACATGCTATATATATTCACTGATAGTTAGGAACAAATCTTTTGGTGGTTTCATACTTGGATTTGTCTCACACCTTATTTGGGTTATGCTTTTGGACCCCAATATATTATATGATTGTAGGTATAGATAAGGGTGTGAGACGCCATGTGTTGTCATGAACACACACTATCTATTCTTATATTTTGGTTGATATGGATTTCTTATGTACAAGACATGTACTGTATGTACATGATGTTTTGTTGTTAACTTAGTGACCGACTGTGTGGGCAGAGACACGAGGTTGGAAAACATTTGGCAGAACACTTCATTTACTGGGAGTATATTACATGCTGTAAAGGACCATGTGTCCAGCCGTCTGACTAATGACACAAGTGGATGAAACATGTATTGTACAAGCTGTGTCTATATTATACATTCCTTGTGGGAATCAACCATGTCTCTGACCGTTTGACTAACAAAATAGGTGGATAGAACATTAGTTTTATATGTCGTGCATTGAGAGTTCATGATGTGTAATGTTACAACAAGGGAACCATGTGGTACGAGCCATGTAGAATGTTAGGTCCACTAGGCTGAATACCCTGAGAGGGGGGGTGAATCAGGGTATGACTAATTAAAAAATAATGCCCGTTCTGATCTTGTTTCGCTGTTAAGCAAAACACTCTTCTCTCTTTTCCCTGTTGCATGATATAAACAGAATGTAAAGCAAGCACAGGACACAGCAATTTTACTTGGTTCACCGCTAAGGGCTACGTCCAAGGAGCATACGCCGACAGGTTGCCGGTCGTACCAAATTCCACTAATCTTCACTAGCTGTGGATTACAAGGTTCGGGCTAGATCACTTCTATGCCCAGGCTCACTGCCTTTACAATGTTTAGGGTCAGCTCACTGCTTTCCCAAGGGTCACTCCCTGTTTCTCTCTCTCTGGCTCACTGCCGGTGGAGAGGATCACCTTCTTCCTCTTCCTAAGCTCACTGCTCTTGGATGGAATCCACTCACAGTTTATAGACCTGTAGGTCTCTTCATTTTCCTGAAAGAATGCATCTTCTCTTGTGTGTAGATGCTCTGTTGAAGTTTAACTTTCACCCGTTGATGAATATCTCTTTGCACCGAAGGTATCGGGCAAACTTCCAGCTTCCACATAGTCTGAAAATCACTGCGGGAACAAACCTTACTTGGCGCGCAAGTCAACCTTGGCGCGCAAGTATCGGCGCACAAGTCACAACGGGCGCGCAAGTTCTCCTCTGACACTTGCGCGACACAAGCTTCCTCAACTCCAAACTTGCGCGACTCTCTTCCCTTTACGCCCAAACCACTATTGGCACGCAACTGCAAACCGGCGCGCAACTTCTAACACCAGCGCACAACTTCAACCTCTGGCGCGCAAGTCCCACCTGCGCGACCACAACACCACTTGCGCGACCACCACACCTGCGCGACGGGAGCTCTCGTCCTGAACTCCGGTGAGAAATGAGGAGGGGTGGTCCGGTATTTATAGGCAATCTGACCACCCTGCGCGACGGCGCGCAAGTCACCTGCGCGACCCAATTTCGGCGCGCAAGTCTCCTCTCCTTTAGACACTTGCGCGACCAACTCCCAAACTTGCGCGAACCTATTTCCTTAGCCATATTTTGATCTTCTGATCTTGAAAAACATGTGGCGCGCAAGTATCCTATACTCCAAGTCCACGGCGCGCAAGTCCCTTTGCCAAAAACACTTTTCTTCATTTGCCGATTTTCAGGCCCAAAAATTTGGCAAACACTGGAAAACGACGTCACCTTGTATCTGTTCTTTTGTACCGCCTCCAGATCTTCCATTCCTTTTATCGACGTTCTTGAAACAAACATGGATCGTTGACCTCAGCTCTTGAACTCGACATTCCATCATGAAATCCTCTTTTTCAACAATCACAACTCAGATGTCCACTTTGTCAACAAACACAATCACCTCAAAAAGGCTTCAATGATACCTTGAGGGATTTTTGCCCAACAATCTCCCCCTTTGGGTTTGTTGACAACTCTTCCAAACAAAGATACGTCATTGATTCTTCAACCTCCATTCGCCGCATTGCGATTCTGATAGCGACCAAGGATTTAATCAACACATACTCTAAGCCCACATGAGCAATGCTCGGCGTGAGAAACAAGAGTAAATGAAAAGTTCATCAATGAATCACTTTGTCTCTAACATCCATTGTTGAAACCAAACACTGTCCAACACCACTCTTCTGCTTTTATCACGATCCTCAGCTGTCGTGATATATATTCTTTGATCGATCACTTCTAGCATCGTCAGATGTTATACGCTCCCCCTTTCTGCTCACAGCTTCAACACCTCTTTAGCCATATTTCCTGTGTTGTCCAAGCTAAGCTCTGGCTAAGCACGTTCAACTAGCTTCAACTCCCCCTATCTGGCTGCTCCACCTGTCAGCGTCTCCCCATATCATTCACGATTTATCAAATCGCCGCACTATCTCCCCCTTGAACAACCACTATTTTCTCCCCCTTTGTCAACTAACCCAAAGGTCACGCCTTTGTAGTCTGTAACATAGTAGAGAACACATTATCACAGTAGGGAAAACACAGCATACCTCGGGGAGAGGGGGGGGTCCCGCGTCCACACTATTTCAAGTGCGGGGAATCGACTGAACTCCCAGAGCTAGTCGATGCCTCTCAAAAGCTTCCTTGGGTAAGGCCTTTGTCAGAATGTCTGCAACCTGTAGCTCTGTAGGCACATACTCCAACTTCACGATGCCCTGCTCAACCTTCTCCTTGATGAAATGATACTTGATCTCAATGTGCTTTGTCCTGGAATGATGGACAGGATTTTTGCTAAGATTTATAGCACTTGAGTTGTCACACTGGATTCCGATCGGAGACTTCACTTCAACTCCCATATCTTCAAGCTGCTGCTTCATCCACAATAATTGTGTGCATGCTTGAGTGGCCGCTATATACTCAGCTTCTGCGGTGCTCAATGAAATGCAATCTTGTTTCTCGCTTAGCCAAGAAATACACAATCCACCAAGATAGAATGCACCACCTGACGTTGATTTTCTATCATCTGCTGAACCGGCCCAGTCTGCATCAGTATATCCCAATAACTCTGGCTGAGATTTGTCGTTGTATGTCAAACCGAAGTCCACCGTGCCCTTGATATACCGAAGTATTCTTTTCACTGCAAGCATGTGACTTTCCTTGGGATTACATTGATATCTCGCTGCTTGGCATGTGGCGAAAACAATATCAGGCCTTGTTGCGGTTAAGTACAACAGACTTCCAATGATTTGCCTGTATTCTGTGATATTAACTGCCTTTCCATCCTCATCTTTTGATAATTTCATCCGGGTAGCAACCGGAGTCTTCATTTCCTTGGAATTATCCATTCCAAACCTTCTTAGAACTTCCTTGGCATATTTGGATTGAGAAATGAAGGTTCCATTCCTTCCTTGTGTCACCTGTAGGCCAAGGAAAAACGTTAGCTCTCCAATCATTGACATTTCAAACTCATTTTTCATGAATTCAGAAAATTGTCTGCACTGAGCTTCATCTGATCCGCCAAAAATTATGTCATCGACATACACTAGCACCATCATCCTTTGATTACTGTCATTGCTGAAATAGAGATTGTAATCAACTCCTCCACGCTGAAAACCAAGCTTCTTCAAGTACTGATCAAGCCTTGAGTACCATGCCCTTGGTACTTGTTTCAGCCCATACAATGCCTTCTTCAGCCTGCAAACTTTGTTCTCATCCTCATGAATGAGAAAACCATCTGGCTGCTCAATATACACCTCCTCTTCCAGAACCCCATTCAAGAATGCGGATTTGACATCCATCTGGAACACTTTGAAGTTTCTTTGCACTGCTATGGCCAAAAATAATCTGATTGTCTCCAGCCTTGCAACCGGTGCAAATGTCTCATCAACATCTATTCCCTCTATCTGGGAGTATCCCTTGCACACTAGTCGTGCTTTGTTCCGAATCACTGTTCCATCTTCATTCATCTTGTTGCGATAGACCCATTTAGTCCCGATGACATTCTTGTCTGCTGGCCTCGAAACAATCTCCCATGTCTGGTTCTTCTCAATCTGATCAAGCTCTTCATTCATGGCCTGAACCCAGTTTTCATCTTCAGCTGCATCAGAAAAACATTTCGGCTCCACTTGAGACAAAAACGATGCTTGTTGCGATGATTTCATTCTTCGAGTCTGAACTGGAGCTGTTTGATCACCAATGATATTCTGCCTATCAATTTCAGCTCGACTCTTTGGCTTTCTCACAGACACCGACTTGACACTTTCCTCTTCATTGTCAGTATCTTCTTCTGAGTCAGCTTCTGCCACTTCTGCTCCCCCTGAGTTGCTTACCTCATCATCACTTTCATCCAGGAACTGTTCACTGGATCGTTGAGTATTCTGCTCATTTTCAACTATAGTGACATCATTGCTTTCAATGATTTTTCCCAGCCTTTTGTTGAAACATTTATACGCTTTGCTTTTCCCGGAATAGCCAAGGAATATCCCTTCATCTCCTCGTGCCTCAAACTTCCTATGATGTTCTTTGTTGAGAATGAAACACTTACTTCCAAATATTCGAAAGTACTTCAACGTTGTCTTCTTTCCGTACCACAGTTCATATGGAGTCTTCCCTTGCTTCGGACATAACAGGGACCTGTTTGAAACATAGACCGATGTCAGAACTGCTTCCTTCCAAAATTTCTCTGGCAGGTCCTTATCAATAAGCATTGTTCTGGCCATGTTGTTGATGATCCGATTTCTCCTTTCAACTACTCCATTCTGTTGGGGAGTTCTTACTGATGAATCTTGATGCCTTATCCCATGTTTCTCGAGATAGTTTTCAACCTGACTGTTTGTAAATTCCGTACCGTTATCAGTACGAAACTTCAGAATTTTCTGCCCAAGCATCTTTTCTGATTCCCTCCTATACTGCTTTATGCAACTGAATACCTCTGTCTTATGGGTTATGATGAATACCCAGGCCATTCTGCTATAGTCATCAATGAAAAGTACATAGTACCTTTGCCCATTTATAGCTCGTGGTGAGATAGGTCCACATACATCAGCATGCACCAGTTCGAGCACTCTAGTTGATTTCTGTTCCTTTGGCCTGTATGTCTTTCTGATGATTTTCCCTTATTGACAAGCATCAAACGTATGAGTGCGATCACGTGATAGTTTGGGAAGGTCTCTAGAAGCATCACATTTAACGAGATCCTCCATAGATGGTTGGCATAGATGACCAAGTCGCTTATGCCACAGCTGGTTTTCTTCCTCTCTGGATAAAAGACAAGTATCTTCTTCCCCACTTACAAGATAGAGATTTCCCTTTGACCTTTTTCCCTGCAGAACAACTGCTCCATCTTTTCCTTTCACAACACACATCTTCTTGGTAAATTGGATAGAGTGCCCAGAGTCACATAGTTGACTGACACTGAGTAGATTATGACTGAGACCCTCTACTACCAAGACATCAGCACGTCTCATCTCTTTGCCCCCAAACTTGGCTTTCCCAGAGCCAACAATCTTCAGGCCTTCATCATTTCCAAATTTGACAACTCCTTCTTTGTCATATTTGATGCCTGTAACAAGATCCTTATTACCCGTCATGTGGGATGTGCAACCACTATCAAGGATCCAAACACCAGATCGATCTGATGCTTTAAGGGCAATCTCCGCCACCACAGCCTTCTCATTTTTCTTCTTCTTGGTCCATACTTTTTCTTTCACACTCGGCATGGATTGAGGCTTCTGTTCTTTCTCAGAGTATGATGGACCACCCTCATCTTGCAGAGCTGCAAATCTGTTCTGAACTTTTAACTCACTTTTTGGTTTATTGATCTGCTGCTTGCGAACATTTTGATTATTCTTTGACACATTTCTCTGAATGATTGATGTGAAATACCTAGCCATGTGTCCAAATCCTCCACACCAAAAACAGTGTCCTTCAAAATGTGTTCTGGAAAACCGTTCTCTGTTTGGCTGTCGTCTCTGCTCATGTTCCCTTCTGTATCTCTTGGCTATGGAACACACAAACTGTGAATGTCCCATTTTCCCACAGCAATAACACCTGATATAGGATGCATTCCCTCGTGATATTTCAGCACTGTGATTTCCCCTTTGGGATCTCTGAATATTCTGATTCTGTTTTGTTCCCAAATCAACCTTCACTTTCGGGATGAGTGCTTGCGGTCTGACTGCAATTGTCGCCAATTTTTGTTCTTGACTAAGCCCAGAAATGACCTTAACATCTGAGCTCAATTGCTGTTTCTTTCCTACTGAACTGCTAGGCTCCGCTTTCATCTTCTCTGTCTTCTGAATAGCCTTCTTTTCAGATATCACATTGGGGGTCAAGAGTTTATCTTGATCCTTGAGTTTTTGTCACAGACTGACCACTTCTTCTTCAAGCTCTTTAATACATCTAACCTGCTCCTTTCCTGTGTTTGTCAGACAATCAATTTCCTTCTTTTGTTCCTCAATTTTAAGCTTATACTCAACAATATTTTCTGAGCTCTCTGGTGTTGAGGATTTTAGTCTTTCAATTTCTTCTAACAGCTCAGACTTTTCTTCATCCTGTTGTTGCATGTAGAGTTTGGCATCACGAACCACTTTATTGGCTTTCTTCGTTTTGGCTCTCCAAACATCTATCTCCTCAAGAGCTGCTTCCAATTCGGCTTCCATATCAATTCTCCCTTCAATTTCTTCTTCTTCTTTAGCATCAGCTTCTTCTCCCTTTTGAGAACTACCAACAATTGCCACCAAGGCATTTACCCCATGATCTCTGCAATTTTCTATTTCCTCAACTTCTTCATCCTCAGACTCATCTGAACTTTCAAATTCTTGTTAGAGAAGATTCTTTTTATTGAAGAAATTTCTCTTGAATTGTTTCTTCCCTTTCACAAAAGCTGAAGACTTCTTTTTGGGAATTTCAGCGTCATCATCATCATCATCTTGAAACTTCTTGGGGCATCTTGCCGAAAGATGACCAACCTTTCCACATCTAAAGCATGCTAGTGGAAGTTTACCTTTAAACTTTCCTCTTCCTCTTTGTAGATTCGAAGAAAGGAATGACATCACCTCATCTGTCTCTTCTTCTTCATTAGAATCTTCAATGGTGAGCTTCTTCATGGCCTTAAATGCCACCTCTTTAGACTTCCCCTTTTCCACAGCCTCATTATCATCGTTCCTCATTTCATATGCAACCAAGGTACTGTGCAAATTGTCCAATGTCAGCTCTTTTGGATCTTTATCTTCTAGTACTGAAACTTTCGGATTGAACCGAGGTGGAAGTTTCCTCAAGATGCGCTTTACAATCTTTATGTCTTCAATGACTTCTCCAAGACCTCGCATATCTTCCACAACAATGTTTACCCTATCAAAGAATGCGTCAACAGACTCATTCGGGTTCATTTTCAGATCTTCATATTTGTTCCACAACACCTGCAGCTTTGCCTCTCTGACTTTTGTGTCCCCTTCATATATATTCAAAAGATTTTCCCACATGGAATGTGACGTTTTTCATGACATCACCTTTGTGTAGATGGGATTGGAAAGGGCTCCCCCTAAGGCATTGATTGCTTTGGAATCAGCATCCAACTCTCTATGCTCAGCTTCTGATAAGGCACCACTATTAATATCAGCTGTGATACCATGCATAGCTGCCGAAAACACATCCATTCCCAAGGATCGGAAATAGTGTTGCATCCGATTCTTCCATATCTGAAAATTATATCCGTCGAAGATCAGAATCCCTTTATGATTGGTTACCTCCATTGAGAGAAGAACAACTTTCAACCTTTCCCTCTGATACCACTTGTTAGGTCCACTAGGCTGAATACCCTGAGAGGGGGGGTGAATCAGGGTATGACTAATTAAAAAATAATGCCCGTTCTGATCTTGTTTCGCTGTTAAGCAAAACACTCTTCTCTCTTTTCCCTGTTGCACGATATAAACAGAATGTAAAGCAAGCACAGGACACAGCAATTTTACTTGGTTCACCGCTAAGGGCTACGTCCAAGGAGCATACGCCGACAGGTTGCCGGTCGTACCAAATTCCACTAATCTTCACTAGCTGTGGATTACAAGGTTCGGGCTAGATCACTTCTATGCCCAGGCTCACTGCCTTTACAATGTTTAGGGTCAGCTCACTGCTTTCCCAAGGGTCACTCCCTGTTTCTCTCTCTCTGGCTCACTGCCGGTGGAGAGGATCACCTTCTTCCTCTTCCTGAGCTCACTGCTCTTGGATGGAATCCACTCACAGTTTATAGACCTGTAGGTCTCTTCATTTTCCTGAAAGAATGCATCTTCTCTTGTGTGTAGATGCTCTATTGAAGTTTAACTTTCACCCGTTGATGAATATCTCTTTGCACCGAAGGTATCGGGCAAACTTCCAGCTTCCACACAGTCTGAAAATCACTACGGGAACAAACCTTACTTGGCGCGCAAGTCAACCTTGGCGCGCAAGTATCGGCGCGCAAGTCACAACGGGCGCGCAAGTTCTCCTCTGACACTTGCGCGACACAAGCTTCCTCAACTCCAAACTTGCGCGACTCTCTTCCCTTTACGCCCAAACCACTATTGGCACGCAACTGCAAACCGGCGCGCAACTTCTAACACCAGCGCACAACTTCAACCTCTGGCGCGCAAGTCCCACATGCGCGACCACAACACCACTTGCGCGACCACCACACCTGCGCGACGGGAGCTCTCGTCCTAAACTCCGGTGAGAAATGAGGAGGGGTGGTCCGGTATTTATAGGCAATCTAACCACCCTGCGCGACGGCGCGCAAGTCACCTGCGCGACCCAATTTCGGCGCGCAAGTCGCCTCTCCTTTAGACACTTGCGCGACCAACTCCCAAACTTGCGCGAACCTATTTCCTTAGCCATATTTTGATCTTCTGATCTTGAAAAACATGTGGCGCGCAAGTATCCTATACTCCAAGTCCACGGCGCGCAAGTCCCTTTGCCAAAAACACTTTTCTTCATTTGCCGATTTTCAGGCCCAAAAATTTGGCAAACACTGGAAAACGGCGTCACCTTGTATCTGTTCTTTTGTACCGCCTCCAGATCTTCCATTCCTTTTATCGACGTTCTTGAAACAAACATGGATCGTTGACCTCAGCTCTTGAACTCGACATTCCATCATGAAATCCTCTTTTTCAACAATCACAACTCAGATGTCCACTTTGTCAACAAACACAATCACCTCAAAAAGGCTTCAATGATACCTTGAGGGATTTTTGCCCAACATAGAAGTACTTTGGTGGGAGGAAATATTCAAGAACATGTCGTGTCTCTAGAGGCACATTCCATGTGTAGGGGTGTTACATGACCAGATTGGAAAAGGGACATCCACATATTATTGATTAGGGTAACATGCTGTGTAGTGGTTCTACACACCTTGTAACCCACTTTTGTAAAACTTGAATGTTTTCCTTGACCTATTCCATACATGTACATCAGAGTTACAGTCCTTGATAATCTTGAACTACATTTTGCACTTGACCTTGTAGAGACATTCCACTAAGACGTACTCCAGTTGTATGCTAGTTATATGGTGATGAACAGACACCAGAAATGGTAGAACAAGGACAACTAGAGGATCCTCCAATCATGAACGTTTTTTCACCAACTACCATACCATACACATGTTTTGATGCATAGTTCCATAAAGGATTTATAAAGATGATGCAAAATTTTCAGGGATAACCACATCCTGCCCCAACTATGGCAGAGTTGACAAGGGTGCTCCAATAGTAGCATCCTCCCAATTTTTTCAGGGGATGAAGGACCAAAACCAACAAATTCAAGGTTGGAGGTCATGATTTCTATCTTTCAGCATCTGGAGATCCCTCCTGATAGGAGGAGGATGCTTGTGACATACAAGTTATGTGATTCTGAAAAGAGATGGTGGGATGTTTTCTCAGCGGTGGGACGTCATAGGGATATGGATTTTGAAGTGTTTCAAAGGAACTTCTATGATCAATTCTACCATGAGGCATTGAAGGCCAACTGGGCCTAAGAGTTCACAAATTTATAGCATGGTTCTCTTTCTATGATGGATTATTCTTCTCATATTATAGAGCTTCAGTGCTTCACACCTGTTTTTGGAGGATAAGAGTTATCTATTGCTAGGAGATTTGAGGATGGTATTGGGTATGAAATCTGATCACATTCGAATGTTTTCAGGTTGACTATGGTGACTACTATAGTAAATCAGACACTGATTATCGAGCACAATTTGAGTGAGTTGGGAGCTGTGATCCAGGGAGGTTCAACATCCAGGGCTAGTACTCTTTATTTGATATCAGGAAGCGCCACAGGGAGCCTTCACGTGGTGATTCTATTAGAAGAGATGTATCTTCAGGCAGCCATGTAAGGTACTACCAGTGTGAGAAGAGTGGAAACACGAGACCTCAGTTCCTGAGAGAACCAGTTCAGTGTCGATCTTGTGGCAAGATGGGTCATCTACAGAGTTGTTTTCCAGTTTTTGTCACTAGAAGCTTGTGAGAGGGGATATATTATGACACTATATTCTTGGGATGGGCCATCAGTTTCTCATTATTCTGGGAACTAGAGTTATTCAGGGTGTACATGCCAAGGAGGTGGTCATGGTTATGGTAGCCATATGACAGGATTTTCGTGGCAATATGGTGGATCAACTTAGGGAAGCTAGGAAGGGTTCCATTGCTATGGTACAAGTTATAATTTTGTGATAGAGTTGACACAATAGGAGTATTATCCCAAAACCACTATGGTTAGAGGTGCGTTTCTAGTTGCCTCAGTTTTAGCTTCTTCTCTTTTCGATATCAGGGATTCCCACAGTTTTATATTTTTTTACCATTATAGAGATCCTTGGAGTCTGTATCATTACTTTTTATGATGATATGATGCCCGAAACACTATTAGTGATTAGTAATACAAGAGTACGTCAGTGTAAGGAGTGACCTCTTGAGGTTGGTGAGTGTCACTTCTTATGGGACGTATATGTCATAGTGTTGAAATGATTTTATTTTATTCTCAGAATGAACCTTTTAATCACCTTAAGCCTTTATGGACAACTATATACATAGGGTGACTTTCACGTCACCATAGGGTAGATCCTTTCTACACAATAATTAATGGGATGTCTAGGAGAGAATATTTGGTCTCGAGCATCATGGTTTGGGAGTAATTATAGAAAATATTTCTAGTTAGTATCTAGATAACCATGGGACATCACAGATGAACTATCACCCAATGGTGTATTATTTCAGGAATTTCTTTCCAGATGGAACTTTAGGTTTACCTCTAGAGAGATATGTAGATTTCTATATTGAGCTTGTGATAGGAGCGATAGTGATTCCCAATCCTACATATAGGATGGATACATTAGAGTTATTGGAACTCAAGAAGCAGTTAGAGGAGTTGCAGGAAAAGGGTTTTATCCGACCTAGTACTTCTCCTTGGGGTTCGCATGTCCTTTTGTGAAGAAGTTGGACAATACCCTCAGACATTTTTTAGATTATTGGAAGGTGAATTAGTTTATGGTGAAGAATAGATATCTCTTTTCATGGATTGAAGATCACATTGATCATATACATGTAACCTTGGTATTCTTGAAGATTTAATTGCGATTTTTTTATCATCAGTTGTGGGTTAGACCATCATTTATACCTCTTACTACCTTTCAGAGAATGTATGGTCAATACGAGTGTCTGGATAAGCTTTTTAGTCTCTCGAACTCACTGGTAGTTTTTATGGAACTAATGAACTGAGTGTTTCATACATACTTGGATTCTTTGGTGGTAGTCTTCGTGGAAAATATCTTGGTGTACTCTAACACTCAACCCGACCATACGATCCATCTTGAGATCGTATTGAGTTCACTGAAAGAGCATTAGTTATATGATCTGATCTCAAAATTTCACTTTTGGATGGACCTGATTCATTTCTTAGGTCCTATTGTCTCAAAGACAGGAGTATTAGTAGACCCAGATAATGTGAGAGATATTGTTTCCTAGGAGCATCCGAAGAACATCATTGAGGTATGAAGATTTCTTGGTAAGGATGGTTACCACATACGTTTTATACAAGACTATTCATAGTTAGAATCACCCCTAATGTGTGTGACTAAGAAGGGTGGAAATTACTTGTGGACAGATTCTTGGGATTCAACCTTTCAAGATCTTAAGGGGATAAATACTTTAGCACCGATACTGGTTTTTCTAGATTTGGGCCAGAGTTACACCATTTGTTGTAATGCATCAGGAATCAGGATGGATGCAGTGCTTATACAAGGGGATGGAGTCATTGCATAAGGGTCTCAGTAGTTGGGGAATCATTAGAGTAATTACCCAATGTACAATCTCGAGTTGGTTGAAGTTGTGCATGCTTTGTGATATTAGAGAATTTATCTTTTTGGAGAGAATTTTGTGGTATACAATGAAAAAAAGCCAAAAGTATATATTTACTAAGAGTGATATGAATTTGAGACAGTGATGGTGAGTTGAGTACCTTTAGTCTTTTGACATTGATCTTGCCTAAAATCCTAGGAAAGGCCACATACTAATCGATGCCTTGAGCAGGAGAACTCATATACCAGTAGTTCTGGAGCCCCACAGTGAGTGGGATATTATTGATCTATTCTATGAGATGCATTTTCAGGTGCCTAGAAAACATGGGTAGACATTTATTTTTTCTATAGTTGTTTCAAATATTGTACTGGATCGAGTGCGAATGTGGTAGATATTAGATTATTAAGGCCTAGTCCAAAGGGAGAGTGTGTCAGGTGGGGACCCTACTCCTGGATGTATTATAGGCCAGTATGAGGTTTGGCATTTTCATGGCCACGTATGGGTGTCAGCAGACATATGTTAGGATCAAATGTAAGACTTTCATTCCTTAGTATGGGAAGTTAATCTTGGTGTCACAAATATGTATTGAGAACTAAATCATCATTATTTCTGGCCAGAAATGAAGAAGAGTGTTGCGGGTTTTCTATGAGATATTCCACCTGTTAGCAGTTGAAGGCAGAGCATCAGTGACCTATATGGCTATTACATCAATTACCCATTTTTGAGAGGAAGTGAAATTATGTGATTATGGATTTTGTGTTGGTTTTACCAAGGTTTACCAGATGAAATGATGTTGTATGGGTTTTACTTGATACACTCATGAAGGTTTCATACTTCCTTCCTATTAAGGAAACCATCAGTGTTGATGATATTAGAATGTTGTTCAACCAAGAGATTGTAAATTTTCATGGGCTTCCTCACTCTATCATTTCAGACAGGGGCGCTGAGTTTACTTCTTGTGTCTTATAGGGACTAAAGAGGTTTTTTGATACATAGGTACTTCTGAGTACAACATACCATCCATAGATCGACGGCTAGTCTATGTGCACAATTCAGGTTTTAGAGGAAATGTTTCATGCATGCGTCTTGGATTTCTAGGGCTCTTGGGAGAGACATATAACCTTGTGGAGTTTTCCTAAAATAATATTTTTCATGAAATGATCCAGATGGAACCTTATATGTATTTGTATGGTAGGTCATGTTTATCACCCCTATGATGGATGGAGGTAGAAGAGGAGGCTATGATGGGACCTCTTCTTGTCTTGGGGACCACGTATCAGGTGGAGATAATTTGAAATATGATGGATACGACATAATATCTTTAGAAATCTTATGTTGTTCAATGGATTTGACCTCTAGAGTTCGAGGTCGGAGATCATGTTCTCTAGCATGCCACACCGAGTTTGGGACACAAGAGCATTAGGAGATTGGGGAAGATTTCAGCGAGATACGTCAAGATGTTTGAGATTTTAGAAAGAGTCATTTCATATTCCTATCAGTTTCAATTATCTCAGAGGTATTGGTCTATGAATAACGTCTTTCATGTTTCTATTCTATGATGTTACTTTTCATACCCGTCTCATGTTTTCAACCCACAGAGTTTGAGTTGGAGGTGGATGCACACTTCAATAAGAACTCATTTAGGAATGTGGATCGCAAAAAAAAAAAAGTTTATCCATGGCCAGTATATTCCTCTGGTATGAGTACTATGGAATCACGGTCGATTATATGAAGAGACTTGGGAGAGGGAGTCCAATATACGATCACAGTGGATGGAGTGTTTCATAGTATACTATTCACCACCCGTGGAAGGGAAATTTGGGGATGAATTGATTTAAGGGGGGTGTTTTTAAGAAACTGGATATTATTTTTAGGTATGCATATTGATTTTGGGTTTTTTTAAGTAAAATGATGAAATGGGGAGTCTTTTAGTATAGGACTTTAACTTTTGAGTACACTTCATGTAACGAGTTCCCATGTATACCAGTGTACTAGCCGAGTACATGGTTGTGTAGTGACCTGGAACACCGCCTATGTCTGGGGATTGTTAAGGCTAAAAGATGGCGTGTAAATTTAATGATAACATAGTGTAGTTTTATTTTTATTTGATATATTGGTTCAAAGTTGTATCTTATGTCTGAATACATCTTCTTCTCCCTGTTGTTCGTACAAGAGAGTGATGGAATGACAGAAAAACTCAGAACCCCTATAGATTCTCTATCTGTTCATTGATTGAGAAGTCATCGGGTGTGTTGTCATACCACCGGTGATTTATAAAAACCCCTCGAGCATTTATTCTTGATTCCTTTTCTCTCATGGGTTATTAAAGCTTGTATTATTTTCATCTTTTTGTAGATCTATGTTGTTTTATACCAATTAATGGGCCGCCGTTCATTTTTATTGATCATAAGACATTGAGGTACGATATTTCTGCCTTTCATTGTTTATCATTGGATTATATATGATAAAAGAGCTACATATCCCTGTTTAGTGTATTTATTGATTTGGAATTTAACCCTGATTATTTCCTGAAAGGATTGACTAATTGTTACGGGGTTTTTTCTTAGGCGTAAGGTTAGATGCCTTGTTTAAGTGATACCCCATTGGTGTGCTTTCCCTTGAATGACAGTTTATCACCATTTCGTCTAGAATTCCCGTTATGCATAAATGGTTTTCCATGACTTGATTGTTTAGGATGGATTTTATTGATTATATGAAATGTATGTGGAATTATTTTAGAATATTTAGTCATTTAATAGTTATAGATTACTTGTGATTATTTCATTTGATATGTGTGTTGTTTCTCCAATGGACTATGAGATCCTTGAATGAGGAAAACTGTGGGGGTATCAATGTTAATTTATATAGGACTATGAGAGCCTAGGTGTAGATATTGACCCAATGGTATTAACTATGAGAGCTAACTAGGTGGTCATTTATGATATGTTTATGTAATGTCGACTAAGGAGTATAGACTGTGAGACCTACCTAGGGGGTCGTTTATAAGTTACTGATTCCATGTTGACCTAGGTTTATTGACCATGAGAGATTCCCATGTGGTCATTTGGAAATTATTAGTTCCATGTTAGAATAAGGGGTTAAACTGTGAGTGATTTCCTAGAGGATTGTTTATGAATGATTAAATGATTGTGACAAGTCTTCCCAATCAAAGCACAAGCATGGAATCATTATTACTTGATTTTTTAGATGTTCTTCAGAGAAAAATATTTTATTACTATACATAGGGTGAAATAGATCTTGGAAAAGATCCCAGGATTAAATGACTCAATTGATTGAATAAAAAATTTAAATGAATGTAATTTAAAACTGTAGGATCGTTTACTTTTGGGTACTTCCTAGATTCTCACTTCGTTTTACATATTAACTTCTATATATATTAGTAGAAATTTAGGCATAAATAATTTGGTGGTTACCTATTGAAATTCAACGGACACCCTATTTGCATCATGATTTTGGACCCAAACAGATTATATGATTGCAGATATAGATAAGGAAAATCACCCTTCTTAATCAGGTAAACGATTTATATTGGATTTGGAGAGCATGGGACCAAGCTGAGGATTGAGATGTTATTGGAGTTTATGTAATTTTCTCTTTTTTGGTTTCTGTATAGTATTTCATACATTGTGACTTGTTTGACTGCATTCCTAGAAACATGTGACATGCGTCATTTATATATATATTCCACTTATTTTATTACTATTAGTCATTTGGTGTTTACTCTCTTGTATGATATTATTGCTTCCTCAATTGTCTCTATTTGTGTTCTTCTACGTATACTCTTCCAATGAGGTCATATAAAACCCATTTTCACACATTTTCTATCACAGCTAGTGGAAAACCTATGGTGGTTGGGGAAATGAACTTGAGGTTATGTGACTAACCGCGTTTGGGGGCACCTTTGGGCGACACCCTGATCAGGTACATTACACGTTGGGACTTTGTGATGGATTTTGGTGTCTCATGTCAGAAGAATATACCTTTAGTGGAGTTATCATAAAATAAAAATTATCAATTATTGACAGTTAAATTTTTTTGAAGAATTTTCTTGGCACACTTCTAATTATCTACTTTTTTATTTTTAATAGGTGAGACTTCAATATTTTTTCCATCCACATGATTAAAACAAAAATAATGTTTTAGTTTGTCAGAAATAGGATGGATATGTAGAAGAGTTGATAGAAAACATATGAATATCATCTATGTTTGACAATCTCATTTAAGGTATGTGATCATATATTATGGAGAATATCTCCATGGCTTGGCCATCATTCATTTTGGTTTGTAGGGAAATTTCTATCCTTAACACATTTTCCATTTTGAGATAATGAATAAGTTATTGAGGAGTAATATTGATGGTATTTTTCATGAAGGTTCAATTTAGTGCACAATGTGTTTCAGGTATCTTAGGTAAAGAAGTACCATTTTAATCATGAACATGTGATTTGATGGGAAACACGTTGACATAAAGACAAAGTCTAGGTTGATTCATGTGTTGGTAGAGACTGTGCAAAGGTAAGAGAAGATATTTCAATGTAAAGAATCATTATTTTGTAGGTTTAATTGAAACATGGTATGATTCATGAAGAATCATGGTTGTGTGAGAAAGAAATTTTAGACAAAAGGACATAAATATATAAGGAGAAAATAGGTTTTCTACTTTTTGGGGGATGTTATTGGAAATTATTGGTAGAATATAACACCTTTTATTTCTGTAATGACCCTTAATTAATGTAATTTTAGTCTCTATAATTATCAACTCATGTTTTGAGATGTTATAGGGGTGTAATTTCTCTGTGGATTTTCATTCCTTTCACTATTTTTAAAAAATTAGTAGAAACCAAGGACCATATCAGGGATACTATGCAAGGGAGAATAATGTAAATTTGGTAGGAACATGTTTATAACATGTTTTGTCTAACCATGTGATCCGACTATGCATGGTTTGGCCCTGAGATAGCAGCATAACATGGTCGTTGCATGATTTTCCTAACCATGTAGCCTAACCAAGAAGCATATTTTTTTCACCCATAAAAATGTGCATCTAATAATAATTAATCTATGAGACCTCCTTTAATAGACCATTCCATTAATAAAATAAATAAATTTTTCTTCCTATGATTTATTGATGGTCCTCTTTGACCATGAATAGACTCATAGGCAACTCAATGTGCACTGGATTCCTAGATTGATCAATAATTCAACATTCTTTATCATTTTTCTTAGATATATCATTCCTATATCTCATAGAATCAAAGATATAATCCATGATGGATAGCTTCATTCTCTTTGATGATAATTTTGATATCTTATGATTTTATTTATTAATTTAAAATTGATCTAGGTCAGATATATATTTTCATCATGTTTTTCTTCATTTTCACCAACTGTTGTGAGGTATGTGGATTCTCTCTTATGTCTACTTGAATTAGAACTAGAATGATTAGTTTTAATTAAATGGAATAAAATGGTTTTATGAAACAAAGGAAAATATCTACAAAATCTTATTGTGGTGATAAATTTTGAATTAGTGAAATACAGATGGATTTTAGGAAACCATATTTGTATATAATTTTTCAATGATGATTTGGTTTTGATACATGTGAAGTGTTTTATGAAATTATTTTAAGAATGAAAATTTTATATGTGTAATTGTTTTCCAAGGGTATTTGGAAGACAAGGTTGGGGTGAGTGCATTAATAGACATCACTATGTGTGAGGGGAATGTGTCATTGCAGAACCTAGTATTGGTAAGCTTGCAATGAATTCGAGGACCCGTGATAGACCAATCACTAGTATGGAACACTCAACTGGGATTAGATGGTGTATGTGTGAGGAGAAATAGTTATGGATATTTAAAATAAATTATAAATATGTTATTATTGTAAATTTCTTCCTTGTAAATTATATATTGTTTTGATACAAATTGTTTAATCTACTCTAAAATAGAATAATATAAATTTTGAAAACTTGTTTTTTTCCTAGTTAATTGTGTTGGAAAGTCATTGGGGAAATCATAGCAATTTTATAATCACACACTTATTTGGAACTAATGTGCTTTTGGATATGTAATCTATCCAAACACAAGTAATATAAATGCATATTAGTTATTTAGTGATGCTTCTTCACACCATGGAAATGGAAGGTGGAGTTGGAGCCTTGGTGTTGTTGGGGTGTGGCTGGTTATTGTCAATTGGTAGTTTTGTGTATTTTATCATTTTTATAGCTTCATGTGTTTATTTTTTATTCTTATTGAACTATGAAATGTTTTTTTGGTTTGTTTATGTTTGTAGATTTATTTAGTACTCATGCATCATATAGTGGTTTTGTTGGTTATTGTTTCTTTAGTTGGGATATTTTATATTTATATGAAAGAATACTCCACAAATTTTCTAGACTCTATTGAAATTTATTTCTATCATTTGGTGTCTTGGGGATGTCACCTAAGGCCAAGTAGCACACCATTCACTTTTTAAGACAATGAGGAGTTGTGCGATGTTTCAATATTAATATATGATGCCAATCGTGAAAAAATATAGAGCACCCTAGAGATACCTCCACTTCGTTTAAGGGTCCAAAATTCTAATATAGTAATAAAAAAACATCTCAAGAACATTATAACCAAAATCCTAATGATTCCCCACTTGAGTAACTATCCTCATAATAGGGTTTTTATAATAACTCAACTCATTTATACTAAAACATCTAACTATAAATATGATATCCATTTTCCCATTTACAGTCTTATCAAAACTATTTTCGTTAAAATCATGATCCATATTTCTGAACATACCATATTGGTAACACTTTACATATCTGATTAAATATTTCTTAAATCTTTTTTAAAAAATTTCTGAATGTCTTGGAGGCGTAAAAATAGATTTCTTTGTTGAATTCTTCTACATATCATTCCACATTGAACACTTATTATTCTTATTTTCAATGGGTGCATATGTGTGGGATTACTCTATATCAACATTATCTTCAAACCTATAAACATTCTCATATATTTATGATTCAAGAGAGGAAAACATATTTATAAATTTGGTTTCAGACAATTTTAAAATTGTTCAATTTTACATTCACTATACTATATGCAATTTAGGAATACCCATCCAATATAGTGAAATTGTATTCATAAGCTGCAACTAATTTTCATTCCATTTATTTCAATTATGTAAATTTCCATTCATTTATAAATTGAATAACTCTAGGGAAAACTTCCTAATGGAAATGATCAGTAAAAATAGTCCACGCCATGGTTTAATTTCAATTTTCTCATTTTAATTATTAATTAAAGAGCACCATTTTCTTGTATTCAACATCAACATGGTAAATTTAAATTTTTAATTTTGGATTCTTCAAACATTCTAAAACATCAAATATATTATTCAATTCATTTATAATTCCTTTTTATTTTAGTACATTTGAGGATAAAAAAAATCAAAGCGTTCTATTTCATGAATTTCCATCGTATCAAAAATGTATCATCCTAGGTAAATAAACAATATGACATTTTTATATTTATAAATATTTTTTAATAAAATGTTAATATTACTTTAAAGTAATTCTATGTTCGATGGCGTACAAATACGCAGCAACGAGTTTCTTTGAAAACTTAGGTTACACACTAATAATATAATAATATTTTTAAAAATGGTAGTTAACACCTAGTCGTTGTAATGGCGGGAATGAACAGAACTAACTACAAAATTATTATATATGTTTGTTAAATATTTTTACATTTATCCAATAAATGTCAGAGGCTTAAAATGCGAATGAATCCAATTTTAAGCATGGATATTCTAATATTCTTTAAAAATTAGATTTAACGCCTTTCGATAGTGACCCCTTTTTAAAACTACTTTTTTTCAATTTTATATGTTATATATGACAAGATTATATCCTTCTTTAAAATTGGGACATCAAAATGTACTTTGTGTAAATTTTTATTATTCACCCGATAAAATTTATTTTTTAATGAATAGTGAAAAATGTTGTGTTTTTATTCAAAACCTCATTTTAATCTAATTTATTTAATGTTTATATTATCTTTTTAATTGGGTTTAAAGTGTAGTTAAAATATATTTTAAACATTTAATCCAATGTTGGTTATTGGAATTAATTTCACTTTGAGATTGGACATAAACAAGTGTTAATCTTTTTATAGATATTGTTTCCTAAAAACACACTATTTGTTTTGATAGAGGGAATTAATTATAAAATTAATTAATGAAACTTCTATGTTTCTAATTTGATAAAATGGACATAATTATTGAATTTGGAATATAAAATTTACTTTTGATAAATTTTTGGTGTTTTTCTAACAGATGTTCATTTTTAATGATTAGTGAAAAATATTGTATTTTACTTCAAAACTACTTTTTCATCTAATTTAATTATATAGTTATATTGTACTTTTAATTGGTTTTAAAGTGTAATTTAATTATGTTTTTATCACTTAATACAATTTTATTCTTTTGAAGTAATTTCACTTTTCAATTGGGTGTAAAAACAAGTCAATCTTTTGATAAATTGTACTTCCTAAAAACCCGTCTTTGGTTTTGACAACGGGAATTATTTTTAAATTCATTAATTAAATTTCGGTGTTTATAATTTGCTAAAATGGATTCCATATTTGGAATCAGAAGGTCCAAATTATATAATTAATAATATTTTGTTTTTGGACATTATGAATAGTAATGACGACAATTGTCTTTAATTATCGTGATTAATTAGTAATCAGGTATTTAATGGTAGTAAAATAATATCATAATAATAAAAAATTAAGCATAAATATGTCTTAATGATATTTTTTGAGTCATTTCTGACCATGTTATTCCTTGTTCCAACATTGGGACGCCATGTAATCACTTTAGTGTGATAGTGACCTTTTATCATATAAATTTTTAAAGAAAGGAAAATATAAACAAAGTATGTATCACCTATGTAAAATAATTTTAGTTTTGTCTATATAAATGATCTCTTTGACTATAAATATTCAATTTAAAGATAAAAATATTTCCTACATAATGGAATATTTTTTATAATTTTTAGACATTATGTAAATAAATTTATTTAAGACACCATGATGATGTAATGATTACCTCATTAATGAATAATTTAAATAAAATGAAAAGATAAGGTAAACTATAAGACAATAATTTTTCTAAAACCTATTGTATGGGTTGATTTAGAACACTTATCACCTTATCCTAAAAATAAATCATTTTGGGACCTTTAAAATCTGGAAACAATTTTATAATAAAGTAATATTTCAAGACATTCCAAAAGTGACCCTCCTCCCTCTTATAAAATGCCCCCAACTCTTCCCACTTACCCACACCTCTCAGGCCATTGTCTCATCCAACCTCTTCTCATATTACCTCTCCACATCCCTATATTCCTCCTAGAAGCTTCAATTTGGGTAGGAGTCTTTCCAAGGAAACCTCTAGCTCAAATCAAAAAGAGTTAGCCGATTTAAAGATAATGTATTCTCTTATGTTCTTTTGTTTTATTTTTCTTCTCTGACCCCCTAATCTATTTTTATTCCTTTATTTAGTAACAAAACAAATATATTAAATATACTAGGATGTTTTTATGAGAATTATTCTAGCTAAACTTAAACACACCTCCATCTAATGGGTGAAGAATATACTGTTTCTGTGGACGGCAAACTACTGCCACACGAAACGATGATTGTTCAATTATCTCCTACCACATATCGTGGTGGTCACTAATATGTCACTGTATTTATATATGATATATATTATATTTATGTTTTCCTTATGACTCTGTATTTTTATTTTATCTCATACCTTTATGGTTTCCATGATAGGTAAACGCGATAATTTCATTTTAGGAAGTGCGGACTACCGCCCCCTGAAAGTGATATGACTCATTCATGCCATACGTGGAACGTATAAAGGATAGAATTTATTAAAATATGTAACATATATAACATATATATTATAGTTTAATTATAATATACCTTTTTATAATTATGTTTTCATTCCATTAGTGTATAAAATAGAAATGAATATAGCGTTCATGCGTGCGTACGACTTACCATCTCCATGAACCGTACATTTCATTTCTTATCTCCAAATGTTATTTAATATTATAAGTACATATATATAATGGTATATATGATATATATTACATATAAATTATGAATATCATTCTGGATTTAATGAATTTGGGACCACATGAACATCATGTAATTATAAGAAGTCCATTTTTTGACTCATGTACCGAAAATCGACAAAAACGTCTGATATGAACTCACATAATTAACTAATTATTATAACATTAAAATATGTGATATGAATATAATAACAAACTTTAAAGGAGGTACTTAAGAAAGTATAAATTTACCAAAGTTTATTACTCAGGAACATAATTAAACGAACAAGATAAGTCAGACTTGAGGTAAGGGGTCCTACCTCTCTCTTTCTTTTTAAGTACTCTCTTTTATGTCATTCATTTTAAGATCCTATTTATTATGTTGGGGGATGTTTTTTTATATTAATATTACTATAATTTTTATGTTAATATGATGAAATACCATATTTTATCTCATCAATCCATTTTTAGATGTTTTGAGTGGCGCTGTTAGGCTGCCGAATTTTCGTAAGGGATTTCCTATCTCACTTTTAATTCCGTGTGATTTCCATTGTTCGCCACTTATTTATTTAATGTGGTGTATTGTGTACTTACACTTCATATATATTATCATGATTCTTTTTATATTCATGGTATAATTAGATTAATTTGTTGGTTATTATATTTTGGTCATACGACTCGATTGATTACAATGAGGTAAGGGGTTTTACCTCACTTTTTATTTATGTGAGATTCATGCTACATTTGCCACTATTTGCTTTTTTAGGGTGTATATACTGAACATGATTGTATTCTTTGTGTAATATACTTTAATTTATGGATAGTTACATCTTCATTGTATGAACCTTATTTCATGGGGTGTACGTTTCGAAAGTTACCCAAATCGATAAGGGAACCTTTCACCCTCCTCTTTTTAAAAGTCTTTTTTTTGTTAGGTCTTTTAATTTTCATATTCTTATGTTGGGATATGTTATTATATATCCTTATTTCTGTAAATTGTATCTCAAATTGGTGAGATACACTATTTTATCTCTCATCATCTCATTTTCGTAAGTTTATAGTGACGTCGTTACGCTATCGATTTTTTTTTCAAGGGATCTTCTAAATCCAATTTCAATTATTTGGGTTGAATATCTACTTCATGATTATGTCATGTTATGAATATGTGTGGATGACCTCTAATTGTTTTACACTTAATATCCACTTATATTCGGAGTGTTTATATTTGTCACACATAATTACGTAATTGATTTATCTTTAATCTAAGGATACCATCTTTGTAAGGGACATCGTCTCTATCTTTTTCGTTGAGGCATATTTTCATTTATACACAACATTCTTTTATATGGTGTATAAACCCCTTTTAATTTTAATTTTATTTAAAAGGAATATTTTCTCTAAGAATCATTTTACTAAATGAGAAAAATTATTATTTTATAACGTACGCGGTGACAACGAACTTTCAGCCGCCGTGAGTATTATTTGATCATTGGCATCCTCAACAAGTCATAATGTTTTAAAAGAAAAAAATGCCATATACTCTTTTACATATTATGGTATTCAAAATGGTTTTTATAAAGGATTTTTTATGTCAATATATTTAAATGACATATTGTGATTGAAATGTTAAAATTTTATCATTCCTTTATATTATTTTTATGTGTTATTATTTTATTATGGTACATGGACATTTGACGGGTGGTTATGTGATAAACCAAATGACGGGTGGTTCTGTGAAAACCAGGATGTGTGGTTACGTTATAACCTCTAATGCATTGGGTATGGAAGATGGCCGTATAGCTATTCCATTTAGTGACTTGTGTGGAAGTCGACCATATGGTTTTTCCATTTAATTTTGTTTTTTTCCCAAGTTACCTTTATATGTTATGTGTTCTTTATATGGGATTTATGGCGATCTTTCAGTTAAAAAGGGTAAAAAATGATCTTTTATTTAGTAAATAATATTTACTAATTCATAAAGGAAAGTATAACTTATGATAAAGTATTCATGATTTACTTATTATTTTGAAAAACTAACTGTTTCCCTTCTTTCTGTATCTATTACTCAGTGTTTTATGCTCATCCCATGTTTTTGAAATGTTTTTCACAGGAAATAAAGTGGAATAGGGTCAAGGATGGGATCAAGGAAATGTCATGAAGTCTAAAACATGGAACTATAAATGTTTCTTTTTCAGACTTTTTATTTTATGAAAAAAATGGAAACTGAGTAGAAGTGTTTACTTTGTAATCTTTGAGATGTAATGGTTATGTCCTATTTCTCTAAAACACAAAACATGAAAAGATCCTCAATGTGAATTATTCATTTAATTCAAGATTATGTAATTTTTTAAGGTCAGGTCCTTATAGTTGGTATCAAATTTTGGTTTAGATATCTTTAGAGGTTATGGTATTCTTTAGGCATAAGTGACATTACAATAATGGTTAGGATTTCAGAAAGAGTCATAGTTTTAGATAAAGTGAATGAGTTTAAGATAACATGAATAATTATATCTTAGTATTTACCCTCCTCATAAGATATTATATTATGACTCTAATGATATACTCACACTGACCTATTTGGTTTTAGTAAAAGGCTAGATCTAGCAGTCACCAAAGTAATAGTGCATGTGAAGAAAACTGTGACGGTTTTCTGAAATAACAACTGAATGATATGGGAGCTGTAATGAGAACTCTTGTGGTTATTCTCAACCAACAATATGGAGTTATGATTAACCACCTGAACCTTGGTGATTTCTCTAATGAATCATGTACAATAAAACCAACTCTATGTGGATGTTTTGGTAATAATTATAAAGGTAACCATTATGAATTATATGATCCTTACTTTTGAGTTAATTTTGGGTTACTATATGTTATGATGGAAAATCAAAGGCATGAGATAAACTTCAGTTTAAATTTTGTTATGGTTATTTTTGAAGATTTTATCTATTATTGGGGAATGTTTTATGAATTAAATAGTTTTTGAAAAAGGAAAAAATGTAGACCGTGTGACAACCCGTCTTGTCGGACGAAGCTGCAGGAATCGAACCCACAACCAAAGTGCGACTGGGATTTATCACCTACCACTAGACTATGTGAAGTCCCTGGTTAGTATGACTAATTCTTTTTAGTTAGTTGATCTTTGGAATTAGGAATAAGTTTATTTTTGGGTTATCTATGAAAATTATTAACCTATCATGGAGGATATGTGATTAGGTTTACTATTTTTCAGTATGAGACTTTAAGAGTAACTGATGTTATTTTGAGATAAATGTTAAGATTCACCTTGGAATACTATGTGATTAAATCTTTCAGATATTTTGGTTTCAATATTAGTTGGGAGTACTTAGATGAATTTTATGGATAGATGTTTATTGAATAGTCTTTAATGAACATTGGGTTTTGTTAGAAAATTTTTGGAGATTAAGAGTAGTTTTTCTTTTTGTAAAAGATTGTCCTTTTGAGGATTATCTAATCTTGTACTAACCATTTTGGTTTTGGTCTAAAGACATAAGAAATATATAGTTCTCTTTTTTGGATTAGGTTATTATCTAGAAGTTTATTATAGCACTCTTAATGTGAACAAGTCATCCTAAATACTCATCTATTGGAGAAAATATGAGTTTCTGTAAGAAATATAGTAAGAGATGAATGTCTACACGACTAGTAAGTATGTTTCATTATGATTTAGTTAAGCTCATAAATAAATTCCTCAATGAAATGTAACTTAAAAAAACTTTATCTATTAACTTTTCTTACTGAGGAATAAAGTACAGTTTAACCAATCACAAGTTTGTGATTTTCTGGTGGTTAACTTTCTCCTAAACATGTTTTCTATCACTCTCCATTAGAACATGACCCTTTGTTTTCTCTACCATATCCATGTTTTCCTACATGGATTCCTAGTATGGGTTAACTCAGGTGACCTTTGTACTTCTCTTTCTTTCTTTTGAAGTGACAGTTTAATTTACCCTTTTTCTGATGTGGGGCTTTCAATGATGTTTCTGAGCCTAATTTTAAAATTGCGAGAACGCAATTCCCAAAAGGGGGGAAGGATGTTACATCCCAGGTAAATAAAGAATATGAAATTTTCATATTTATCAATATTTGTGAATAAAATGTTAATATTAAATTAAAGGGAATTCTATGTTTGATGGCGTTCCCAATACACAACAATGAGTTTCTTTGAAATCTTACATTGCACACTAATAATATAATAATATTATTTAAAATGGTAGTTAACGCCTAGATGTTGTAATAACGGGAATGAAAAAAACTAGCTAAAAAATGATTATGTATGTTTGTTAAATATTTTTACATTTATCCAATAAATGTCAGAGGCTTAAAATATGAATGAATCCAATTTTAATCATAGATATTCTAATATTCTTTAAAAGGTTGATTAACCATCTTTCGATGGCGACCACTTTTTAAAAATAATTTTTGTCAATTTTATATGTCATATATGAAATAATAAAACCCTTCTTTAAAATAGGTACACCAAAATGTACTTTGTGTAAATTTTTGTTATTCACCAGATAAAATTCATATTTTAATGAATAGTGAAAATACTGTATTTTAATTCAAAACTTCCTTTTAATATAATTTATTTATATTTTTATACTATCTTTTGGATTATGTTTAAAGTGTATTTAAAATATATTTTTATCCATTTAATCTGATTGTGGTCATTGGAATTAATTTCACATTGAAATTGGACATAAACAAGTGTCAATCTTTTGATAGATATTGTTTCTTAAAATCACGCTATTTGTTTTGATTGTGGGAATTAATTATAAAATTAATTTATGAAAATTATATGTTTTGAATTTGGTAAAATGGAAATCATTTTTTAATTTTTTAATATCAAATTTACTTTGGATAAATTTTTGGTATTTTGCTGACAAATGGTCATCTTTAATGAATAGTGAAAAATATTGCATTTTACTTCAAAACTGCTTTTTCATCTAATTTAATTATATAATTATATTGTAATATTAATTGGTTATAAATTTTAATTGAATTATTTTTTTAACACTTAATACAAAGTTATTCATTGGAATTAATTTCACTTTTCAATTGGATGTATGAACAAGTCAATCTTTTGATAAATTTTCCTTCTTAAAAACATGTCTTTGGGTTTGACAACAAGAATTGTTTTTAAATTAATTACTGCAATTTATATGTTTAGAATTTGGTAAAATGGATTACATATTTGAAATCAGATGTTCCAAATTATGTAATTAAGAATCTTTTGTTTTTGGACATTGTGAATAGTAATGACGACAATTATCTTTAATTATCGTGATTAATTTGTAATCGGGTAGTTAATGGTAATAAAATATTATCATAACAATACAAAATTACAAATAAATATGTCCTAATGATATTTTTTGAGTCGTGGCCGACAATTGGATGCCTTGTGTGAACTTTGTCACCCCATGGAATCACTTTAGTGTGATAGTGACCTTTTATCATACAATTTTTTAAAGAAAGGAAAATATAACCCAAGTATGTATCACCTAATTAAAAGAATTTTAGTTTTGTTTATATTAATGATATCTTTGATAATAAATATTAATTTGAAAGATAAAAATATTTCCAACATCATTGTATTTTTCTTTAATTTTTAGATATTAAATAAATAAGTTTATTTAAGACACCATGATGATGCAGTGATTACCTCATTAATGAACGATTTAAATTAAATGAAAATATAAGGAAAAATCTAAGACATTAACTTCTTGAAAACCTATTGTATGGGTGGATTTAGAACTCTTATCACCTTATCCTCAAAATATATCATTTTGGGCCCTTTAAAATCCGAAAACTATTTTATAATAAATTATCATTTCAAGACCTTCCAAATGTGACCCTCCCCCCTCTTATAAAAGGCCCCCACCTCTACCCACTTACCAACACATATCAAAAAACTGGCTCGTCCAAACTCTACCCATATTATCTCTCCACATCCCTCTCTTACTCCTAGAAGGCTCACTTTGGGCATAAGTCTTTCCAATGAAGCCTTTGGCTCAAATTAAAAAGAGTGACCCGATTTAAAGGTAATTTCTTTTCTTATGTTCTTTTGTTTTCTTTTTCTTCTCCAATCCCCTAACCTCTTTTTATTCATTTATTTTGTAAAAACACTAGTATCTTAAATATACTAGGATGTTTTTATTAGATATATTCTAGATACACTTACACACACCTCCATCTAATGGGTGAAGAACATAATGTTTCTGTGGACGGCGAACAACAACCTCACGAGATGATGATTGTTCAATTATATCCTACCACCTCTCATGGTGGCCACTAAGATGTAACTATATTTATATATGATATATATTATGTTTATGTTTTCCTTATTCCTCTGTATTTTTCTTTTATTGCATACCTTTATGTTTTCCATGATAGGTAAACGAGATAATTTCATTTTAGGAAATGCAAACTATCGCCCCCTTAAAGTGATATGACTTGTTCATGCCATACGTGGAATGTATAAAGGAAAGAATTTATGAACTTATGTAACATATATAACATATATATTATAATTTTATTATAATATACCTATGATTCATTATTTTTTCATTCCATTAATGTATGAAAAAGAAATGAAAGTAGCGTTCATTCGTACATACAGCTTACCGTCTCCATGAACAGTGTATTTCATTTCTTATCTCCAAATGATATGTACTATTATAATTACATATATATAATGGATATATATGATATATATTACATATAAATAATGAATATAATTATTTATTTAATGAACTTTGGACGACATGAACATCATGTAATTATTAGAAGTCCATTTTTTGACTCATGTATCGAACATCAACAAAAACGTCTGATATAAACTCACATAATTATCTAATTATTATTACATTATAATATTTGATATGAATTGAATAATAAACATTAAAGGAGGTTCTTAAGAAATTATAAATTGAACAATGTTTATTATTCAGAAATATAAAGAAACGAACAAGACAAGTCAGACTTGAGGTAAGAGATATTACCTCTCTCTTTCTATTTAAGTACTCTCTTTTATGTCATTCCTTTTAATATCATATTTTTTATGTTTGGTGATGTTATTTTATATCCTATTACTATAATTTTTATTTTAATATGATTAGAGACCCTATTTTATCTTATCAATCCATTTTTGGAAGTTTTGAGTGGCGCTGTTAGGCTGCTGAATTTTCGTAAGGGATTTCTTATCTCAGTTTTAATTCCATGAGATTTCCAGTGTTCGCCACTTATTTATTTCATGTGGTGTATTTTTTACTTCCATTTCATATATATTATCATTATTATATTTATATTCATCATATTATGTGATTCTTTTGGTGTTTATTATCTTTTGGTCATACGATTCGATTGATTGCAAGGAGGTAAGGGGTTTTATCTCACATTTTTCTCCCATAAGATTCATGCTACATTGGACACTATTTCCTTTTGTTTGGTGTTTGTACTTCCCATGATTGTATTATTTGTGTAATATAGATTAAATTATGGTTAGTTACATCTTCATTGTATGGACCTTCTTTCTTGGGGTGTACATTTCGAAAGTTACCCAAATCGGTAAGGGAACCTTTCACCCTCCTCTTTTTAAAAGACATCTTTTTGTTACGTATTTTAATTTACATATTCCTATGTTTGGATATGTTCTTATATATCTTTATTTCTGTAAATTTTATGTCCACGTGATGAGATATCCTTTTTATCTCTCATCATCTCATTTTCTGATGTTTTAAGTGACACCGTTAGGCGATAGATTTTTTTGCAAGGGAACTTATTAATCCACTTTAAATTATTTGGGTTAAACCTCTACTTATGGATTATGTCGTTCTATGAATATGTGTGGATGACCTCTAATTTTTTTACTCTTAATATCCACTTATATTGGGTGTATTTATATTTCTCACACATAATTACGTAATTGATTTATCCTTAATCTAATGATACCATCTTTGTAAGGGACTACATCTCAATCTTTTTTGTTGAGGCATATTTTCATTTAGACCCAACATTCTATTATACAGTGTATAAACCCCTTTGACTTTTACTTTTATTCAAAAGGAATCTTTCCTCTATGAATCATTTTAATAAATGACAAAAATTATGTTTTTTTTAACGTACGCGTTGACAACGACCTTTCCGCTGTCGCGAGTATTATTTGATCTTTGGCTTCCTCAACAAGCCGTAATGTTTTAAAACAAAATAAATACCATATACTCTTTTATGTATTTTGTTATTAAAAATAGTTTTGATAAAGGATTATTTTATATCAATATATTTAAATTATATAATGTGATTGAAATGTTGAAATGTTGTCATTCCTTTATATTGGTTTTATGTGTTATGATGTTATTATGGTACTTGGAAATTTGATGGGTGGTTACAAGATAAACCAAATGATGGGTGGTGCCATGAAAACTAGTATGGATGGTTATGTTATAACCTCCAATGAATTGGGTATGGATGTCGGCCGTATGGCTATTCCATTTAGTTATTTTTGTGGAATTTGACCTATGGTTATTCCATTTAAGTATGTTTATGTATCAAATTACCTTTATATGTTATGTGTTCTCTATATGGGTTTTATGGTGATCTTTTGGTTAAAAAGGGTAAGCAATGATCTTTTATTTAGTAAAGATTATTTACTACTTCATAAAGGAGAAAAGGATAACTTATGATAAAGTATTCATGATATACTTATTTTTTTGAAAAACTAACAGTTTCCCTTCTTTGTGTATCTCTTATTGAGCTTTTTATGCTCATCCCATGTTTTTGAAATGTTTTTCACAGGACATAAAGTAGAATAGGGTCAAGTATGGGATCATGGAAACGTCATGTTGTCTAAAACATGGAACTAGACATGTTTATTTTTAATAGTTTTTATTTTATGAAAAAATTGGAACTGAGTAGAAGTGTCTACTTTGTAATCTTTGAGATGTAATAGTTATGTCCTAATTTAGTAAAACTCAAAACCTGAAAAGATCCTCTATGTAAATTCTTCATTTAATTCATGACTATGTAATGTTTTATGGCTGGGTCCTTATAGTTGGTATCAAAGGTCGGTTTAGATAACTTTAGAGGTTAGGGTATTCTTTAGGCCTAAGTGACATTACCATAATGGTTGGGATTTCAGAAAGAGTCATAGTTTTAGATAAAGTGAATGTGTTTAAGATAAAATGAATAATTATATCTTAGTATTTACCCTCCTCATAAGATATTATATGATGATTCTAATGATATAATCACATTGACATTTTTGGTTCTAGTAAATGGCTAGATCTAGCAGGCACAAAAGTAAAACTAGATGTGAAGAAAACTATGACAGTTTTCTAAAATAACAACTGAATGATATGGGAGCTGCAATGAGAACTCTTGTGGTTATTCTCAACCAACTATTAGGAGTCACGATTAACCAATTGAACATTGGTGAGTTCTATAATGAATCATTTATGAGATAACTAACTCTATGTGGATGTTTAGGTAATAATTATAAAGGTAACCATTAAGGTTTATATGATCCTTAGTTTTGAGGTAATTAGGTGTTACTATATTTTATGATGTAAAATGAAAGTCATGATATAAACTTGAGGTTAAATTATGTTATGGTTATTTTGGAAGATTTTATCTCCTTTTGGGGAATGTTTTAAGAATTATATAGTTTTGGAAATAGGACAACACATAGACCATGTGACAACCCGTCGCGTCGGATGAAGGTGCGGGAATCGAACCCACAACCAAAGTGCGACTGGGATTTATCTTCTACCACTAGACTACGTGAAGTCCCTAGTTAGTATGACTAATTATTATTAGTTTTATGATTGTATGATTCAAGAATAAGTTGATATTGGGTTATCTATGGAAATGATTAACTTATTATGGAGGATATTTGATTAGGTTAACTACTTTTTAGTATAAGACTTTAACAGTAACTGATGTTATTTCGAGATAAATGTTAAAATTTAACTTGGAAGGCTATGTGATTAAATCCTTCAGAGATTTGGGTTTCAATCTTAGTTTGGATTAATTTGAATAATTTTATGGATAACTATTTATTGAATGGTCTTTAATGAACTTTGGGTTTTGTTGGACAAATATTGGAGATTAAGAGTAGTTTTTCTTTTTGTACAAGATTGTACTTTTTGGGGATTATCTGATCATTTACTAACCATTTTTGTTTTGGTCTAAAGTCATGGGACATATATAGTTATCTTTGGTGGATTATGTGATTTTACAGAAGTTGATTATAGCACTCTTAATGTGAACAAGTCATACTAAATACTAATCTTCTGGAGAAAATATGAGTTTGTGTAAGAAATCTAGTAGGAGATTAAAGTCTACATGATAAGTAATTATGTTTCCTTATGATTTATTTAAGCTCATAAATAAATTACTCAGTGAAAAGTAACTTAAAACCAAAATGTTGTCTGTTAACTTTTCATACTGGGGAATTAAATACCGTTTAAACCATCCCATGTTTGTGATTTTCTGGTGGTTAACTTTCTCCTAAACATGTTTTCTATCACTCTCCATCAGAACCTGAACCTTTTTTTTCTCTTCCATATCCATGTTTTCCTATATGGAATCGTATTATGGGTTAACTCGGGTGACCTTTGTACTTCTCTTTCTTTCTTTTAAAGTGACATTTTAATTGACTCCTTTTCCGATGTGGGGTTTTCCATGAAGTTTCCGAGCCGAATTTTAAAATTACAAGAATGAAATTCCCAAAAGGGAGGAAGGATGTAACATCCCAGGTAAATAAAGAATATGACATTTTCATATTTATTAATATTTTTGAATAAAATTTCAATATTACTTTAATGGGAATGCTATGTTCGATGATGTACCCAATACGCAACAATGAGTTTCTTTGAAATCTTACGTTGCACACTAATAATGTAATGATATTATTTAAATTGGTAGTTAACTCCTAGCCATTATAATTGAGTTAATGAACATAAAATACTACAAAAGTATTATATATTTTTGTTAAATATTTTTACATTTATTCAATAAATGTCAGAGGCTTCAAATGTGAATGAATCCAATTTTAAGCAAAGAAATTCTAATATTCTTTAAAAGGTCGATTAACCGCCTTTTTATGGAGACCCCTTTTTAAAACTAATTTGTGTCAATTTTATATGTTATATTTGACTAAATAAAATCCTTCTTTAAAATTGGGACATCAAAATGAACTTTGTGTAAATGTTTGTTATTTTTCTGATAAAATTCATTTTTTAATGAATAGTGAAAATGCTGTATTTTAATTCAAAACCTCCTTTTAATATAATTTATTTATATGGTTATATTATCTTTTTAATTTAATTTAATGATTATTTAAAACTATATTTTTACAATTTAATCCAATGGTGGTCATTGGAATTAATTTCACTTCGAAATTGGACATAAAAAAGTGTAAATCTTTTGATAGAAATTGTTTCATAAAAACACGCCATTTGTTTTGATAGTGAGAATTAATTATAAAATTAATTAATAAAACTTCTATGTCTTGAATTTGGTAAAATGGACATCATATTTGAATTTGTAATATCAAATTTACTTTGCATAAATATCTGGTATTTTTCTTGACAAATGTTCACTTTTAATGAATAATAAAAATAAATTATTTTACTTCAAAACTACTTTTTCATCTAATTTAATTATATAGATATATTTTCCATTTGATTGGTTTTAAATTGTAATTTAATTATGTTTTTATCACTTAATACAATGTTATTCATTGTAATTAATTTTACTTTTCAATTGTATGTAAAAACAAGTCAATCTTTTGATAAATTTTTCTTCTTAAAAACTCGTCATTGGTTTTGACAACAGAAATTATTTTTAAATTAGTTAATGCAATTTATGTGTTTGGAATTTGGTAAAATTTATTCCATATTTGGAATCATAAGTTCCAAATTATGTAATTAAGACTCTTTTGTTTTTTGACATTATGAATAGTAACGACGGCAATTATCTTTAATTATCGTGATTAATTAGTAATCGGGCAGTTAAGGGTAATAAAATAATATCATAATAACAAGAAATTACCCATCCATGTGTCTTAATGCTATTTTTTGAGTCATGGCCGACCATGGGATGCCTTGTTCCATATTTGTGACCCCATGGAATCACATTAGTGTGATAGTGACCTTTTATCATATTATTTTTTAAAGAAAGGAAAATATAACCAAAATTTTTAGAACCTAAGTAAAAAAAATTTAGTTATGTTTATATAAATGATATCTTTGACTATAAATATTAATTTGAAAGCTAAAAATAGTTCCAACATCATGGAAATTTTCTTTAATTTTTCGACATTAAATAAATAAATTTATTTAAGGTACCGTGATGATGTAGTGATTACCTTATTAATGAATAGTTTAAATAAAATGGAATGAGAAGGTATAATCTAAGATATACACTTATCGAAAACCTATTGTATGGGTGGATTTGGAACCATTATCACCTTATACTCTAAATATATAATTGTGGGACCATTAAAATATGAAAAATATTTTATAATAAATTAACATTTCATGACCCTCCAAAAGTGACCCTCCCCCCTCTTGTAAAAGACCCCAACATCTACCCCCTTAACCACAGATATAATTCCATTGGATCACCCAAACTCTACTCATATTATCTCTCCACATACCTATCTTACTCCTAGAAGCATAACTTTGGGCATAAGTCTTTCCAAGGAAGCCTTTGGCTCAAATCAAAAAGAGTTACCCGATTTAAAGGTAATGTCTTCTCTTATGTTATTTTGTATTATTTTGCTTCTCCAACCACCTAACCTCTTTTTATTCCTTTTTTTTGTAACAACACAAGTATATTAAATATAATGGGATGTTTTTATGAGAATTATTCAAGATACACTTACACACACCTCTATCTAATTGGTGAAGAACATATTGTTTCTGTGGACAGTAAACTACTGCCTCACGAAACAATGATTGTTCAATTATCTCCTACCACCTCTCATGGTGGCCATTAAGATGTCACTGTATTTATATATGATATATATTATGTTGATGTTTTCCTTATGCCTATGTATTTTTATTTTATTGTATACCTTTATTTTTTCCATGATAGGTAAACGTGATAATTTCATTTTAGGAAGTGCAGACTACCGCCCCCACAAAGTGATATGAATCGTTCATGCCATACGTGGAATGTATAAAGGATAGAATTTATGAACTTATGTAACATATATAACATAAATATTATAATTTAATTATAATATAACTATTCATAATTATGTTTTCATTTCATTAAAGTATGAAATAGAAATGAAAGTAGCGTCCATGCGTACGTACGGCTTACGGTCTCCACGAATGGTGGATTTCATTTCTTATCTCCAAATGTTATGTACTATTATACGTACATATATATAATGTATATATATGATATATATTACATAAAAATAATTAATATCTTTCTATATTTAATGAACATGGGACAACATGAACATCATGTCATTATAAGAAGTCCATTTTTGGACTCATGTACCGAACATCAACAAAAACGTCTGATATGAAGTCACATAATTATCTAATTATTATAACATTATAATATGTGATATTAATTAAATAATAAACTTTAAAGGAGGTACTTAAGCAATTATAAATTGACCAATGTTTATTATTCAGGAATATAAAGAAACGAATAAGACAAGTCGGACTTGAGGTAAGGGATCTTACCTCTCTCTTTCTTTTTAAGTACTCTCTTTTATGTCATTCTATTTAATCTCCTATTTATTATGTTGGGGGATGTTATTTAATTTTAATATTACTATAGTTTTTATTTTCTTATTATTAGAGACCCTATTTGATCTCATCAATCCATTTTTGGATGTTTTGAGTTGCGCTGTTAGGCTACCGAATTTTCGTAAGGGATGTCTTATCTCACTTTTAATTCCATGATATTTCCATTGTTCTCCACTTTTTTATTTCATGTGGTGTATTGTGTACTTAAATTTCATATATATTATCATTATTATATTTATATTCATGGTACTATGTGATTAATTTGGTGTTTATTATCTTTTGGTCATACGACTCGATTGATTACAACGAGGTAAGGGGTTTTTATCTCACTTTTTATTCCAATGAGATTTATGCTAAATTTTCCACTATTTCCTTTTGTGTGGTGTATTTACTTCCCATGATTGTAATATTTGTGTAATATACTTTAATTTATGGGTATTTACATCTTCATTGTATGGCCCTTCTTTCATGAGGTGTATGTTTTGAATGTTACCCAAATCGGTAAGGGAACCTTTCGCCCTCCTATTTTTAAAAGACATTTTTTGTTAGGTCTTTTAATTTTTATATTATTATAATGGGATATGTTATTATATATCCTTATTTCTGTAAATGTTATGTCCAAATGATGAGATATCATTTTTTATCTCTCATCATCTCATATTCTGAAGTATAAAGTGACGCCGTTTGGCTATCGATTTTTTTTCAAGGGAACTTATTAATCTAGTTTCAATAATTTGGTTTAAACCTCTACTTCTGGATTATGTCGTGCTATTAATATGTGTGGATGACCTATGATTTTTCTACACTTAATATTCACTTATATTGGGTGTATTTATATTAGTCACACATAATTGCGTAATTGATTTCTCCTGAATCTAAGGATATCGTCTTTGTAAGGGACTTCATCTCAATATTTTTCATTGAGGAATATTTTCATTTATACACAACATTATTTTATATGGTGTATAAACCCCTTTGACTTTTATTTTTATTAAAAAGTAATATTTCCTCTATGAAGAGTTTTACTAAATGACAAAAATTATGTTTTTTAACATACACGGTGACAATGACCTTTCTGCCACCGTGAGTATTATTTGATCTTTGGATTAATAAATGATCCATAATAATTTAAAAGAAAATAAATACCATATACACTTTTACATATTTTGGAATTCAAAATGGGTTTGCTAAAGGATTATTTTATCTCAACTTATTTTAATAATATATTTTGATTGAAATGTTGAAATGTTATCATTCCTTTATATTGGTTTTATGTGTTATGATTTTATTATGGTACATGGAAATTTAACAGGTGGTTACATGATAAACCAAATGACGGGTGGTGCCGTGAAAACAAGGATGGGTGATTATGTTATAACCTCCAATGCATTGGGTATGGAAGTCGGCCGTATGGAAATTACATTTAGTGACTTGTGTGGAAGTTGACCGTATGGTTATTCCATTTAAGTATCTTTATGTCCCAAGTTAAATTTATATGTTATGTGTTCTTTATATGGGTTTTATGGTGATCTTTTTTTTACAAAAGGGTATGCAATGATCTTTTATTTAGTAAAGAGTATTTACTACTTCATAAAGGTGAAAAGTATAACTTATAATGAAGTAATCATGATTTACTTATTGTTTTGAAAAACTAACAGTTTCCCTTATTTGTGTATCATTTACTAAGCTTTTTATGCTCATCCCATGTTTTTGATGTGTTTTTCACATGGAATAAAGTGGAATAGGGTCAAGGATGGGATCATGGAAATGTCATGCTGTCTAAAACATGGAATTAGACATGTTTATTTTTAAGAGTTTTTATTTTATGAAAAAAATGGAAACTGAGTTGAAGTGTCTACTTTGAAATCTTTTAGATGTAAGAGTTATGATCTAATTCTCTAAAACTCAAAACATGAAAACATTCTCAATGTGAATTATTCATCGAATTCATGATTATATGATGTTTTATGGTCGGGTCCTTATAAAAAAAATTATTCTACATGGAATTTTGATTCTCTCATGCATGTGTTCTAGAATTTATTTAAAGCATTAATTGAGTTCAAACAACCACAAACTACTAAAATAAAACTATAAAGATTTTGATTCGCTTTTTTGGAAAGATATATTAATTTTGATCCCATAATTCCTAATTCTCCTTGTTTCTATTTTAGAAAAAATTCCAAATAAACATGAATTTGATAAATAAAAACCATTATCGTAAATCTCCATCTCATGAAAATATAAAAATAATTTATAATCTCTTAAAGGACTCTTTTAATACCATTCTACCCATTAAGGTTATCTAAAACACCGATTTATACCAATAATAACACCAATAACTTAAAAAATCAACAATTTGGTGTTTAATATAAATGGTTTCATTTTCATAAATTTCCAAATTCATTTAGGTTTATGATTTTATTGAATTAATAAAACCATTACCAAAAATGTGTACACTTATGCACAATATAAATTTTTATAAAAAAATATTTTCTTAAATTTAAAAAACAATTTCACTCTAGGTAGTTTTATATATTTAAAAAAATTACCATTGTAGAAATACAGAAAGAGGCATAATTCCTAAAAGTCCTTAGATCCCATGAAAAACAATAGATAGCATGGGATGATAATAAGAATATAATTAAGATATATAAAAATAATGGTAATTTTTAGTTTGGTAAAAATCATTGAAACCCCTAAAAACATTTACCTTTTAATAATAAAAACTAAGAATATAAAAAATAAAAATCACACATGAATATAAATTGTTTATAAATGAAAAACATTTGAAACCTTTTTAAGAGTAGAAAAAAATATAATTGAATATTAATTAAATATGATAATTGTTGAAAAAGATTTTTATTCAATAGAAACCATTCACTTTTAAAATCTCATAAATATTCTTCATGAAATCGAACAGTATCCATTAAATCTCACTGTGTGTATAAAAAAAAGTGAACCATTTGAAAATTATATTCATAACCAATTTTCATTTTTTTAACTTCTAATATAATAATGTAAAATAAGTTATATCCAATCAACATTTCCTTAAATAAGAAATCATTACCCATAACAATGGATAAAAAATATTCTAGGGTCACCTATAATCATAAATAATGGCCAAGTACTACTTCATGAATAAATAATTTATAATCATATATTTTTTCTTCATGAATATCAAAAAATAGTCATCCAAATCTATAAAAAATGAACATTCAACTTCGATATAAAAATAAGTAGAAATATCCATTATTTTTAAAGTATATAAAAATTCAAAACTCAGAGAAAAATGCGAATAATATCATTTTCTAGAAACCATGTAAACCTGTAGAGGAGTATTGATAATGAAAAATTTCTATAATGGTTATAAAATGTGATCATGGAGTGAACAATGAAAATCATTAATTTTCTCTTTGAAGATATAGTCAAAATTGACACATTTGAAAAATGAAATTTTTTTAAAAAGTATTTAAAATATCAATTATAGTTGAAAACGAGTTTAAAAATTTATTTGTTTTTATATAAAATAATTATTGAACCCTTATCTCTTAGTTTTTACTCCACCCCCCCCCCAATGTAACAATTATAACCTTTAACATGGGGAAAAACTTTTATCAATGTAGCTTTTCATTATGAATAAAAAATTAGTTGTACTAATTACCAAAGATGAACCATATGTTACAAAATATTGAATCCATTTTCTAATATTTAATTTTTATAATTTTTAAATTTTAATTTTAATATAATTTATTAAAATAGAAAAAAACAATTTTAAAAGAAGAAAATTTTATGTATACAACATATATTAAAAAATATAAAGTATAATGTTTATTTCAATTGAATTAATAAGGTTTGGTTAAATCAAAGGAAACTTATTTTACTTTCAAAACAAAAAAAAACTAAAATTAAACCTGTGAAAAATTTACTAATAGTGAACAACCAAAATAGTTTTTATTTGAATAAAAATATTTCTTATATTTCCAAAATATAAAACATTGGTTTCATATTTTAATATTATGTTTTTAAATTCATTATATTAATTATAAAATATATATTTTATATATAATTTTTTTTCATAAAAATTATATTTATTTTTATATCATGATAATATCATAAATATGATTATATTTTTGAAATATGTATATTTTCATATTTTCCATAAAAATCAGCTATATCAGAAGAATCCCAAGCATTTAGCTTATGATTTTATTGATAAGAATATTTAAAATATTATTTAAATTTTAAGAATTTAAAATTCGAAAATTATACAATCTATATTTCAAAAAACATGTAATATATGGAATAATATTTTAGTTAATTAAAACTATTTCATTAAGGATTTAAAGATTATGTAAAACTATTTAAAAAAATACAATTAATGATCAACCTTAAAATTATTACTTATAAATAATTAAATTGATTTAATTCATGGATTACTTTAGTTTTAACGATTTTCTAAATTTTAAGGGGATATATAGTTACTATATTTATTACTTACTTCTAATTAAATACCTTTTATATAACTCATTTATTTAATGAAATATGTCATCATATGGAAAATGATATTAATAGATATTTATTTTAGAAATTTTTTATCATTCTACATTATGTTCTCAATTGAATTTGAATGGTTCTAAAATTTTAGAAATACCCTAAATGATTTTTTTTGTGATTTTCATTTAATTATTAATTTCTTGTTATAAATTTAATTTTATGGGTTGGTTTTGATTTTTTATTTATAGAAAATTATCCTTATAAAAAGTCTGGTTTCCCTAAAAATGGCCTCTTATTAGTGAAAAAATGATCATGATTTCATTTGGAATCGGTAAATTCCAATTTTGTATCTCAAAATTATATGTTAAATATTTCATCATTTTCCTAATATTTGGAGGTATTGTTTTGAATTAAAAAATATTTATTATAGTGACTGAATATTCCCCACCATATTCAAATTTCATTCCTTTTTTATTCAATATGAACATTATGGTAATAAATAATCTTATATTTTTTTAATATTCAAATTTAAATCAAAAACTGATCTGAAAAATAATTTTTTTTTATTATTTCATAATCCCCAATTAATGGTTATGAGGGAACCAAAAAAGACGTCAATGATATAAAGTCTTAAACTAGGCCCAAATAGACCATAATTAATTAATAACCAAATTATGACAATAATGAAAATCTCTTCCCATCAACAATAACATTAATTCCAACTTTCATCGTCTCATAACATTGTGAAAAGATGTACCATGTAGATTCACAGGCCTAGGACCAATAACAAAATTCATATCCTCTCAAACATTCAAATGTGATAGAAAAGAGTTAGTTAAATATTATTCCTCTAACCCTTAGTCGAAGAATCTCCTGGAAGTAGTTCTAGTTGCAATGGCCATTGAAAGTGGAAAACATGTAACAACATCAATCAAACATCATAAAATCACCTCAAAGGACATTCACCAGGACCAAAAATTCATCCTCATAAAAGCATCTATGAAATTGATTGCAACCTGGACACCAAAAACAACATCAAATTACACCCTCGCTATAATGATAGTTAGGCTCCCTTCGAAACTGCATCCAGAGAACCCAACTCAAAGAATCCAGTCACTTTAAGGTGCTAGAAACCAATCTGGCACTACTTTGGGATGTAAGATCTGAAACCCACAACACATGATCATCATCGAAGATGGAGACCATGACGATATGGGCTAGAAGCACCACTCTGGGGATGAATCTAATCAGATAAAAGTTAATAAGGAACCCGCAATAGAGGCCAAAATGAGAAAGTACACGGAAGTGAGAGGAACCTATAAGAGCCAAAAATATGCCCCCTATCGACTTCAATGCCTAAAGAACCACAAATATAGTCCCTGTCACTAAAATCACTCATGGAGACCACACTGACCATACATGTTCTCACCCTGACGGAGCATGGTGAGGAAAATTAGAATGAAAACCCACACCGTAGAACACGTACCCCTTCAACACATATGAATAAACCATCCAACAAATTGGAAGCTCGACCACCCTTGCCACGAAGCACACCACCCCACAATTTCATCACTAAGACACGGACGAGACGCCTCTACCCGGAGACTTTAACACTGACTTATGCACACCAGCACATCAACAGAACCGAGCCACAACAAAAACAAACTGCCACCCTGAAACATTATCCTAGAAAAACACAACCCACCATACCCCCACACAGATGAGTATCCTCGCTGCCCAACACCATACCGTGGAAAATCGCACCTCATCATAGATGTAATAACCCCTCACCGCCAAATCTGAGCACAAACTTGCTGTAGGAAGAAGAACAATGCCATGTAAGAACCTCATGCCACCAGATCCGTAAATCACATGAGGCAACCATTCCAATATAATTCTAGGAAAGAACCAAGAAGGGAGGAAATCCACCCACTGGAGACTAATAGAAGTCAATGATATAGGAAACTCTAAACCCGCTGCACCCTTTATGGGCTCGTCAACATTTTATCCTCCCTAAAATTAACCACATTATTTAATTTTTTGAGATGTAGGAATTCCCTTGATCATTTATTAATCTACAAAAATTTTATTTTCAATGTAATAAATATATTACATGGTTAATTTGAATTGGTATTTAATTTTTTTTTCTTTTTTAAAGATTATGTTTCTTAATATTACATTCAAGATATCCTTATATATTCTTAATACATTCCTCATTTTAAAGTCATGATGGTGATTCATCAATAATTATTAATAGAAAATATTCTATGTGAAATATAAATTTAATATATTTTAAATTAAATAAGGTATAAATATCATTATTTTCCTCACACATGTATGTTCTCTTTTGATTTGTTAAATCACTTTTTTTTAAATATTGATAAATAATTATTTGTTATATAAAATATAATTTTCAATCACTAGGAGGAATTATTCTCATATACTATTTATTCTTATACAATTAGACACCAAGATACTTTTTTTTAACACTTCTGTTTAGATTCCTATATATTAAAACTAAATCAATGTTATATAAATCCATGTTTTGTTTTAAAAAATAGTAGAATGAAATAAGTGATAAGGTAATCAGATATGAAATAATGGTAGTTATTTTCCATTTATAAATTACATAAAATAAATGATATCAAAATAATTGTTATAATAAAAAAATTATATTATACATTTCATATAAAGTGAATGATAACATGAATTAAGGTATAAATAGATAATAAAATAAACTAAAAAATGTAATAAAGATCCCAACAATATTCATGTGACACACAATTTCCTACATATGTCACTACCTCTATGGAAATATATATGATCTCATGACCAACTCATAAGGATTGTAATATCATTCATAACTAAAATAGATATTATAGAATCTATTTATATAAACATAATAAGGTATTTATGTGTAGTGTGAGAAATATTCCAATTGGATACCACCAAGATTCCATCCATTAACTTTTTTAACGAAAAACGTGAAATACTAGTTTAAAAATAAAAAATATTTTTTAGGTTGACTGTGAAAAAATAAAATCATGGAATAAAAAATTATCATTATAAAATAAAAAAATATCAAGTATTAAAAATATTGAAATACTATATTATTTTTTTATAATTTTAAAGTGTTTAACAAAATTTAATGATCATTAATGTGATTCAGAAAAAAATTTAAAGTTTAAAATTTAATTCATTATAGGGTAACATCCAACCTATTTTGGGAGATAGAATCTAGGATACCATTAATAAATCCATCTATCATTTACATACATTCCACTAGTCAGAGAAGAATTAAAACATCCTGAGTTTTTCTCTATAATTAAATATCATTTTCTATAGTTTCATCCACATGAAACGTCCAAATCAAAACTAAAAATCACCATAACATTTCCATATAATTAGAATGTATAAACCATTATAACAAAATTTGGAAACATATATAAATTATAATATATATATATATATGAAAAAATCAAATAAAATTATCCCTTACATCTAAATAAATTTTTAAATTAAGAAAACTAATAATATATAATTATATGATTATAAATTTTATTTTAAAATGGATAATTTTTTTAATTTTTATATATATGATTATCTATAATTTTAGAATAATGTTTTGTATACAACAAATATTCCCTATATAAAAATATTTTTCATAATATTTTTCAGTTAAATTTATTATATTTTGGATGTGAATTTGGAAAAACAAAATTTATTTTTAGATTTATCATAATCATTTTATCTTAATATGTTTTTTGAATTTATTCTAAAATAATTGATTTTTTGTTGAGTAGTGAAAATTAACTTTTTTAAAAATACCAAGGATTTTATAACATCTTCGATATAAGCATAACCAGACACATAAGAATATTTTTTCATAACCATATATATGTCTATTTAAATATACTGTAAATTTAATTATATCTTTTTTGAATTAAAAACAAATATTTTATATTTTAAAAAATAAGTACTATTTTTGAAAAATATTGACATAGTAATTAAAAAATTTTATCAATGGAATAAAATGGGTTGGATTTTAAAATTTAAATTTGTGTTTAAAGATAATATAAAATGGGAAAATATATTTTTAGGCATAAAAATTATTTTTCTTTTGGAAAATATCGTTTTCCAAGGTAAAAAAATTAGTTTTCAAGGAAAAAACTTTTCTTAAATATTTGGAATTATTAAATTAGATTAATAAGTTTTAAATTAATACATTAATATAAGGTTAAATTATATATATATAAAGGAATTAAAAATAATTTAATGGCCGATTCATGTCAAATTATATTAAGAACTCCTATTGTTTAAAATGATATATTTTAGAAACAAATTCCTTTCAACATGTTATGTGTTTTGATTTAAATTTAATTTTATCATGAATTGAATATTAATTAGGATAAATAAAAAAATTAATATTTATCACATTATAATTTGGTAATACTGTTCACAATATATTTTTAGTAATAAAGTAATTGATAGGATTAAAATTTAATTAACCGTAATAAGTGTTTAAATGAGTAATCTAAAGTGGATTATTTTTTTTTGGAAAATTGACATGACATTTAGAACTTCTTGAATATATTTTATAGTTTTCAAATTCTTACGTACATGTCATAACCACATTACATCACCTAAATTAGCTAACTTTAATTCCTTTCAATTCCCTTCCCATACTTACCATTCACTTCCATGGAAAAGTCCATCTTCCCCACTTGTAAAATGGGGATCACTTACACCCATTAAATACACTACTCCTATTAAAACGAATACATAATATCCTCCAATTTATGTCTTAATCCTTCCATAAATCCTCTATAACCTAAAAATTATCCAAATTCTATCAAATATAAAAACATTATAAAGAGGAAGTTCAAGGTCTCAATGAAGGTATCACATCATTCTTAACATTTTTATCTTATTCCCTACATTATAAACAAACTATTACCATAACATAATAGAAAACTCATATTGATAATTTTTTTAGATTAAATTTTAATAATTATAGGACCATTATTTGTTCTCAACCTTCTACTTTTAAAGACAGGATTCATCATTAGTGTGTGAGTTTGCGCCGATTACAACCTTCATGAAGATAACATTACTTTTTTCTACACCACCCCTCATGGATAGACATACTGAAAGTATTGAATAATAAATTTTATTCATATAATTTATTTATGATTATTAAATGGTAACTAACTATCAAACTTCATCGCTCTCATTTTCTGAATAATTTAAAATCTAGTTTTCAGTTGTGTGTACTACCGCCTCAAGGAAAATTCCCTTTTTTTCATTTTTATTATATTTATTAATTATTGATAATAAAATATTAAAATATGGTTCAACAAAAAAATATCAAAAAAATATTATTAGGATTTGGTTATAATGATATTATTCAAAAAAACATATCCTTAAAAATACTCACAAATCTAGTTAATATCTGTTCATGATTGGGTTGGTTTTACTGACTAGTTGAATAATGGTATGAAATTATATTATGGATGATTTTTAAATGTTAATTAATGGTATTACATTACATAAATATTTTACCAATTACTTTTTATTGGTTTTCAAATTGATAAAATAATATTTAACTCATTAATTAATAAAATAATATTCATAGGTTGAAATTCATTGAAAAATATTCATTATTGATATCATCTTATATATAATGATTAAATTAAAAAGGGACATCAATTTAATCCGCATAAATCACTATAATTCATCAAAAAAATTTAAATAATTGAAATTTATTGATGAAGTGTGTATAAATAATAAAAAATTACATCGCTCCTACAAAACTACTAAAAATAGTTAAATATTTAAACACTCGATGTGGGAAAATATTAAAATAATAATATATATATACATATATTATAAGTATAAATAAAAAACTTAAATCTTTTTAGGAATGAATACAGTTATAAAATAATACATTAATATTTTTTATATGAATTTAGAGTGAAATAGTATAATATAGGAAATTGGGTAATGATATCATTGTATCAAATTTAAATCCTTGAGACATGTTTATGCAAAATATGAGTTTTCATTATCTATATTTTAAACAATACCTTGTTTTAATTTTTTCAATTATTTCTTTATATTTCATGTTATACAATGTTTTGAACCATAATATTCCTTTATTGGGGGTTTAATATAAAAGTAAAAGATGTTGTAATATTTTTCATCTCAATTTCTCTTCGTTAAGACATGGTTTAATATTTTGAACCAATTTCATGTTTATATAATATATATATATATTTATTTATTTTTACATACACTATGATTTAATGAATTGTATTTAATGAACCGTAGGATTTCAGTGATACTAATATATTTTTATTAAATATTTATTAATGATTTGAGGGATTTTTCATGACTCAATTCTCTTTCAAGGATTATAATCATCCGTCTTTGTCTATTATAATTCACGATTGATGTGTTATAAAAAATTATTATTTTATTATTATTCCAACACAATATATTTAGAAATCAGGTTCCCAAATGTATTATTCTCCCATTAGGATTTTAATGTTTCCTAAAAATAATTTTTTTTCTTAATATTTCCAATTACATTTAATGGATTTTTTCCTTGGCCATATTTTTACTCCACACTAATTTTTTCATTTAACTAATAGAAACTAAAACTATTTTTATATCCAAAAATTCTATTATCCATTTATTTAATTTTATATCAAATATATCTTTATACTTTTTAATTATGTAAGTTTTCGACAAGGTTATTTCAAATTATTCAAATTTGTTCCATCCATTAAAAATAAATAGTTTTTAAACAACTCCATATTTTCATTTGATACATTTTTTGTCTTTTTTTTATATTCCCCTTGTTATATAGCATTTTCCAAAGTAAAATATTTCAATGTATCTTCCCTTATCTATTTTCAAACAATTTATATTTTCTAAGATCTTTTATTTCAATCTCTTTATAAAAAGGTTTTAAATATATATTCACTTTCCCGTCTCATAAATATATTTTTCTAAAATTAATTCACACTTAATATTTTATAAAAAATAAAAAAAAGTTTTTTTAACAAATTTGGTACATTAACATCAATTTTCCTCTAATTTTAAACTCCAATGAATTAATGTTTTTAAAACCATAATTATGTATTTATGATATTAATTATTTTGGGAAATTTAATGTTTTAATACTATGATTTCTTAAGTTCTTGTTCTTTTGAGTGTTTAAGGAATCCATTATTTTCTCCCGAGGATATTTAATATAGGATGGTTATTTTTATACGTGGAACAAATATGTATGAATGATGATTGTTAATGTCATACATCTCCATACAATGTGTTGAAAAATACACACACACACACACATATATATATATATATCATTTGATAAGTCAGGATGGACATAATCATATTATTCACAGAGGCTTGTTCATGATGCATTTTCTCACATTTTAAGGCACGAACATAATGATTGTTTCCATATAGGTGTCTGAATAATTTTTTTTCCCACACATGTTTTCTAGTTCTTATAGATGTTCCATATTTATAGGATTATAATGTGGGGACACATTTTTAGGTTGTTAATAACAATATAAAACATTCCTAGGTTGTTTATCAAGTTATGAAAATCATAAAAGATACATTTCATTTCCATGAAATGCTTTTTTTCATGATCAATTCTTATTTATAAATTTTTTGGATCTTTTATTCCATTTTCAATATTTAAAGGATTTAATATAAGTTTATGGTCCATGTAATAGGTTTTATGAATCATTATATATGATTTTATGATCTTATGTTAATCTATATTTTTTTGGCAGTTGACATACATAATATAATGATATTTTTTGAAGATATAAATTAACTCATATTATCCTCTTTAATTTTTATCATATAATTCTTTATGAAGAGTCTTTTATAGAACTGATAATTTGAACTCACAATTTTCTTTTGTTCATATTTTTTGGGTTATGAAGATGATTGTGTCTTCTGAGGTCTCTAGAAAATGGTATAATTGTTAAAAAAAAATTGAAAACCTTCACAAGAGTTTTAAAATAAGTTAATTATCTTTCTAGTCTCCATGATAGTAAATCATTAGGTCTATATGTTACAATATATTTTTTGAGATGTATTGTATATATAAGGAGATTATTGTACTATTTATGTTAAATTTAACATGATCCAATATATCTGGTATTATAGGAGGGTTTATATTTGAAGGGATTTATTTATTTATTTAAGAGGTTATTTTAGTCATTATTGGAGATTAGTCTATCTACCTAAAATGTTAGGGTTATATAACCATAGTTAAAACCATAAATATGAGTTTATGTGTGGCATAAAATAATGAAATATTGGAAAATTATTGAGTAAGTTGTTTTTATACCAACTCATCCCTATCTGAGTGCAATAAAGTTGATGAGATTGTGGAATGTATAAAACTAAGGGAAATCACACCAAAAAATGGTTGGTTGAGCATTGACTAGATAATCATTGTGATACATGATGAGTGGGAACATCCCAAGGATATTCTTTGGTCGATCAAAAAATCATTACAAACCAAAATGTACTATTTAATTCATTGTTTCATTGAGGAATTATGCTAAAAGCATAATGTAACACATATAAATGTAACCCAGGAAAAAATAATATTTATATTGGTGGAAAAAAAAGGAATTATGTTCTAATATAGAAATATAAAAAATATTTTAAATGTTGAATTCCATTTATGATTATTATAATATCCCCATATCATAATTTTATCTTCACTCATGTCAATTTATTTGGTTTTAGTAATGGAAGGAACTAGAAGGAACAAAGGTTTCACGGGAAAATGTGAAGATTACCTAAATGAACAACCCATTATAATGGGTGCTAGAAAAGAGAATCCTTATTATTATAACAAGAAATACATAACAGGATATGTTTAATAATGTTAACATTTTTTAATTACCAAAAATATGAAAATAATGATAGAATCTCATGATAAGATGGTGACTAAATATATAATCAATTTCCTATATGGAAATGGCACGGAATGAAGCATCACATTAATTACCTCAACTACTCTATAAGATGATTTACATGTAGTGAAGCATATCACTGAGAATCTAACTATTTTGGGAATATAAAGAGTTCATTAAACATGATGAAACAAGATAAAACTAATCCTGGTTCCCCCAAAAAAATTCAATGGATTTTGAGTAGATAACACATTCATTATCCAAGAAAATACCATAATCTATGGATTAAAAAGGATGGTAGGAAGCCACAGTCTTTCTATTAAGAGAGAGACAATAAGTTACCATTCAATAAAAATCAGATAAGATGATACAAGTAATTAGTTATTCACTTACCCACCTTTATAAATTAGATTATTTTTTAGCTATATTGACCATATTATATTAATAAAGTTTTATAAGAACATCAATTCACCACCCTTAGTGATTTTAAAATTAAGAATAACATTTAGAAGAAATAATTATTACATTTTTTAGAATATAAACTTCGTAAAAATATTTATATTCTCCTAAAAATTGTTATAGTTTCTAAAATTGAATGTAAGTATTCACATGACTCCAAATTTATTCCTTCAATTGGGAAGAAATGAATTATATATCATCTATTTCAATATATTAGTTCAAGGACAACTATGAATTATATGCCAAGAAAAATAAATCATATATATATTCCGAAGAAATAGTTATAGGACACATTTCCATAAAAATCTTATAAATTAAATTTTAAGGAATAAATAAATATTATTCATAAATAGTGGTAAATGTTTTTTGAATTATTTATAAATGAATATATATATATGAATGAAACCAAATAAGATTCATCTTAAACATGAAAAAATTTAGTACATCTAAGATTCTTATAAATTATATTTTAATGAATAAATAATATTTATATAATATATTTATTATTATATATTTGATCACTTTCTATCCAAATTCAAACCACTGAATCATTGAGTAAGAGGAACATTAATCGTTTTTTTTTTATCAGAACACCACTAACACTAATGTAATTTTTATCAATTTCTTATGGGTTTTAATTATTTATTAAATTTTATTCAAATATGTTTCACCATCACAAAAATATAAAATTAATATCATTATATTTCTATTATATTTTTGTTATGTAAAAATAAACACCTCTTTAACCATACTCACTAATCAAGTTAAAGTGTGTTTAAAATTGGGATGATTTGACCACCAACAGGAATACTAAATTTAAATTTCTACTCCCAGTTATGTTAAATACCCTCGGGGTGAATCATGGCATGACAGATTAAAACATCCACCCATTTGGATCTTATTTCATCATTAAAAAAATGTTCTCTCTCTTTCCTATAGCAATGTATAATGAAAATTGAAATGATGCATGAGACACATCAATTTTACTTCATTCACCTTCACTGGTCAACATCGAAGGAGCATACAATGGTAATGTGATGACGTACCAAATCCACTAAGGATCACTTACAAATAACAAGATTTAGGCTATATCAATTCTATTCATAGGATCACTACCTTTACAATGTTTAGAGTCATCGCACTACTTTCCCAACGGTCACTCCATGAGCCTCTTTCTATGGATCACTGGCGATTGAAAGGATTGAAACCATCTATTTAATTTTCCAACTTATCTAGAATGTATCCATAAATAGTTTATGGAATTGTAGGTCCATTAATTTTCAGGAATGATAACATCATATATTGTAGATTAATGATATGATAATGTCCATTTTCACCCATAGATGAAATACACTTTTCCACATACTGCTAGTTTTCTAGAACAACGTTTTCAAACTTTTTTAGTGCCATCGATAACTTCTTTAATCCTCTGCGAACTACCATGATATTTCCTATAACATCAATGCACCATGTGGTGTGAGTGCTTCGTGGACCCCATCTCCTTCCTTGGAAAGGTTCTTCTTTCGTAGATTTCCCATGCATCGCAGGCCCGTTTTTTCTTTTATGAACATTCTTTGCTTTACAGATGAATTTCTATAGAGTAGACCACCTATTCTCTATGATCCATTTTCCTTTTGGAGATAAATATCCCCAAAAAATAATTTCATTGAATTGTTTCCACAAACTAATTATCCCTTCACAGAATCCACCCTCACAACCCACATAACATTTTGCTGAATTCTTCCTTGAATGTTTATATTTTATAATAAAATTTTCTCTACATAATGATCTTATTGGGTTATTTATATTTGAAAATATATCCAAAAAACTATTTATCTAAATTACCCAAACATCAATGTGGTACATCCTTCTCTATGAACTACTATGTTATCTGTATAGTCATTCTCCATTATGATGCATGATTTCATCCTCAACTGAAAAAACTTTGAATCTTCTTAAATAACATCCTCTCAACAGAAAAAAATGATCTTCCCATGAATTTTAAGCTTCCCATGAATTGCAAGCCTCCTATGAACTAATTTCTCTATGGAGTCCATGTAGAACATTTAACCTTTATAGTAGCCAAAAATGACAACCTTTTCCACCAAACTAAACATCATTCCTGGTTCTAAAAACCACCAATACGGTCCACAACCACCATGCTTCACAGTCTATGAAATCCTTTGCAATCTTCATAGCGCAAATGATATGCGAAAATAATTCCATGTCTAAAAATCAACTCCCAATTTTGAGGCCAAAAAATTAGGAAAACAATAAGAAACCATTCCACCATAAAAACCTTCTTCAGCAGTACGAAATATAAATATTGTATGTCATCATAAATTTTCATCAAACAAAATCTATAACACCCTGAGATTTTGGTGAATTATTTTTTTTAATTAATTTAATCATTAGGTATTATTCATTTCATGAAACAATGAAATTATATTTTTCATTATGCAAAACATTACCTCCAAATGTTTCCAACTTGGAATATGTTACACAAAATCCCAACAAGGCATAAGTTACAGGGAACAACAAGGATAGAGTACATTACACGCTAGATTGACCTTCCTAGATGGCTTACGTAACACACAAGACTATGTGTTACCTAACTGTAATATATTATTAAAAATATTATTATAATGGAATATAACTTGTCTGTTAATCAGATAGATAGGAAATAGTGTTATGAAAATAATTAATATATGTGGTTTTTATAAATATAATATGAAATCATAGGTTACTAATTAAGGAATATGAAAATGGATTGAAGAGAAAGGAAAATATTTTTATATTCACAAAGCTATTTTATCCTAGGAAATTCAATTAATAAATATAAGTAAGTTATATTAATGTAATACATATTTTATATAACGAATCAAATATTTTATATATATATTTAGTAGATTTTATATATATAATTTAATAACAAACACAATTTTACGTATAACAACCTATTTTTTAAAAAGGTAGTTTTATCAACTTTTAATGTTGAATCCTACTGAAATACATTTTTTTAAAATGTTATAGATTTTATATGTCAAATTAAAATTTATATTTAGAAGAAAAACATAAATAATAGGTTAGGATAAAATTTTGGTATTTTTATAAAAGGTTTCATCTTTTAATGAATAGTTAAAAATACAGGATTTTATTTCAAAACTGATTTATCTTATAATTTATTTATAATGTTAAATTATATATTTAAATGGTTTAATAGTTTAGTTAGATAATAATCTTACCAACTAATCCAATTTAGGTCATTTTAAACAATTTCACACTGAAATTTGATATAAAAACCAAGCAAACATTTTGATCATTTTTATTTTAAAAACCCATAGTGTCATCCCAACAACAAGATTAATTTTAAATTAATTTTTTCCACTTTTATTATTAGAATTTTGAAAAATATATTTTATATTTTAAATCATAATAATTTATAATTTATAATAAGGTAAAATTTTAATTTTACACAAAATATTAGTGAAGGTGATTAAAATTAATTACATTGGTTAAGAGAAGAATTGTGTTACTAAAGTAAAAAATCTAACATTTAAGACCAAAAAGACCTAGAAACATTTCTTACACCCATTATATGCCTTTATTTCTACTATATCATAATATTTCTCATCCTTGGACAATTATTATATCCAATTTCATCATGAAAAATGTGTGTGCAATTCTCTGTTCAAATATTTACAAGAGTGTCACTCTTCTAGTACTTGAAAAGGCTACCACCTCTACTGATTCCTCACACAAAAAAATAATTTATATTCTAACAATATTTGACCATGTAGACATCAAAAAATCCCCATATTTAATTTTAATCCTTCCTTTGGGAATAAATCCTCTAAAGGAAGTCTTTTTCCACCAACCAAAAGGAGTTACCCGGTTTATTCGTGACATCTTCTCTCAAGATCATTTCCATTATTTTCCCTCTTCACCCCCTCAACTCTCTTTATTCAATTTTTGTGTGTAATAAAGAGTACATTAAATATAATAGGATGGTTTATACATTTATTTATACCTAATATTACTCACCACCTTCTAATCAATATTGAATATTTTTTTCTATGTATGTAGAACTACTGCCTCACTAAACAATGCTTGTTCATTTTTTATTTACCACCAATCATAGTGGAAATTATGATGGAAAATATATTTTTATATGTCATATATTATTTTTATTATTTAATTAATATTTTTTATTACCTTTAACACAAGCATATATTTACTCTCCAATGGTTTTAATATGATAATCTCATTTGAGGAAGTCTGGACTACCGCCCCCTCAAAGCGATGTGATTCAGTCCCAAACCACATGGAATGTATTAAGGATGATTATAGTAAAGTTATATAATATATATGTTATAAAAATTCTCCTAGAATAATGATATATATATATCATTACATATATATATATATATATATATATATATCTGTGTGTGTGTGTGACATTTACAAATTTTCTTTCAATATGACAATAAAAATGGAAACAACGTTCATGCGTATGAACTACTTACCATCTCTATGAATTGTGTATTCCATTTCATAATTTTTAATGATAAAAATTATTATGATATAAATATAGTGGATATAAATGATAATTATATAATTATTTATATTCAGGAATAATTATATAAGTATATGAACCAACGATATAAGAAATTAAGACACATGCGATGGACAAAACAAATTTTACCTAATGTGAATCATTAACATAGGATAGTTAACTAGTTGGTAATATAAGGTCATATTAAAAACATATATGATATTATGCATAATAATTTTTTTTGTAAAATATTTATAATTAAAATATACATATTATTTAGGAATATTTTATGATTACAAATAGAGTCAACATTCAATGTAATGGAATTTCATCTCATTTTTAATTTCTGTTAAATACATAATATGTTCTCCACTCATTCCTTTTTTTGGTGTACATACATACCATGATTCTATAAAATTAATATCATACATAAATTTATGGGTATTCAAATATTCATTTTATGATCCTTTAATCATAGGGACTAATTTCCAATTGTTACCAAATCGGTAAAAAAGTATTTTCTAAATTTTCCTTCATTGAGGATTATCTTTTTGTGATGTACCTAATTTTTTTTCGAGGTGTATATTTTCAAATTTTACATTTTATATCATTAATATCATTCTATTCATGATATATTAATCTTCATGTGATTAATTTTTCTTACATGGAGATTATGATCCCATGTTACCAAGTTATTAGTGTTTTTTGAGTTAATCTCATCACTTTTCGAGATTGTTTATGTTTATGATTATTCTGATGTAATATTATGATCAATATCTCAAAAAATCATTAATTTTATTATTCTCTAGTTATTCATGATATAATCATGTATTGGTACCATATCTCTACTCTTTGGAACGTAAGGTCATAAATAATGTTTTTTAATGAAACATGATATTACCATCTCTCCAGTTGGAATTCTATGTTTTCTAAAAAGGGTTCCCATGAATATTTTACCATACTATTATAATAAATAAAATACATTTTACCCTTTTTTATTTTACCAATATCATGAATGGAATCTTCATTTCTCTTTTGAAACATGGACTTTTTCTAACCTTTTTTTGGTTCAAAAGGAATGTTCTTTTTACCTTTTACTCTATATATAGATTCACCCACTATAATTTTGTTAATGATTCCATTGCATTTTAAAAGGTTGATATTCAAGAAAATTATTTTAAATTTAATTTTAATGGAAAAAGGTTTTCAAAATTATTTAATGTATTCTTTATATGTTTTGAAGTTGTTTTATATGAAAATTATTAATAAAAGTTTTTATGTATAAAAACCCCTTTTTTAGAAGAAGAAAGGATATTTTCCCCAAATAATTTTTCCAAATTATTTTCCATTAAAGATTAAATATATTGATGTTACTTATAACAATTTAGAAAATGATATAAAGGTTTCATTCATATTCATTCTATGAAAGGTCTATGATTTATGTCATGTTTTTTGTGAAACTCATTTCTGTTCAGGGGTTATATTTCCATGAAATACATTTATCCTTCAAGGATTATGATTTCATAAAGTGATTATGAAACCTATATATATTCAGATGTTATTATATGATGAAATGATAATGATACCCATTTTATTTTTTGGGTTATTACTATATTTTTATAAAAACAATCTTTTTTATGGGTCATGAAATGCTGACCATTTTAATAATTTTATGGAACATGTGTAAAGTATTTTATTATGAGATGAGTTGGACCTCTATCTCCCTCTAATGCATTGGAAAATTATGTATGAATCATGAGTCTTAATGTTATGTTTGAATTTATCTACATGTTCACAATGTTATGCATGGACCTAGTTTCACGCCCATATGTTTATACAAGAACCTGATTACATATTCACAATGTTTTGAGTGAACCTTATTATGTGTTCATAGTGTTATGAATAAACCTATTTTCATGTCCATAAGTTTATACGTGAACCTGATTACATGTTCACAATGTTATGTGTGGACTTGGTTTGGCATCCATAAGTTTATGTGCAAACCTTAATACATGTTCACAATGTTATGAATTGACCCGATTTTTTGTCCACCAGTTGATGATGGGGCCTGATTTAATGTCCTTAACTTAATGACTAAACCTGTTTCTACTTATTGATATTCCAAATGATATAAAACAATGTGTACACAACAAATTCTATGTCCTTTCTCATGTTATTCTTCCCTAGCATATGTTCTTTATTTTCAAATGATTCATGTCTTATGAACATCGAATCTTTATTATGTTATCTAATACGAAGGGAATGACCTTAAAATGTTTTTCTTAGGTTCCATACCATTTTTTATTTTATGCTTACACATTTCATTTATTAACCCTTACTGACCATCTGAAATCACCCCTTTCTTATGTTTCCATTCTATAGGGTATAAAGAAGGTTTTTAGGTAGAATATTTAAAGGTGGAGATCTTTATGGTATATTTGGAAGATTTTTCACTAGGATAGAATATTTTATTTCCATTATTCCAAATAAAATAAACATTTATAGTCCTCAGGCATGTAATTTTTTAATATACTGAATATTTATCTAAAACATTGTAATATCCTTGTATGTGGATCCCGAGTCGCTATAGTTGGTATCAATTGAATGATTTAGTCAAACTATGGAAACAAGGATGAGAAAACCCTATTGATATACCTTGGTATATTTCTTTTTATATGTCTAGGGATGTATTTAAAGATAAGTACAAGGGTGTGTTGCATTTAGGAAAATGTCCTAGAATTGTGGTAAAGGATAGAGTGAGTGGTTTCCCTGAAATATATACTTGTCTGGATACTACAATTGTATGTTTCTATGGAACCGATATACCTATGGGTAACAACTCCAATAATATGTTTTGGTATTGACTCAGGGTAATCTGGTACATGGAAATAGGCCATGCTACACACCTGGTTTGACACTACTTGAGGATATGCTTTGGGAATTCAAATAATCATCAAAAACCATCATTAAGGATTTGGATATAAGTTAACTATGAATAAACTAGAATAAAAACAAGGTGTCATAGTTTATGGAAGGTTTCATGATATAGAAATCTTATAATTAATTATTTTCATGGATATGTGTTTTTTTCTATGATATGTAATTCCCACACTATGCTTATGGTTTTAGTCAATGGTGGGAACTGGAAGAAACTGAATTTGTGTAGAATATGATGGAATATTTTCTTATGAGTAGTCAAGTGGGATGATCATTATAGTAAAATATGTCATGATCATGAATAATATGTTTTCACAAAAAATGATTAATAATTTTTAAATTAACCAAATAATAGACTCACCAAGGATGAGAAATAAGGATTTTTTAGAGATTTTGAGTAATGGATACCATAGAGGAAAGAAGATTCATATTCCTTTGTCTTAAGAATGAGGAAAGAATCACCTAAGTGAATGTATTAGTGAAAAAATAAGGTGTTTTGACCGTGGAAAATAAGGACACCATGAAGGTGGCTGCATGAGAAAATCGAAGAGTTCAAGTAATGAATTGGATAGGAATTTGAGCCAACCTATGTCTTCATCAATGGTTATGTTTCTTAGGGTGGAGAAAATGGTCATTCTGAAACCCAATGTACAAAGTAGAAAGATCATGAAGAGAATCATCAAGGTGGTGTAAGTAATTGTTACATTGTGGATGATGATGATACTTTTGATGAAACGTGAAAGGAAATAGGTATTATTGTTAATGGATTAAGGATTAAGTAGTCTATGTTTTTATGTATTTGGATCCAAATGTTGTGAATTTGGAAATATAAATGAATTTTTTACATATATAATTTTTTTTCAATATTTATAAGTTTATGTTGGATTGGAGAAGTGAATTAAGGACAAGAAGATATTTTGTCTAAGGTTAGGTAACCCTTAATATTATCATTATGATAAGATAAAGTTGTATCAATAAAGATATGTGGGATATGAATTAGTAAATTGGAAATTACTGATTAACTTGTAACTAAATAATGTCTTTTTTATAGGTGGTTTATGATACCAAAAATGATTTTTACAACATTATTTGATTATAGAGTAAGTCCAATATATTTTGGAATGAGGAATCATGCATGTTTTCCAAAATGAATTATGGTAATTCAGGTTGTTACCTAGTTTCATGAGTATATATGATAAGGGTCTTTAGATGTTTGGAATGAAACAACAAAGAGATACATAGTAATATACATGGGAATCAATGTTAATATGATTTCCAGACTCTCTTTCTAATGTTTTTGATTTTTCATCTTTGATAAGGGATATAAGGTTAACTGTTCATGAAAAGTTTGAGTTAAACATCAGAGGAAGTATTTGTGCACAATGCTTATGTTAACAACCTTGGATAAAAGATGAATAAATTATTTACATTATTTCAAGGGTGTCCATATTATATTTCATATTAGTGTGTCTTTTAAAAAAAATCATATCTTTCAGGTGAAATCCAATCATGTCCGATAAGGCTGCAGGTCTTGAACCAATTACTGAAGGAAGACATAGGGTTCACTCCTACCACTAGCCTATGTGATGTCATGGTTAATGTATAATAATTTTTGATAAAAAAATATTTATTATAAACCAGTAGTGTTACATTTTATTTTTATAGATTAAGGAATGTTGACTTTTTATGATGAAAATAATTATACTTTTTATTCTATTACTGACCTTAAGATCCGTTAAAAGTATATTTTAGTGCCTTATTTATCAGAGTTAATTTCTGCACATTCATTTCATAAGAAAATTGATATATTAGAAATTTTTTAAATCACAACATAAGAATGATAAATTTTTATAGAAATTTATCTATAATTACTCAATGTTCTGAATTTGACAAAAAATTGTTGTCTTAAAACCTTAAATTATATTGAACCAATGGAAAATGGAATCAATAAAGATTTTGGACATTGGGACCCTCAAAATTCACTTAATAAGTGAATTATTTTTGATTTATGACCTCAATCACCCCTATAAATATTTTAACTTTTCCTACATGTCCAATTTTACTCTCAACCTATAATCTCTTATGTGGAAATCTAATTATATGTTACATTTTGTAACAATTTTGGTTCCAAATTTTCATTTTACAGGATGTTTTGGTATTTTTTTTATGATGTGGCATTCTATCATTGAAACATTAAAGTATTAAACCTTTGATACAACAGGAAACTTCTGAGGGATAAATTCATTTTAATGGTGGTAGAATGTAACACCCTGAGATTTTAGTGAAATGTTTTTTAATTAATTTAATATTTTTATGTTTTCTATTTCATGCAACACTAAAAATAGATTTTCACTAATTCAAATATTCATTTCACCTAGAGCCAACTGTGTGTATGATACACGCAATAAAAAATTATAATATGTTACATGAAATAACAAGGATAACATAGATTACATGCCAAATTAAAATTCCTCAATGGCTTGCGTAACACGCAAGATCGAGTGTTACCTAAAAGAAATATATTATTAAATATATTATTATAATGGAATATATCCTTGATATTAATTTTATAGACATAAAATAATGTTAACTAAATTATGAAAATATGTGTTTTACACAAATATAATATGAATTAATAGGTTACTAGTTACTGAATATGAAAACTGATTGAATATAGAAGAAAATATTTTTATAGTCACAAAACTATTTTAACATAGTAAATTATGTTAATTATAATTGTTAAGTTATAATAATGTAATAAATATGTTATATAATCTATCAAATATTTTTGATACTCATCCAATATATTCTTTAGACATAATATAAGAACCAACCCCATTTTTATGCCTAAAAACCTATTTTTTATAAAGGAAGTTCCACATCCTTTTCATGGAGAACCCTTTTGAAATACATTTTATGGAACTTTTAAAGATTTAATATGTCAAATTAAACATTAAATTTGGAATAATAAACATAAAAAATTATATTATAATAAATATTTTGTACTTTTATAAAATGTTTCATGTTTTAATAAATAATTAAAAATATTGTATTTTATTTCAAAACAACTTTTTGAAAATTTATTTAAAAGGTTAAATTCTATTTTTAAATGATTTTAATGGTTTAGCTATATAATAGTTTTACCAATTATTCCAATATATTTATTTGGAACTAATTTAACATTGAAATTGGATATAAAAACTTTGGAAACATCTGATCATTTTTTACTCTAAAAATGTAAATTGTTGTCCCGACATCCGTATTAATTTTAAATTAATTTTTACCACATATGTGATTAGAATTTTGATAATTGGAATCCATATTCAGAGTAAAAATAATTTATAATGTTTTATATGATCACATTTGTTTTTTAAAAATAATATTAGATATGGTGATTAAAATTAATTATGTAGTTTAAGAAAACAATTAGGTTAATGAAGTACTAGACCTCAAATTTATGACCCAAAACGACCTAGACACATGTCCAAAACCCTGTTTCTATAAATATTTCGGCCATATAATAACTTTTCTTGAACTTGGTCAATTATTTGATCCACATTCAATACTAAAAACTTGGGTGTAATTCTCTCTTCAAATATTTACAAGAGTGACACTTCTTCGCCCGTATAATGGCCAACACATCTACCCCTTCCTAACACATATCCAACGTTTTAAGTTAGGACAAGATTATCCCAATTAGACAACCAATAATCCTTCATTCCTAATTTAATCCTTCATTTTTGAAGAAATCCTCTCAATGAAGGATTTTGGAACAGACCATAAGGAGTTACCCGATTAAGTGGTAATGTCTCCTCTCAAGCTATTTTCCTTTATTTTCCCTATTTAACCCTAAAAACCTATTTAATCCATTACCTCATGAAAAAACCAGTATCTTAAATATATTAGGAGTTTTTCATACCAATAGTTCTTCATACACTTATGCTTTCCTCCATATAATATATATTTAACATAATGATTCTCTTTATAGAGACCTACTGTCTCACGAAACTATGAATGTTCATTTTTTCATTTACCACAAATCATTGTTGCCATTTTAATGGAAAATCTATTTTTATATAGAATTTATTACATTTATTATGTATTTATTATTATTTATTCCATTTAAAAAACTCATATCTTTACATACAATTTTATGTTAATATAATTATCCTATTTGAGGAAATCTAGACTACCACCCCCTCAAAGTGATGTGATTCGTTCACACACCTCATGGAATGTATTAAGGATGAGTATAATAAAATTATATTATAAATATGATATATTTAGGATACATGAATAATGATATATATATATATATATGTGTGTGTTTGTGTGTCATTTACATAATTTCTTTCAATACGACAATAAAAATAGAAATTATTTTCTTAAATACGTACAACTTACCGTCTCCATGAACAGTGTATTCCATTTCCTACTTTTTAATGATATAATTTATTATGATATAATTATAATATATATAAATGATATTTATATCAATATTTATATTATTTAATCATGATAAATGTATAATAACCAATGGTATAACAAATGAAGACACGTGTGAAGAATAGAGTGAATTCTACCCGAAGTGAAACTTTAAAATAGGATAATTAATAAGCAGGTAATATAAGGTTATAATAAAAAAAAATAAGGTTTTATTTATTAGAATATTATTATATAAAATTTTTATTATAAACTTTTATTTACTATATAGGATACTTTTATGAGTATGGAGATATTCATGACACAAAGTAAGGGGATTTCATCTCACTTTTAATTTTCTGGAGATACATGATATGTTCGCCACTAATTATATTTTATGTTGAATATACTGACCATTATTGTATTCAATGTACATTATAAATAAATTTATGGATAGTCATTTTTCCATTTTATTATCCTCCATTTATGGGGATGATTATCCAAAGGTTACCAAATCGGTAAAACACTTTTGTAACATTATTCTTTATCGAGACACATGTTATGTTAGGAACCTAAACTCTTTTTCTAGGTGTATATATTTCCATTTTACATGTTATATCATCAATACAATTCTTTTAATGATATCATAAGATTTAGGTGATTTCATTTTCATACATGGAGACAATGATCCCATGTTACCACGTTATAAGAGAATATTGGGACAATCTCATCACTTTTCATGATTTTTATATTTATGCTTACTTTAATGAAATATTATGATTCATATCTCAATAAAATTCATGAAATTTATTATGATATAGTTATTCATGATATAATCATGTATTGGTATCATATATCTATGCTTTGGTACATAATATATTTAAGAATGTGTTTTTAAGAAACCCTGACTTTACCCTCTCTTTGGTCGGAAATCTATGTTTTCTAAAAAGGATTCTGAAGAATATTTTACCATCCTCTTATAATGATTAAAAAAAATTTTACCCTTTTTTCGTTTACCAGTCTCTTCAATGGAATATTCTTATTGTTTCCCAAATAAGGAATTTTTCTATCATTTTTACAATGAAAAAGGAATATTTTTATAACTTGTATGACATGTACAAATTCCCCACCATCTCTGATTTGAAGCATCCTTTGAATTTTAAACGGTTATTCTTTAATAAAATGTATTTCAATGTAATTATCAAGGTTAAATGATTTAAAAATAGTTTCCATTATTCTATATATGAATTAAATTTAATTTTTTAAAAAATTATTTTTTAAATGATTTTATGTATTAAAAATCCTTTCTTAGAACATGAAAAGATATTTTTATTAATAAATGTTTCAAAATTGTTTTCCATCTAGGAAGAAATCAATTAATGTTACTCATTCTCTTATAAGAAATGTTCTAAATGTTCCCTTCATATCCTTTTAATGAATGGGTTATGACTAATTTCATGGTCTTTATGAATCTTGTTTCTCTTCATAAGTTTCATGATTATGAAATCCGGTTCCCTTTCACAGGTTATGAATTCATAAAGTGATTATAAAACCTATATCTTTTCATAGGTTATGATGGGATGAAATTACAATGATACTCATTTGACTACAGGGGTTGTTATTTGAGGTTCATAAAACCCATATACTTTTATGGGTCATGATATGATGAATGTTTTAATTATCTTAATGCACATGTATTAAGTATTTTATTTTTAGATAGTTGGGACCTATATCTCCCTATAATGCATTTGGTAATGATGGATGACTCAAGAGTATAATTTTTTTTCATGAACCTGATTATATGTTCATAATTGTATGCATGTAACTAGTTTCCTTTCCATAAGTTTATTCAAAAACATGATTACATGTTCACAATGTTATGGGTGAGCCTTATTACATGCTAAAAATGTTATACATAGACCTGGTTGGATTTCCATATGTTTATGCATGAACCTAATTAGATGCTCGAAATGTTATATGTGAACCCTATTACATGTTCACAATGTTTTTATTAGACCTAGTTTCATTTCCATTAGGTAATGAGTGAACCTAATTACACATTCACAATGTTATGCATGGGATCTGTATCACATCCATAAGGTTATCAATGAACCTGATTACATGTTCACAATTTTTTCATGGTCCTAGTTTCATGTCCACAAGTTGATACTGGGTCATGATTTCATATCCTTAAATTAATGAGGGAAACTATTTCTACATATAACTGTTCACAATGTTATAAACCAATGACAATTCTACAAATTCCATGCTTTTCCAATGTTATGCTTCCCTGGACTATGTTTTTTTCATTATTATTTATGTATTATGACCTGACATTCTTTAGTATGTTCTATAATATGTATGGCATGATCCAAAAATGTTCTAATCGAGTTCCATACAACATTGTTTGTGTTATGCTTTTTCATTTCATTTATTTACCCTAACGAGGAATATGATATCACCCCTTTCCTATGTTTACTTTCACTAGTGCATGATGATGGGTTTTATGAAGAAGAACTAATGAATAAGATATTTATGGGATATGATGAAGATCTTCCAATAGTATAGAAGATTTTGTTTCAATGTTTCCAAATACATTAAACTATTACGTTCCTCGGGCTTGTATTTTTTTTAATGTTCTTAATATTCATCTAAATTGATGTAATATCCATGTATGTCAATCATGGGTCACTATACAATCATCCCAAAAGAACCAAAATGGAAACTTCTACGGTTTTAAAAAATAATAATAATATCATATATGGTTAAGAAATTATAATTACTGGTATAATTTGATATAAATTTGTCAGTAATAATTTTTTATTTCTTATGAAAATAATAAAACAATATTAAACTCTTTTACTAATATAACACCCTTCATTGGTTGAAAATCATAAAAAAAAATTGTTGATTTCATATACTATGATATATAATAATGTACCAGTGAATAAAATAAAAAAATCACAAATAATAATAATTGATACATTATAGTAACATTATGTAACATTTTATGATGAAACTTTTAAGAGGAATGAACAGAAACATAAATCCTTTGAAACTATTACATACTGCTAGAATAGTAATAATCCAAAGTTAGAAAATAGGGGGGAAAACTAATATATATGTAGATGATAAATATAAAAGAAAACTAGGAATGTATTTTTTCATTAATACAATTCTAAAATAGCATTCAGGATATTATTTTATACAATTTTTTATAGAACATTCGACTTAGATGGTGAAACATGGTAAGGGTTTCTTTGTATCAAATTTGAATCCCTTGAGTCTTGTTTATGCTATACACAATGATATATTTTATACATTCTAAATATTGTACCATTTTAATTTTTTATCATGATTTCAAAATATTTAAAGATTTACATTCTTTTCAGGATCATTCTCTCTTGGTATTTAGATTCAAAATATATTGTGTCTTTTAGAGTTTTTATCTTAATATCTCTAAATTGAGACATGCATTAAATTCTGGACAAATTTATTATTTCGTAATTGTATAAACTACACAATAATTTATTTGAAAAAATGATATGATTTAATCCATCATATTTATATAACAATTTGTTTTTTTAACCATCCAATGTGTTTTGATTAAAAATTATTATGTTTATAATGGTTTTTTATTTCATGAATTCACTTCCTTGGGTGATAATCACGTATATTTTATTATTTTCATTAATGATTGATCTACTCTAACATTTGATGATTTTATAATGTATTCAACCTTATTTTCTAGGAAAAAAATGTAACATACCAAATTATTCTTCCTCTATTATTCTAATGTTTCATTAAAATTAATTCTTATTATGAATAATTCCTCTTAAATTTAATTTGTTTTTGTTGCATTGTTATATTTTTACATCCCACTAATGTTGTCCTCTCCATAGTGAAAATTCCAACTCTTTTCATCTAAAAATACACTTTTGTTACCCTAATTTTATTATATTTAAAATTATTATTTATCCTCTTTAATGATATGGGATCTAGTCCATGTTTTTTAAAAATTACCCATAATTATTATATATCCTTTTAAAATAAAATTATTTATCATATATTAAAATTTTTTGATAACTTTTTTGGTTTTTTAAATATAATTTATTAAATATTATTTTCAAAAATAATTGTTTTCAGTTAATTTTTATTCTCATTTTTTAAACATTATTTAATTTTAAGGACCATTTAGTTTTATCTCTTTTTAATAAGGATTTAAAAAATTATTCTCATTATCTAATAAATATATTTTTTTAAACCTATTTATAATTATTATTATATAAAATTATTAAAAATGTTTTTTCAAAACATTTATTCATTCACAATAATTTTTTCCCAATGTTTTTTCACACTTGAAGTTATTTTTTGATCACCTTACAAATATTATTATGATATTATTATATTTTTATAAATGAGAATCTTTATATCCAAGGTTTTCTTAATTAATTGTTTTTTGAATTTTTATAAAACATATTCTTTGTTCCATGGGTTATATAAAATTAGATGTTGTTTTTTAAGTGGAACACATATATATGGATAATAATGGGTGGGGTCCTATGTCACCCTACAATGTATTTGTACAATATTATGTCATATTTGATATTCTCATATGGAAAAAATGGGTTTTTTATATAGGTGTAATCATTATGTGTTTTTCAAATTATTAAGCACATATATAAGGATTTTTTTATCATAGGAGTGTGTGTAATGGGATTTCTCACACATATTATCCAATGTTTATGGTTGTTCCAAATTTTCATGTTTATAAAGTTATGAAAAATTTTATATTTTTTCATAAAGTTATTCCACATTATTATACAGTTTATCATCTTTTAGAAATATTATAGGTTTCATTGCTTTTCAATAAAATTACAGGTTTTCATGATCATGAATTTTTTTTAAATTATTTTTCCCTATTATATTATAATCACATGTTTTATGTTTAATGATATGTTTTTGATCTAGGTCACAACTTTTATTCTTAATTAATGACATTTTTATAATTTTATGTCACTCTGTTATGTTTTATAATTATTATAAATTATCTTATTTCCATTTATATAGAAACTCTAAAATACACTTAATGATTCATTCCTTGGGTTATTCTATTTTATCTAAGATGTATTATCTAAATAATTATATTATTATACATTTTATGTTATGTTCAGCATGATTTTATATGAGATTAAAAAACTATGGTAAATAAGAATCCATTAGGAAACCCTAAATAGGTGATAAAAAGCTAAAGTGTAACTTGAAAACATATAATCTCAAACTATTCCATTCCATACATATCAAAATATAAACACAAGGTATTCATGGATTGGTAGAGTTGTATCAAAACCTAGTAGGTACTCCCCACTAGATGACTATCCACATGCACCCAAGGTATTATCATTATTTCTTCTATATTGAATTCAATTTGAAAAGTTCCATATAAACACATCTCCATTAACCCATAAGTTAACTAAATTAAAATATTTATATACACCCAAATCTCCCCACACATTAAACCTTCAAGAAAACTACACATTCATATATTTAGAAAAAAAAATTCATTTAATACATTAAATTATAATATAAACTATGTCAATTTTCATATTTAATTGGTGGTAAAGAAATTATAAACATTTTTGTGTTATGAAAAAATATACCTTTATACATTATTTTATAATTCTTAAATAGATTAATTATCATTTTTAAATGAATAACTAATAAAAACAATTATATCATGTAATTTGAAATACAATTAAACCACATGAAATATTATTTTAGGAAGAATTATTTTGATATAAATTTATTTCACATCAAATGACTTTATAAGATATGAAAATATCATTGAAAATATAATATATATTATTTTTAAATCATAATAAATTCTTATGGTAAAATAAAAATTTAGTATTTCATAAAAATAAAAACTAGACATTTCACTAAACACCTTACATGCATAAAAAATATGGGAAAAAATTATATATAAAATTATATTAAAATCTTTCAACTTTAACCTATTTTGGAATGTAAACAATGAAAACATGCTCTAAAAATATCAGAGAAATTTTATAAATTAATTTAAAAAGTAAAAAAACAATTTCAAACCCACATGACCCAATGGATTTGTTGGAGAATAGAAAACAATAGAACTGTCTACCTAGAATCCAATACAACCTCAATACCATTACTCAATAAGTACATGTAAGGGCCCAAAATAAAGTCCATATTCATTCAAAAAAACTATGAAATTCAGTTGTTTTTCATCAGTATAAAAAATAAGGATGTTCTATGAACCCCAGTTAGAGAAAATTATAATAGTAGGAGGAGTTTAATGATTTAAAAGAAGAACAATAGGGAATATAATAAGTTTATCCTCGAATTTACACTAATAATTTGAATAAAAACCATCTTATAGTGGGGTCGAAGGAGGTGGGGGTTATTTCTACCCAATGACTCTTTCTTCAAAATGAGAGCAGAGAGTTGATAAATCTTATGTTTCATGGAATTACACCAAATAATAATTTTAATAATATTAATAATATATAGATTTTAAAAATGTATTTCATGTACATACAACAATTTAATTTATTAAAAAATTAAAGCATTCTAAAATGTTGGAAAAAATGGCCAGGTATCAACATCACCAACCACATTGGGCTAATAAAAATATATATAAACCATATAAGATATAAATACAAATATGAAACATATTCATCCACATTCTTTGAGATGCAATACAACACCAGTTATTTGGGCCACCCCTATTTTTCAGCATGGATAAAACTTTTCTATGTTTTGTTTCTATGGAGTTTTTGGTATTCGTATTGATAAGTTTTGGAGATATTTTGGGAATTTTTAATGAATTTTATAAAGGGAACTGTAAGTAAATGGTTTATAGAAACTATGGGGATTCCCCAAGTAACCACATGAAATGATGATGTTGTCCAGGAGGAGGTGTATATTAAGAAAATTATTAAGGTAAACCCTGGGGATTCACTAGGGAATTGTGCGATACGGGATGTATGTGATAAATAAGGTTTGTAATATTTTTTTCAAATTATTCTAAAAAACCACATGATCTGGTAGTTTTGAAGTAGTGGTTCGCACATGGTTAGGACATGCTTCAGAAAAACATGTGGCCTAACCATCTTCCATAATTAATTAAATATAAAAAATTTAGTTTTATCCCAAAAAATCTCCCAAAACCCTTATTATTCCCCCATATTTCTAGGTACCCATAATAAAACCTCCCATTTAGGTGATTTTTTTCATTACATTCAATCAGTATGTGATTTAAAATGTTCCTTATGAATTGGATCATGAAATAAAAGGTATTTTTGTTTTATCTCTATTCCCATTCAAGATTTCCTCATCCTCCCAATGAAATGACCATAAACTCAATCTCTTATGGATGGGTTATGGGTTTATGTCATGTTTTAATAAGATTAATTTTTTATCCCTCGAAGGGCTGAGGTATTGAATCAAGATATAGAAATATCATGGGCCATTTCTTTATAAATTTATTCTATTTTGTGGTAGAAGTGTTTTATCTATCAACTCCATCTAAATCATGAAGGATTTTTATTTTTAAAATTCATATTTTTTTCAGTTGAAAAAACTATTGATAAATTAATTTTGAAAGATAAAATAATATATGGTTTTAAAATCATTGTTTATAGATGATTTAAGTAAATATATAATTAAATTAAAAAAATAAATAATATACAAAACAAATTGTGTTTTGGTGTGACATTAGCATACATGGATGGGCATCAATTTATGTTTCATTATGAGGTTTCTTTTTTAAAGTATATATGTCTACCTTTGTAATTTTTTCACAAGACCATTTGACAAATTGGAATGGAAGATGAGTTACCAATCATTTTTATTGGTATCATCATCCTAGATGGATGCATGTCTAGGTAAGTATATAGATTGACTATTCCCAAAGGAATGGATATATACAATACTAATATATATATATTAATAATAGCCTGATTGTGATAATATTGTTAAAATCTTATTTTTTATATCAACTATTTTTATATGCCAATTTATTACTTTAATATTAATTGATATCAACTATTTTGATATTCATATGTATCGCTAGAGAGACTTCCCAGTATAAATAAATAATATATGTTGTATTCAATGAATTCTAGAATCATGTTTGGATAATTTGATTTTTATGATTTGGAATATCATAAGAGTTATATTTGGTTGTAATGTGGTACCTTGAGTCCTTTATTGTGTTATTTATTATTGATATCTAGGTGTGCTCTTTGTATAAAACTAAAAATGAAGGACACATAAATACTATTTTGATAAAAATATAGGAAAACTGAATTTATGTTATGTTCTCTATGTGTGAAATCTGAATTCAAGAAGTGTGATGCCATGGACATGTGATTTCTGATAAAGTTGTATATATAGATCCTTAAAATATTTGTGTGTTTATCTCATATAAATTGACCAATATTTATTTTCTTGAGATACAGAACATTCTCATCTTAACTATTCATTACCATTTATTTTCCACAAAATTTCATGTCATTCCCCCCTAGTGATATATTTTATCAAAAAAAATTATTTCATTCATATTGAGTAACAAAAGTTAGAAATACTTTGCAAAGACTAAATACAAAATCACATCAGCACATATCCGAACCATTAGAGAACTAGGGAAGGGGTATTTCATATACTGTGATACGTCTGAAACTAGCTTGGGTTGTTTTATTATGAACAGAGATCATATTATAGCTTATAAATCATGATACTTATTCACTCATGAAAGTAATAAACTGATTCTGGATCTTCAAATTTCTATAAAAATAAATATGTTAAAAAAATTTATGTCATTATCTCTTTGGTAAAATCATATCTAAGTTTAGTTATCTCCATTGAATAAAATATTTCATTTTAGATTTATAGTAAAAACATAGGAAATTAAAATGGGTTTAAGGTCTTCAAATTTCTATCTTTGACTTAGTGTGTACACCATGAAAAGGAAAATTATTGGATGATGCTATAATTCAAAAAAACATAAAATCATTCAGAAGGATAATTTTCTAAATACTTTAAATTTATTATAGTGATTCTTTACACACATTTGTATTTTTCTAAGTATAATAATGCAAAAATTTTCAACCCAGTTTCACATGATACTAATATGGCTATATATGTAGAGGATGATAAAAAATCTGAAAATTATTTTATAACCATAAGGTCAAATATCAAGGGTGGGGGACCATTAACATAAAGATGAATGATGAGATATTGGTGTTTCTTTTTAGAGATTTTATATTTGTTCCTCAATCCTATAAGGAAAACCCCATTCTACTTAACACAATTGAGAATTTCAAATTCATCCATGAATCTAAAAGATGTACAAGGAAATAAGGTTTATTTTAGTTAAATATTATGAAAATAAGATTATTGATAAATATTTAAAAATTCTTCACCTATAAGCGGGTCAATATTAAACATCAAAGACAAGATGTTTCATTGAAATAATTACCTATACCAATATGTAAGTGGGAGAAAATTTCTGTGGAATTTATAAAATCTTTTCAAAGAATTATTCAAAAGAATGATCTAATGTAGGTGATTATGGATAAGTATATAATGATAAAATACATTATCATGATCCTTGAATCTAATATTGTATTTTAGTCAGAAAATATTCATATATAAAAAGTTGTAAATTTGAATAATGTTTTATTTTCGATCATATGTGAACAAGACCCGATGATTACCTCTAGCTTTTGATATATATTGTGTCAATTTCCTTACAACCTAATTGACCATGGACATGAAATATCATCCTCTAATGGATAGTAAGTCATAATGTATAATCCTTATATTGTATGTCATAAAAAGAGATTTGTTAATGGTTTTAAATGGATCATGGGAGGAGCCTTTACCATTAGTTGAATTATCAAATAACAAATGTTAAAAGGTAATGATATATAAGCATCCATTCCTAGAATTATATGGAATTAAATGTCACAATCCTCTTTCTTTTGTGTGTATAGATTGGAAAATATTCACTAATTAGAAAATTCTTGGTTATTGAGATAATAGATATGATTCAAATTCCTATGAAAATATTTAAAACAACTCAGTGATTATAGAAATATTTCGTGGGTCATCATTATTGGATATAGTAATTTTGGTAGGTTCCATGTTTTCTTGTGTTTATCTCGACTGCTCAACTTTGTTGTTTGGGTAAATAATGACAATTTTGTTATCGATACACTATACCTTTATGATACATGAATGGTTTGTGCATGTGAATTATCGATTGATTTTACTAGAAAGGTTTAGATAGGTTTATAATTTTGTTCATTTATAACATGTAAAGAATTACTGGCTTGTCCAATCTTGTGACTAAATGAGTTTATATTGATCATGTGATGAATAATTTTTTTTCATGCACCAATGTATATCCTGGATAAGAGAGATATTCTCTTTCACGAGAAATATATTTCTTATTTGTGGGTATAATAATTAAATTATTAGATTTAGGATGAGAAATGGTTCTCATATAACATCATGTTGGATTAATGACTATAATAGTTCAAAATATTTTTCGTTTTATTTATGAGACAAAAAATTACCTTGGAAAGGACAATGTGGAACTCCCTTTTTGAATTATGTGATTCTATTTTGTGTATTTTTTCTATCATTTTATCAACCATAACAATTGGATGTTTCTTGGTCATTTTCATTAGTTTTGGAAGGAATTTAGAAGGAACATGGTTGGTTCAAATTTATGGGAGACCACGTTAATTTTCAATGTAACCATGAAGCATTGTAAGGGAGTCTAGGAGTCAGCACAAAGAAGGAACATAGTTTGGTTTAACCATGTGGAATCCCCAATGAATGGGGTGAAAGAGGTCAAAGTTGTTTCACATGATTAACACATTATTTTCTAATCCATGTGAAAAAATGTTGGATTAGGGATTTTTCATATAGTTGTTCTTGCATGATTGGAACATTGTTTGGGAAGATATGATGCTGAACAATGTGACATAATTCATTAAATCTGAAAATATTTTAGCTAAAACATTCTTCTGAAACCATGATTCTATATCCTTTGATCTATGATGATTACCCTCATCCCTCCTATAGGTGATTTGGGGGATTCCATTTGATCTAGATGATGATTGAAATAGATCTTAGGGTGTTGGATATTGAAATCAAAGAAAAGTATCCATATCTTTATTCCACTCAATGATAATCACATCTTATCTTAAAAAACCACATATTAAATCTACGAAGGATAGAACAAGGGGTATTTTTATTTTTGGATGAAATTTTTTGTGGATTTATTGACAGAAAGATGAATGAATACATATATACCATGACCATAATGCATCACTTCTTAAACGAAAACCATTTAGTGGTTGGTGGATTATCTCTCACTCTCAACTCCTTGAACATGAAAGATTTATATATCTAAATATCTTTCATATGTTTTCATCAGGGAAACCCTTGGTGAAATATTTTTAAAAGAAATATTTTTATTTGGTTTTAAAATCATGGTTATATAATTTTTCACAAAATTTATTTACATAAATTATTTAAATAATTTTGTAAAAATAAAGTATTTTTTTGACATTGGAATACATTTTTTTCATGTGTTTGTGATTAAATTATGAGTGCTTTTAAAACCTCTAGTTTTAGGTAATTTACTCTTTATTTATTAATTTATATTAATTATAAATAGTGATCAATTTATATTTTATGTTCTTTGGAAGATTCTTTTCATGTAGTGTAGGATTTTATGGAGGTTAATGATTTGGGAATGGTTATTAAAAATTATGCAATATCTTATGGAAACTATGAAAATAATACAATGGGAACTATACTAGTTCATGGTTGGAATAAGATTTTTATAATCCATGAATATTCTCAAGAGAAACCACTCATTTTTTAAATAGTGGAGAACCCTATGTTTGGAGCATAGTTTTTCTAACATAATGATCCAACTGTGCAAGGTGTGGCTTAAGGCAGTCACACCAATTACACTTGCTCAAAGTATTCTAAACAATGCGGCCTAACCTGGTTTCGTACAACTAGGCCTCTAAAATTAGTGTATCTAATTCTATTTAATTCATTTATGCCTCATTATTCCCATTATTCTCCCATAACATCAAATAATTTTCCTCCCATGGTGTGAGAGATGATTGATTTTAGGCCTCTAAAATTAGTGTATGTAATTCTATTAAAATTATAGTTTTGATGTGATCATGGTAAATAGTTTTCAAATTGTTTTAACGAAAGTATTTTTTTATGTGAAATGGGTTTTTAATGGATTTCACATACATTTTTTCATATATTCATAATGATGATTTTGGGTCCCTGTTGAAATAAGACTTGTTGGTCAGTTCCACACGTTTAATGGCACATGATATTTTTCACCCTCAGACAACTTTGTGGATTAAAAATATACTTTTCATAAATATGAAAAATTCAAATAGTAATTAATGAGTGTGTGTGTGGAATCATGAAATTGGTATGCCAAATTGAATTATGAATGTTTTTAATGGCCTATTTTTTTCTTTCCATAGAAAATTTTTTTGTCATGGAAAACTATTTTGTCTTGGAAAAATATTTCAAATTTGATATGAAATGCGTTGATTTATTTTTATGTTATTTTATATAAAATTACTAATATGTGATTAATTATACAAGGATGAATAAATATAAATGGTTCATTCATTTTAGTTCTAGTAGAAGAACTCACCATCCTTTCAAGGGGATTCATAACCTAAAAATAACTAACTGAGGCTTATTAGGATGAATTGAATGTTTGATTTAATTGTAAAAAAACCAAGATAAATGTGAATCATAGAAATATATATATTAGTGGATCCTAAATGAAAATTCTGGGGTTTAGTAGTGGTGGAAAAATTATACCAATGTACAACAATGGTGAATTTTGAATAATTCTTAAATAGATAATTCTAACATCACAAGCTCAAAATTTCTAGAACTAATCACATCTTTAGTTTGAATGAAGAGAATATATCGGTAATATATTATGAAAATAAATTAATTATTTTAATCAAATTTTAATCATATGCTCTATCATGTGCATCACTTATGGTACACACTCTAGATTTGGGGTTTAAATAATAAATTTTTCAAATATTACATACCTATATTTTATATATTAAAAAGAAGTGGTAAATAGAGGTATTGTGGAAGAATGAGATATTTCTAGAAACACAGTCGAAAGAAGAATTATTATTCTTATGAGAACATGTGAGAAAACCAATTATGGAATTAGTTAAAGGAGGGACACTTATTCTGAATGTGGTGGTATATCATAGAATCATACAATGTGATAAATTGAATTTCCTCCTAGAATGAAGACTAAGATAAATGTTTTCTATTTGGTTCCTTAGTATAATAAGAGTTTTGAGCCTTGATGTTTGAATCGTTTTTTATAAGAATTTATGGAATTTATTTGGTATGACATTAATCTTTGATAGAGTTTGATATGTATGACCTAGTTCTAGTAATGAACATGCTGATAAAATTTAAGGCCCATATTGTTTTTTATGCATGGAAGGTGAGTTTAAAATCATTATATGGCATTATAAAAATATTTAATTGAGATTGGGAAGTGGATGCATGAAGAAAAAAGACCCTTGGTATCAGGGGTTGAAACTATATCCTTTCAATTGATAGTGGTCTCTTTGGAATCAACTGATCTTATTATGAACATTTATTTTCCAACTATATTGGAGAAGTTCCATGATGTATTTCGAGACAATTTCTCAGTTTTTTCACCCAAAAGTGAAGTTGATTTTGTGATTGATCTCTTATCAGGTACCAATACTATTTCTTGCCCATATTATAAGATGTCACTTATATAATAGTGGTTATTGATGGATTTTTTTGGAATATTTGGAATGAAAAGGGTTTATCCAACCAAGTACATCTCTGTGGGGAGCACCAACTATTTTTGGGAAGAAATTTGATGGGACCCTAAGGATGTGTTTATATCATTGTAAGATTAACCAAGTTATGATAATGAATAAGGATCATCTTCCATGATTTGATAATCTATTTTATCAATTTAGTGGTTCCTAGTGGTTCTATGAAATTGACTTATGTTTGGGATATCAATAACTTAGTGATTAGATGGAGGATATTCCAAATACACATTTCAAAAGAAGATATATCCATTATTATTTCATTTTTAATCCTTTTGTTCTTATGAATGCACCATCCACCATTTTTGAACTGAAAAATCATATATATTAAAGGTATATATATTCCATTTTAGTGGTTTTTTTTGGGGATATATTGGTGTGTACTAGTAAAATGGTGGATCACAATACACACTTGGGAATAGTGTTGGTTATATTTCTTGATAATTGTTTGTATTACAAGTTATCAATGTTTGATTTATGGATATATGAGTTATATTTCTTTATCCATTTAATTTATATAAAATTATTTACTGTAGATTTTGAAAATTCAAAAGATTTTATCTCTAAGAAACCATAATATAATATTTTCGAGATATATAGTTCCCTTGGCTTGGTGGTAAACTAAAGATGATTTTATGTGATTGTTCATGTTTAGAATCCCTGATGAATACTTTTATGAGGAACGAAATTCATTTTATGTGGAATTTGGTATGAAATAAATCCCTTAAAGAGATTAATGTTAGGGTTACATCATCACCCACACCACCATTTATAAATCCTATATAGGGCTATATAGTATATTGTGATTCATCACGATCTACAATGGGATGTGTTATCATGAAGGGAGAACATTTTTTTCTTACGGAACATGAAATTTATGGTTTCATGAGAACAAATACCCAAAATAGATTTGGAATTGGATAATTTAGTCAAGCATTGAAAACATTATTTCATTATCATTTCAATGAAAACATATCAGTGTGTATAAGTAAAAGTAGATTGAAAAACATTTTCTCCCCGATAGATATGAATGTATGGTAATGAAAATGGATGGAGTACCTAGAAATTTTCATCATCAATATTATGTATACAATGAGTAAAAAATATTTTGTGGTGTATACATTAATAAATAATTCAAATAATTAGCTATATAAAGAATCATTGATTAATTGGAAACTAATATTTTTTATTGAATATATGCACTTGGATTATACTGATAAGATTGATATTATAGTTTTCTTTTTTGTATGATATGTTTAGAATTTAGTTGAGCATGTGAAAGAGTCTTATATATAAGATCTAGAATTGTTTTCCATGAGGTAAATAACCAATGGTGGGGAATATATTAATGGACGGAAACTAGATGGGATATCGATAATGAGTTTTAAAGATCAATTATTTGAACCATTAGTTTTTTAAGAACAAATTCATAATGTTTTTCAGAATTTAAAATGGTATGTTCATCAAGGAATTCTAAATAGGAATAAATTAATTAAAGCACAATTTTGGTGGTTTGGAATGAAAACAGAATTGATAAAGTTCATTTAAATATGCCTCTCCAGTCAAAAGTCAATGGTAAAACACCATTGACCAAGGGGAATGTTGCAGGATATACCAATTACCATGTGAAAATGAGTGTAGATAGCCATGGTATTTGGGAAACTTTTACTAAGAATGGTTCATAAACAATTATAAATATGATCTTTAGTGGAATTCCCCACATATTTGACCTATTTCATCCCTATTAATGTATCCTATATGGTGGAAACATTTTTCAAAATCCTTATCCAACAAGTTATAAAGCTGTATGGAAATCAAGTCCTAGTTCTATCTAATAAGGACCCTGGTTTTATGTCCCTTTTTGTAAATTATTACAGTAAGAACATGGGACTCAATTGACCATGAGCATGATGCATCATCCTAAAATAGATAGAAAATTTAAATGAGAAATGAAAACATTAGAGTACATTCTTATGAATTATGTAACGTATTTTCAGGGCTCATGGGATGACCACATAATACATGTATGATTTATTTTATTTTGAGATTGTTGGGACCTATATATCACTCCAATGCATTGGGTAATGATGGATGACTCGTGAGTATAAATTTTATGCATGAACCTAATTATATGTTCACAATGTTATGCAAGGAACTTAATTCCATTCCATATGTTTATTCCCCAACCTAGTTACATGTTCATAATTTTATGGGTGATCCTTATTACGTGTTCCAAATGTTACTAATAGACCTGGTTGGATGTCCATAAGTTTATGCGTGAAACTGATTACATGTTAACAATGTTATACATGAACGTGATTACATGTTCACAATGTTTTTACTGGAACTAGTTTCATTTCCATTAGGTAATGTGTGAACCTAATTACACATTCAGAATGTTATGCATGGGATTGGTTTCACATCCATAATGTTATCATTGAACCTGATTACATGTTCAGAATGATTTTCGTGGTCCCGGTTTCGTGTCCACAAGTTGATACTGCGGCCTGATTTCATATCCATAAATTAATGAGGGGAATTGTTTCAACCTATAAGTTTTCACAATGTTATCAATCAATGGGGATTCCAAAAATTCCATGTCTTTTTCTATATTATTCTTCCTTGGACAATGTTTTTTTCCATAGGAATTATGTCTTATGAACTGACATTATTTATTATGTTTTATAATATATAGAGAATGTTATAAATATGTTTTTATCAAGTTTCATACAACATTGTTTATTTTATGCTTATGCATTTCCGTTATTTACCCTTACGAAGAATCTGATATCACCCATTTCTTATGTTTCCTTTCCCTAGTATATGAAAAGGGGTTTTAGGTAGAAGTACTAAAGGTGGAGATCTTTATGGGATATGATGATGATATTTCACTTGAATATAAGATTTTTTTCCCATTTTTCCAAATACATTAAACTATTACGTTCTTTGGGATTTTATTTTTGTAATGTATTGAATATTCATTTCAAACGATGTAATATCCATGTAGTTCCATCCAGGGTTACTATAATATCACCCAAAATGATCCAAAATGGAACCATCTGAGGTTTTCAAATTAATAATAATATCAAGTATGGTTATGAAATTATAATTACTAGTATAATATGATATAAATTTGTAAGTAATACTTTTTTCATTGTAATGAAAATAATAAAATAGAATTTAACAAATTAATTAAGAAAACACACATCATTGGTTGAAAATCACAAAAAAATGTTTATTTTTGATTTCATATACTATGATAAATATTAATATTTCAATGATAAAAGTATTAAAATAACAAATAATTATAACTGATACATTATGGTAACATTAAATAACATTTAGTGATGAAAGATTTAAAAATAACGAAAAGAAAAACAAATAATATGAAACTACTACAAACAACAAGAACTATAACAACCCAAAGTTAGAAAATATGGGAAAATAACTTATATATATATAGAAGATAAATAAAAAAGACTGCTGGGAATATATTTTAGCAAAAATACAGTTCTAAAATAGCATATCTTGATATTATTTTATAGAACTATCGACATAGAGGGGAAGCAAGTTAAGGTTTCTTTGTCTCATATTTGAATCTTTTGAGTCATGTTTATGCTATACATAATGATTTCATTTATATGTTGTAAATACTGTACCATTTTGATTTTTTTCATGATTTAAAAATATGTAATGATTTAAATTTTTTTCAGGATCATTCTTTATTGGAATTTTGATTTAAAATATATTGAGTATTTTAGAGTTTTCATCTTAACATCTCTAAATTGAGATATGAATTAATTTCTTGACAAATTTATTATTTCATTACTGTATATACAGTACAAATGTATTCGAAAAAATCATATGATTTAATCCATCATATTAATTGAACTGTTTGTTTTTAAAGAATCCAATGTGTTTTGATTTAAAAATTAGTAATTTTACAATGGGGTTTTCTTACCTGAGTTCACATCCTTGGGTCATAATCACACATATTTTACTATTGTCATTCATGAGTGATCTAGACTAACATATGATGAGTTTACAATGTATTGAACCTTATTTTCTAAGGAAAAATTGTTACAAACCAAATAATTATTCCTCTATTATTCTAATGTTTCATTAAAATTAATTTATTTTATGAATAATTAAAATTAAATTAAATTTATTTTTATTCCATGGGTATATTTTTACTTCCCACCAATTCTCTCCTCTCCATAGTGAAAATTTGAACGCTTTTCATCTAAAAAGACCCTTTTATTACAATAATTTAATTATATTGAAAATTTATATTTATCCTTTTTAATGATATGGGATCTGGTCCATGTTTTTTATAGAAACATTCAAAATGACTTTATATACTTTAAAAATAAAATTATTTATTATAGAGTACACTTTTTGTTTAATTTTTTTTTTATTTTTTAAATCTAATTTTGTAAATATAATTTTCAAAACTAAAGGTTTTAAATTTAATTAAATTATAATTTTTATATGATTATTTCTTTTTAAGGATCATATTGTTTTATTTCATTTTAATAATGATTTAAAAAATTATTCTTGTTCCCTAATAAATATATGTTTTTTAACAAATTCAAGATTATTATTATATAAAATTATTAAAAAAAATTGAAAACATTTTTTCATTCCCAATAATTTTTTCTCAATGTTTTATCTCACAATAAGTTATTTTTTATCACCTTAAAAATTTTATTATTCTATTAATATTTTTTATAAATGAGATTTTTATATCCAATGTTTTCTTAAGTATGTTTTTTTTTTAATTTTTAGGAAAAATTTTCTTTTTTCCATGGGTTATATCATATTAGATGTTGTTTTATTTTATGTGTAACATATATATATATGAATAATAGTGGGAGGGGTCCTATGTCACCATCTAATATATTTTTAAAATATTTTATCGTATTTTATATTCTGGATTGGAAAAAATGGGTTTTTTAGAGGTGTCATCATTATGGTTTTTTCTCAAATTATTAAGCTCGTATATTAGGAATTTTTAACATATGAATGTTTTTAATGGGTTATCTCACCCATATTTTCCAATGTTTATGGTTGTTCCAAATTTTTATGTTTATAAACTTATGAAAAATTTTAAATTTTTAATAATGATATTCTACATTCTTATATTGTTAATCACATTTTTGAAATATTATAGGTTGCATTGAATTTGAAAAATATTCCATGTTTTAATGATCATGGATTATTTTTATATTATTTTTCACTCTTTTATATTTCCCACATGTTTTAGGATTAATTATACGTTTTTTATCCATGTCACAACTTTTATTCTTAATTAATGACATTTTTATGATCTTATGTCACTCCATTATGTTTCATAATTATTATAAATTTTCTGATATCCATTTATATAGCTATTCTAAAAGACTCTTAATGATTCATTCCTTGGGTTGTGTGATTTTATCTGAGAACTATTATTTAAATCATTAGATTATTATACTTTTTATGTTATGTTTTTCCTAGTTTTATATGAGATAAAAAACATGGGTAAATAAGTATCCATACTAAAAACCAAAATTGGGGTTAAAACCTAATATGTAACTTGAAAACATATAATCTTGAACTAGTCCATTCCATACATATCAAAAATACCAACTCAGGGTATTCAAGGATTAGTAGGGTTGTATCAAAACCTAGAAGGTACACTCCACTAAACAACTATCCACCTGAACCCAGGGTATTATCATGATTATTATATCTTTAAACAAAGTCCAAAAGTTCTATATAAACATATCTCCATTAACCCATAAGATAACTAAATTAAAATATTTATATACCCTCAAATATCTCCAAATATTAAACCTTCAAGAAAACAACACATTAATATATTTAATAAATTCATTTAATTTAATACATGAAATTATAATATAAACCATGATAATTTTCATAAATAATTGGGTGTAATGAAATTATATACAATTTTATGTTATGGAAAATAGACCTTTATAATTTAATTTATAATTTTTAAATCAATTAATTATCATTTTTATATGAATAAATAATATAAACAATAATATTATGTTATTTTAAATATAATTAAACCACATGAAATTTTATTTGAGGATGAATTATTTCAATATAAATTTATTCCACATAAAAATAATTTATAAGATATGGAAATATAATTGAAAAAATAATATATATTATTTATAAATTGTAATAAATGTTTATGATAAAATAAAAATTTAGTATTTCATAAAAATAAAAACATGATATTTCACTAAACACCTTACATGAATAAAAATTATGGGAAAATTTTATATATAAAATTATATTAAAATCCTTTATCATTAACGTATTTTTGAATGTATACAATGTAAACTAACATTAAAAATATCAGAGGAATTTTATCGATTAATTTAAAAAGTAAAAAAAAATCATTTTCAAACACACAAGAACCAATGGATTTGTAGGAGAATGGGAAAAATAGAACTATCTACATAGAATCAAATACAACCTAAATATCGTTATTCAATTAATATACGTAACGGCCCAAAATGAAGTCCATATGCTTTCAAAACAAAAAATATATGAAATTCCTAGGATTTTCATTGGTATAAAAAAATGAAAATGTTATAGGAAACCCAAGTAGAGACAATTATAATAGTAGGAAGAGGATAACGATAGAAAGACGAATAATAGAGAATATAACAAGGCAATCCTAGAATTTACACTACTAATTTGAATAAAATCATCTTATATAGGGGGATCTAAGGAGGATTAGGGAAACATTTCCTCCCAATAACTCTTTTCTCAAAATGAGAGAAGAGAGTTGATAAATCCTTTGTTTCATGGAATTACACCAAATAATAATTTCAATAATAATAATATTATTATTAATAAATAGATTCTATGAATTTATTTCATGTACCTATACCAATTTATTTCATTTAAAAATATAAGCATTATATAATGTAGGTAACAATGGTTGGCTATCAACCGTGCAAACCACATATTGCAGATGAAAATATATAAAAACCCTATGTGAATGAAATAGAAATATGAAAAATCTTCAACCACATTCTTTTAGATGAAATACAACACCATGTTATAGGGACACCCCCATTTTGAGGCATGGATAACACTTTATAGTGTTTTAATTCTACAGTGTTTTTGGTATTCATATCAACTAGTTTTTTTTATATTTTTCAAATTTTTAGAGGATTTTATAAGGGGAACAATAAGTGAATGTTTAAGAGAAAACATGGGGATTCCCAAAGTAACCAGATGAAATGATATATATGTCTAGGAGGAGGTCCATATTAATAAAATTGTTTGGGTAAACAATAAGGATTCCCTAGGGAATTGTGTGACATTGGATCGATGTGATTAACAGGGTTTGTGAATATTCTTTCTAATTGTTCTAAAAAACCACATGATCTTGTAGTTTTGAGGTTGTGGTTACCACATGGTTGGGACATGCTTCATTAAACCATGTGGCCTAACCATATTCCATAATTAATTACATATAAAAAATTTATTTTTAACCCAATCAATCCCACAAAACCTTCATTCTTCCACCTAATTGCTAGGCTCCCATTCTAAAACCCCCCATTTTGGTGATTCTTGTTGATTAAATTCAATCAATAAGTAATTTTAGTAAGTCCTCAAGTATTGGATCATGAAATAAAATGTTTGTTGTTATCAATCCAGTCCCCTTCATGATTTTCTCTTCCGCACTATGAAATAACCATAAACTCAATCCCTTATGGTTGGGTCAAGGGTTTTTGTCATGTTTTAATAAGATTAATTTTTTATCCCTTATAGGTTAGAGGTATTGAATCGAAATATAGCAATATCATAATCCATTTCTTCATAAAATGAATCTATTTTGAGGTAGATTTATTTTATCTATCAACTCCTTCAATATCATGATTGATTTTCATTTCTAAAAATCTTATTTTTTTAGAGGAAAAAACCATTGATAAATTACATTTGAATGATAATGTATTATATGGTTTTAAAATCATGGTTTATGAAAGATATAAAAATTATTAAGTTAAATTCATAAAATAAAAAGTTCACAAAAAAATTGTGTTTTGAAGTGAATTTATCATTCATGGGTGGGCTTGAATTTACGTTTCACTATGATGAGTATTTTTCAAAGTATATATGGCTACCTATGTAATTTATTCACATGACCATGTGACAACTTGGTATAGAAGATGAGTTGCCAATAGTTTTTATTGGTACTATCATCCTGGAGGCATTCATGCCTATGTAAGTATATGGAATCGGTATGCCAAAAGGAATAGATACATACAATATATATATATATATGAAATAGCCTCATGGTGATAATATTGTTAAAATTTTATTTATGATATAAACTATTTTGATATTCATATTTATTAATATAATACTAATTGATATTAACAACTATTTCTATACTCCATACATAATATAATTTTTAAAAACATATTTTAATTTTATTATCTTGTGTTAGAAGTTTCTGTATGATTTCTTACTGAGTTGATATTCTCAACTGAATATTTTCATATTGGTTCATATGCATACCTTCTTTATCATGATATATGTAATAGGAAGGTTTCACATTTCTCTATTATATCATTATTAAGTTTAGGGATTGATAATGGTGGGTGAAGCATGGAGATGTGTGGGCCGAATGTGTAGAGTGATTCCGCATTGGTTCCATTGTGTTTGGATGTTTTTCCAAAAAATTAGATATTTGGTATCTTAATTTCATAACCTACTACAATTTATCTATTTCTAAAGAATTTTTTGTAATTGGTTTTACTATCATGCAAAATATTGTATCATGTTTTTATTGTTTTTCACTTTATAGGTTCTATATTATTATGTGAAAATTATCTAACATTGATTGTATTTTCCAATGAAATTTATTATAAGACTTTGGATTTTGGGGGATTTTACCAAAAGTAAATAACACGTTCTCCTCGTCCCATGAAAATGGGTTAGGGGTAAGAACTAAAAAATGGTGTAGATTTGGTCTGATTAATTTATTTTTATAACATGTTAAAATATGAAACATAGGTAATACAACTCCCCAAATAATATCTTTATGTTGAACTACAAGTTACCAAGGGGGGTTTGGAAATATTTCATATAAACCATTAAGAATATCATTACCTCATTTTTTAGGATATAGCTGATGATTGTAGAGTATCATCTATCACTAAAGAGACATTCCAATTTGACCAAATAATATACGTTGTATTCACTTAATTCTTGAATCATGTTGTGATAATTTTACTTTTATGATTCAGAATATCATCAGAGTTATGTTTGGTTGTAATGTGGTACCTTGAGTCCTTTATTGTGTTTTCTATTAATGATATCTAGGTGTGTTCTTTGTATAAAACTAAAAATGAAGGACATATAAATACTATTTTTATGAAAATATAGGAAAACTGAATTTATGTTATGTTTTCTATGTTTGAAATCTAGATTCCAGAAGTGTGATCCCATGGACATGTGGTTTTTGATAAAGTTGTATCTATAGATCCTTAAAATACTAGTGTTTTTATCTCTTATAAATTGACCAATAATATCTTTGAGATACGGAACATTCTCATATTAACTATTTATTATCATTTATTTTCCATAAAATTTCATGTCTTTCCCCTCTGATGATATATTTTATGGGAAAATTTATTTCATTCATATTGAGTAACAATAGTTGGAAATAATTTATAGATACTAAAGCCAAAATCACTTGAGCTCATATCCTAACCTTTAGAGAACTAGGGAAGGGTTATTTTATATATTGTGATACATATGGATCTAGTTTGGGTTGTTTTCATATGAACAGAGATCATATTCTACCTTATAACTCATGATACTTATTCACTCATGAATGTAATAAACTGACTTTGGATCTTGAAATTTCTATGAAAATACATGTGTTAAAAAACTGATGTAATTATCTCTTTCGTAAAATCAACACTATGTTTAGTCATCATCAATGAATAAAACATTTCATTTTAGAATTATAGTTAAAACATATGAAATTAAAATGGGTATAATGCCTTCTTATTTATGTCATTAACATAGTGTATACACCTAGAAAAGGGAATTTATTAGATGATTCTATAATTCAAAAAGCATATAATCATTTAGATAATAAATTTTATGAATAGTTTAAATTTATGATAGTGATTCCATAAAAACATATGGATTTTACTAATTATAATAATGCAAAATGTTTCATCCCAGTTTCACATGATACTGATATGGCTATGTAAGTAAAATATGATCAATGATCTGACCAAGATTTTATAACCATAAGGTCCAATATCAATGGTGGGGGACCATTAACAGATAGATGAATGATGAGATATTGGTGTTTCTTTTTGGAGATTAGATATTTGTTCCTCAATCCTACAAAGAAAACCTCATTCTACTTAACACCATTAAATAATTTCTATTCATCAAAAAATCTAAACGATGTACGAGGAAACAAGGTATATTTGAGTAATATATTAGGAAAATAAAATTATTTTTAAATATTTCAAAATTCTGGACCTCTCAATGGGTCATTATTAAAATTCAATGACTAGATGGTATGTTGAAATATTTACCTATACCAATATGTAGGTGGGAGAAAATTAATATGAAATTTATAAAGGGTTTACCAAGAATTATTCAGATGAATGATCCTATGTAGGTGATTATCTATATGTATAAAATGATTCAATAAATTATCATGATCCTTGAATCCAATATCATAGATTAGTTGGAAAATATTCATATATAAGATGATTTAAAGTTTCCTGATGTTGTATTTTTTTATCATATGGGAACAAGACCCGAGGATTACCTCTGGGTTTGGGATATATTGTGAGAAAGACCATAGAACCTAATTAACCAAGGACATGGCATATCATCCTCCAATGGATGGGAGGTCATAACATATAATCCATATATTGGATGTCCTAAAACAGATTGTGTAATGGATTTAAATGGATCATTGGAGGATCCTTTACCATTAGTTGAATTACTATATAATAAATGTTAAAGGTTATGATATATAAGGATCCATTCAAAGAAATATGTGGAATTAAATGTCACTCTCCTCTTTTTTTGTGTATATGTAGGAAAATATTCACTAATTAGACAATTAATTGTTATTGAGATGATAGATAAGATTCAAATTATTATGAAAAAATTTAAAACAACTTAGTGTTTTCAGGAATATTATGTGTTTCTTTGTCATTGGATATGTTAATTTTCATGGGGGGCTATATTTTCTTATGGGTATCTCCAATGCTCAACTTATTTTTTTGGGGAAATAATGATTGTTTTCTTATCAATACAATATACCTTTTATGATACATGAATGGCTTGGTCATGTGAATTATCTATTGAGTTTTCTAGAACAGTTCGGTTAGGTTCATAATGTTGTTCATTTATCAGAATTAAAGATGTACTGGCTTTTACTCAGCCATTTGATTGAATGAGTTCATGTTGATCATGTGCAAAATAATTTGTTTTCATGCACCAATGGATATCTTGGATAATAAATATATTCACTTTCATGAGAAATATTTTTCTTTTTTGTGGGTATCATAATTAAATGGTCAGATTTTGGATGAGAAATGGTTCTCATATAACATCATGTTCCATTAATTACCAGAATAGTTTTAATTGTTTTCTATTTTATAAGATTATGAGGCAAAGAATTACCATAGAAATGACAATGTGTAACCACCTTTTGGAATTATGTTCTTCTATTTTGTATATTGATTATATCATTTTTTTCAACCATAATAATAATATGTTTCTCGGGAATTTTTGTTTCTTTTGGGAAGGAATTTAGATAGAACATGGTTGGTTCAAATTTAGGGGAAGCCATGTGAATTGATAGAGTAACCATGAAGCATTATATGGGAGTCTATGAGTCATAAAAAAGATGGCACATAGTGTGGGTAAACCATGTGGAATCCACAGTGAATGGACTGATATGGGTCAAAAAATTTTCACATGATTAACACACTATTTTCTAATCCATGTGAAAAAATTGTTGGATTTGAGATTTTTGATATAGTTTTTCTTGCATTTTTGTAACATGGTTTGGGAAGATAGTATGTTGAACACTATGATGTAATTCATTAAATCTGCAAAATGTTTTTCTTAAAAATCCACTAAAACCCTGATTCTCTATCCATTGATATATGATGATTTCCCACATCCTTCTTATAGGCGATTTTGGAGATTCCTTTTTATCTATAGGAAGATTGAAATGGATCTTAGTGTGTTGGCACTTTAAATAAAAGGAAAGCATCCAAATCTTAATTCTCCCTAATGATAATCACATCTTATCTTTAAAAGAACCAAATATTGATTCTACCAAGGATAGAACAAGGGTTTTTTCTTTTTTGATGAGATTTTTTGTGGATTTATTGACGGAAACTTGAAGGAATATAGATATACCAAGACCATAATGCATCACATCTTAAACGGAAACCATTTAGTTGTTGGTGGATTACAATTCACTCTATAATCCTTGAATATGAAGGATTTATATAACTAAATCTCTATCATATGTTTTCATTAGATAAACCCTAGGTGAAATATTTTTCAAAGTAATATTTTTATTTGGTTTTAAAATCCTGGTTTTAGAAAGTTTCACAAAATTCATTTTCTTAAATTATTTAAATAATTTTATTAAAATAAAGTAGGTTTTTTGGGACATTTGAAAACATTCTATGTCAGGGGTTTGTGATTAAATTATGAGGGTTTTAGAACCTTTAGTTTTAGGTAATTTACTCTTTATTATGTTATAATAAATATATATGATGATAAAGATATATTTTATGTGGTTTGGAGGATTTTTGGCATGTTGTGTAGGATTTTATAGAGTTTAATGATTTGAGAATGGTTAGAAAAAATTGTGCAATATCATTAGGAAAATTTGAATAGAATATAATGGGAACTATACTGGTTCGTGGTTGGAAAAAGATTTCTTTAAACCATGAATATGCCCAAGAGAAACAATTCATTTTTAAATAGTTGAGAAACCCATTTTTGGAGAATGGTTTGTCTAAATGAGTGAGCCAATTGTGCATGGTTTGGCTTAAGGAAGTCACAACCATTCTACTTGCTCAATGCATTCTAAACAATGTGGCCTAATGTGGTTGTGTATAACTAGGCCTCTAAAATTAGTGTATCTAATTCTATTGAACACATTTATGCCTCATTATTCCCATAATTATAATGTAACATGAAATCATTTTCATCTCATGGTGTGAGAGATGATTCTTTTTATTGCGGAAGAAACCCATAAGGGAATAAACATGAATTGGAGTCCTAGATTCATTGGTAAATGGTTAACGTTGGATATTTTTCTTAGATCTCTTCTTCTTATATTTATTAGAATTTTAAATCTAATTTATTATAGGTATATCCATATCCTTTAATGGATTTTTATGATATCTTGATCAATTTATGTTTAATCTAATGACGGGAACTTGGTCTATGATCATATATAGAGAATCATTGAACCGTTCTTCATTTTCACCTTCAGTTGTGAGAATGGTGGATATCTCTTGATTACACATTATTTAAACTCTTAAGACTAGGTTTAATTAAATGGTGTGATTTAAATTATGGTTAAATCATTGTGAGATTATTTTGGGAAGCCTATTGAGTGATTTGTTTTGGGAATTTGATGAAATATGATATTTTTTAGGGAAATACACATTGATGCTAATTTTAAAATTGTGTTGTTAAAATTATAGTTTTGATTTGATCATTGGAAATGGTTTTCGAAATGTTTTAATGAAAGTATTTTTTTATGTAAAATGGGTTTTCATAGGTTTCGCATAAATTTTTCATATATTCTTACTAATGTTTTTGGGGATCTATGGAAATAAGACATGCTGGTCAGTTCAAAATGTGTAATGGTACATGAGATTGTTCACCTTATGATAACATGGTGCATTAAAAATATACTAGTCATAAGTATGAAATATTCACCTAGTAATTAATTTTTTGATGTGTGTAATCCTGAAATTGGTATGCCAAATTGAATTTTGAATGGTTTTAATGGCCTATTTTTTTCATTCCATATAAAATTATTCTGTCCTGGAAAACCATTTTGTCGTGAAAAAATATTTGAAATTTGATACGAAGTACTTTGAATTATTTTTATGTTATTTTATATAAAATCAATTACATGTGAGTAATTCTATAGGGATGAAGAAATATATATGGATCATTCTTTTTAGTTTTAATAGAAGAACTCACCAACATTTTAGGAAGATTCTTCACCAAAAAATAACTAACTGAGGCTTATTTGGATGAACTAAATATTTTATTTCCTTGGGAACAAAACATATATGAATGTGAAGCTTATTAATGTATATGTTGGAGGATCTAGCATGACAATTGTGGGGTTTAGTATTGGCGGAAATATTAGACCAATGTTTGATAATGGTGGATTTTGAATAATTGTTAAACATGAAATTCTATCATCATAAGCTCAAAATTTATAAACAAATCACTTCTGTAGTTTAAATCAAGTGAATATATCAGTAATAGAGTATGAAACTAAAATAACTATTTTAATCAACTTTTCATCAAAAGTTCCTTCAAGTGCAACCCTTTCGGCGCACACTGTAGAGTTGGGGTTTAAATAATAAATTTTCTCAGATATTACCTTCATATATTTTATAGATTATATAGAATTGGTAAATAGGGTTATGGTGGAAGAAAGATAAATTTCTAGAAACACAGTCAAATTAAGACTTATTATTCATATGGGAATAGAAGGGAACTCCAATGATGGAATCAGGAAATAGAGGGACACTTATTCTCAACGTGGTGGTATATCTTAGAATAAGACTATGAGATTAATTGAATTTCCTCCATGACTGAAGATTAATATAATATGTATTCTATTTGGTTCCTTAGTATAATTAAAGTTTTGAGCCTTAATGTTTGAATCGTGTTTGATCATAATTTATGATATTTATTTGGTATGAGGTTTATCTTTGATAGAGTTTGATATTTATGACCTGATTCTAGGAATGGATTGGATGATGAAATTTGAGGACCATATTGTTTTTTATGCATGCAAGGTGAATTTAAAATAATCAGATGGCATTATCAAAATATTTAATTGAGATTGGGAAGTAGATACATAAAGAAAAAGACCCTTAGTATTAGGGGTTGGAACTATACCTTTCCAGTAGATAGTGGTCTCTTTGGCATCAATAGATCTGATAGGGAACATTTATTTTCCTACAATAGTACAGAAGTTCCTTGATGTTTTTCTAGAGAATTTCTCAGTTATTCCACCCAAATGTGATGTGTATTTCATTATTGATCTCTTATGATGGTCCAATACTATTTCCCATCTATATTATTGGATGTAACTAATATAATTGATCTTATTGAAGGATTATTTGGATGAGTTGGAATGTAATTGGTTCATCTAACCAAGTACATATTTGTGGGAAGCACCAGTTATTTTTACGAAGCAATTTTATGGGACAATAAGTATTTTTTGTAGATTAAAGTAAGATTAACCATGTTATGATAATGAATAAAGATCATCTCCCATGCACTGATTATCTTTTTTATCAATTGAGTGGAGCCTAGTGGTTCTATAAAATTTACTTCTGTTTGGAATATCAATAACTAAGTGATTAAATAGAGGATATTCCAAATACATATTTTAGAAGAAGATATATCTATTATTATTTCATTGTTAATCCTTTTGGTTTTATGAATGTATCATCCATAATTTTGGAATTGATGAATCATATATAATAATTTTATGTGGATTCATTTGTGGTGGTTCTTTTTTTTGATATACTAGTGTATTCTAAGTAAAAGGAGGATCACAATACATACTTAGGAATAGTTTTGGGTATCTTTCTAGAAAATAGTTTGTATTCCATGTTATCAATGTTTCATTTTTGAATACATGAGTTAGATTTCCTTATCCATTTAATTTACATAAAATGATTTTTTGTATATTTTCAAAAGTCAAAAGATGTTATCACTAGGAAACCAAAAAATAATATTGTTGAGATATACAGTTCATATGGATTGGTTGGAAACTAAAGATGTTTTTATGCGATTGTCCATGATTGGATTCCCTGATGAATACTTTTATGAGGAAATGAATTAATTTTTTGTGGAATGAGGTCTGACATAAATCCCATAAAGAGATTAATTTTAATGTTACATTAAAACCCACTCCCCTATTTTTACATCATAGAAATGGATATACAGTCTATTGTGATTCATCATGATCTATGATGGTATGTGTTATCATGAAGGGAGATCATTTTTTTTTGGATCATGAAATTTGTGGTTTCTTGCGAATAAATACCCAACACATGATTTGGATTTTCATAATATAGTCCAAGCCTTGAAAACATTATTTCGTTATCATTTCGATGAAAAATTATTGGTGTTTATAGATAATAAGAGTTTGAAACACATTTTCTGTCTGATAGATTTGAAAGTCCGGTAAAGAATATGGATGGAGTACCTTGAAATTTTTAACAACAAATTTATGTATACACCATGTAAAGAAAATTTTTTGGTGTATAAATTATGAAATAATTCATATAAATAACTATATAAAGATTCGTTGAGCCATTAGAAACTAATTTTTTTTATTGAAAACTTTCTCTTGGATTATACTGACAAGGAAGATGCTATAGTTTTCTCTCTAGTATGATATGTTTCTAATTTAGTTCAGCATGTGAAAGAGTCTCATATATAATATCTACAATTTTTTCCATGAGGTAAATAATAAATGGTGGGGAATATAATGAAGGATGGAAACATGATTAGATTTTTCTAATGAGGTTTGAACATCAAATATTTGTACCATTGGTTTTTCAAGAACAAATACAAAATTTTTTCAAACATAAAAAATGGTATATTCATCAAAGAACTCTAAATATGCATAAATTAATTAAAGCACAGCTTTGGTGGTTGGGAATGAAAATGGAAGTGATAGAGTTCATTTAAATATTCCTAACCAGTGAGCAGTCCATGGTAAAACACCAATGTCCAAGGAAAATGTTGTAGTCTATACTAATTTCCATGTGAAAATGAGTGTAGATAACCCTGGGATTTGAGAAAATTTTACCAAGGATAGTTTAGAAACAATAATAAATATGATTTTTAGTGGATCTCCCCACATATATGACTTATTTAATCCCTATTAATGTATCCTATATGGTGGAGTAATTTTAAAAAATCCTTATCCTACAAGTTATAAAGGTGCAGGGAATTTTGGTCCCAATTGTATCTAATAAAGACACTAATTTTATGTCCCTTTTTGGAAATCATTACAGCAAGAACATGGGACTTAATTAACCTTGAGAAAGATGTATCATACATAAATTGAAGGAAATTTGAAAAGGAAAATAAAAACATTTGTGTAAATTCTTTGGGATTATGTAATTGATTTTCAGGGCTCAAGGGATGAGAAGATACCACATGTATGATGTATTTTATTTTGAGATTGTTGGGACCTATATCTCCCACCATTGAATTGGGTAATGATGGATGAATGAAGAATATATAGTTTATGCATGAACCTAATTATATGGTCACAATTTTATGCATGGAACTGGTATCCTTTACATAGGGTTCTTCACGAACTTAATTACATGTTCACAATGTTAGGGGTGAGCCATATTACGTGTTCAAAAGGTTATGAATATACCTAGTTGTATTTCCATTAGTTTATTCGTGAATCTGATTACATGTTCACAATGTTATGTATGCACCTGATTACATGTTCACAATTTTTTTTATTGGACCTAGTTTCATTTCCATTAGGTAATGCGTGAACCTAATTACATATTCACAATGTTATGCATGGGATTGGTTTCGCATCCATAAGGTTATCAGTGAACCTAATTACATGTTCATAATGTTTTTCATGGTCCTGGTTTCATGTCCACATGTTGATACTAGGGCTTGATTTCAGATCCTTAAATTAATGAGGGAAATTTTTTCTATATATACATGTTCACAATGCTATCATCCAATGTGCATTCCACAAATTCTATATATTTTCCTATGTTTTTCTTCCTTAGACGATGTTTTTTTCTATATGGTTTATGTATTATGAACTGAAATTCTTTATTATGTACTATAATATATAGGGAATGATCCAAAAATGTTTTTCTCAAGTTCTATAAAACATTGTTTATGTTATGCTTATGCATTTCCTTTATTTACCCTTAATAAGAATTTGATATAACCCCTTTCTTATGTTTCCTTTCCATAGTGTATGAAGAAGGGATTTAGATAGAAGTATTAAAGGTGGATATCATTATGGGATATGATGATGATCTTTCACTTGTATAAAAGATTTTGTTTCCATTTTTTCAAATCATTAAACTATTACGGTCCCTGGGCTTGTATTTTTTTAATGTACTGAATATTCATATAAAATGACATAATATCCATGTAGGTCAATCCCGGTTTACTAGAAAATCACCACACAAGAACCAAAATTGAACCTTCTAGGGTTTTCAAGATAATATTAATATCATGGATGGTTATGAAATTATAATTACTTGTATAATATAATATAAATTTGTAAGAAATAATTTTTTCTTTGTTATTAAAATAATAAAAAAGTATTTAACCCATTAACTTTGAAAATAACCATCATTGGATTAAAATCCAAAAAATGATTATTTTTGGTTTCATATACTATGATAAATAGAAATATACCAATGCTATAATATTAAAATCACAAATAATTGTAAATGATACATTATGGTAGCATTTTGTAACATTTAGTGATGATACTTTTAAGATGAATGAACAGAAACACAAATCCTATAAAACTACTACAATCTGCTATAATTGTAACAACAAAATTTTTGAAAATAGGGGAATATATCAAATATAAATGTAGATGATAAATATAAAACAAAACGATGAATATATTTTAGCATGAATACGGTTCTAAAATACCATATCATGATATTATTTTATATAGTTTTTTATAGAACATTTGACGTAGAGGGGGAAACATGGTATGGTTTCTTTGTCTCTAATTCGAATTCCTTGAGTCATTTTTATGCTATACATAATGATTTATTTTATACGTAGTAAAAATTGCACCATTTTGATTTTTCTCATGATTTCAAAAATTTAAGGATTTAAAATTTCTTCAAGATCATTCTCTCTTGGTATTTAGATTCAAAATATATTGAGGATTTTAGAGTTTTAATTATAATATCTCTAAATTGAGACATTAGTTAATTTCTCAACAAATTTATTATTTCTTTACCATATATACTACACAATAATGTATTCGAAAAAAAGAAATGATTTAATCGATCATAATTATAGAACTGTATATTTTTCAGGAATCTAAAGTGTTTTTATTTAAAAAGTAGTAATTTTATAATGGGTTTTTCTTGCCTGAATTCGCTTCCTTGGGTCATAATAACCCATATTTTACTATTGTCATTCACGATTGATCTAGTCTAACATATTATGATTTATTAATGTATTGAGCTGTATTTTCTAGGGGAAAAATGTTACAAAACCTAATTATTCTTCCTATATTATTCTAATGTTTCATTAAAATTAATGTTTGTTATGAATAATTCAAATTAATATATTTTATTTTTATTTTATAGGTATATTTTTACTTACAACCAATTATCTCCTATCTTTAATGAAAATTAAAACTCTTTTAATCTATAAAGACAATTTTAATACAATAATTTAATTATATTGAAAATTTATATTTATTCTTTTAATGATCTGTGATCTAGTCAATTTTTTTTACCAAAATATTCAAAAAAAATTATATCCTTTAAAAATAACATTATTTATCATAGAGTGCACTTTTTTTATAAAATTTTTGTTTTTTAAATCTAATTTAGTAAATATTAATTTTAAAACTAAAGTTTTTCAATTTATTAAAATTCCCTTTTTTAATCATTGTTTCTTTTTAAAGATCATTTAGTTTTATCTCTTTTCAATAAGGATTTAAAAAATTATTCTCGTTCCCTTATAAATATATCTTTTTAAACTAATTTAGGATTATTACTATATAAAATTATTTTAATGCTTTTTTGAAAACATTTTTTCATTTGAAATAATTTTTTCTCAATGTTTTATAACACATGAACTGATTTATTAATCACCTTACAAATGTTAATATGATATTAATATTTTTTATAAATGAAATTTTTATATCCCATGTTTTCTTAAGTAATATTTTTAAAATTTTTAGGAAATATATTCTTTTTTCCATGGGTTATATAATATTAGATATTGTTTTATTTTAAGTGTAACACATATGTATAGAAAATAATTGGTAGGGTCCTATGTGACACCCAATTTATTTGATTAATATTATCTCATATTTAATATTCTAGTATGGAAACAATGGGTTTTTTATAGAGGTGTCATCATTAATAATTTTCTCAAATTATTATACACATATATAAGAATTTTTCTAACTTAATAATGTGTGTAATAGGTTTTCTCACACATATTTTATAATGTTTATGGTTGTTCTAAATTTTCATGATTATTAAGTTATGAATTTTTTTCAATTTTTTCATTATCTTAATCCACATTATTATATTGTTTATCATGTTTTTGAAATATTATAAGATGCATTACTTTTCAATAAAATTCTATGTTTTTATGATCATGAATTATTTTCAAAATATTTTTCACCTTTTATAATTATCACATGTTTTATGATTAATGATATGTTTTTGGTCCACGTCACAACTTTTATTCTTATTTAATGACATTTTTATGTTCTTATGTCACTCGGTTATGTTTTATTATTATTATAATTTATCATATTTCTATTTATATAGATAGTCTAAAAGACACTTAAGGATCCCTTCCTTGGGTTATGTGATTTTATCTGAGATGTATTATCTAAATCATTGGATTATTATACTTGTTATGTTATGTTTAGAATGGTTTTATATGAGTTTAGTAAACTATGGTAAATAAGTAACCATACTGAAAACCTAATATAGTGATAAATACCTAAAGTGTAACATAAAAACGTATAATCTAGAACTAGTTCATTCCATACATATAAAAATATCATCTCAGGGTATTCAAGGTTTGGTAAAGTTGTATAAAAACCTAGTAGGTACTCTCCAATAGATGACTATTCACAGGCTCCCGAGGTATTATCATGATTTTTCTACCTTGAAAATAAGTCCAAAAGTTCTATATAAACACATCTCCATAAACCCTTTAGTTAAATAAATTAAAATATTTAAATACACTCAAATCTATTCACACATTAAACCATCAATAAAATGACACATTAATATATTTAAAAAAATCATTTCATTTAATAGATGAAATTATAATATAATGCATGATAATATTTATAAATAATTGGGTGTAATGAAATTATAAATATTTTTGTGTTATTGAAAAATAGACCTTTGAACATTATTTTAAAATTTTTAAATCAATTAATAATCAATTTTATATGAATGACTAATCAAAAAAATAATATCATGTAATTTTAAATTTAAATAAACCACATGAAATATTATTTTATGAAGAATTATTTCGATATAAATTTATTCCACATCAAAATAATTTATATGATATGAAAATACAATCGAAAACATAATATAAAATATTTATAAATCATAATATTTTTTTATGATAAAATAAAAATTTGGTATTTCATAAAAATAAAAACTAGATATTTCACTAAGCACCTTACATGAATTAAAAATTAGGGGAAAATTTTATATATAATATTATATTAAAATCCTTTAACGTTATCCTATTTTGTAATGTAAACAATGAAAAATAACTTTTAAAATATCAATGAAATTTTATAGATTAATATAAAAAGGTAAAAAATATCAATTTCAAACACACAAGAACAAATGGATTTTTTGGAGAATAGGAAAAAATTGAAATATCTACACAGAATCCAATACAACCTCAATACTGTTATTCAATAAATATATTTAAGGGCCCAAAATTAAGTCCACATGCTTTCAAAAACAAAAAAACTACAAAATTCAATGGTTTTTCATTGATATAAAAAAATTATAATGTTCTATGAACCCCAAGTAAGATATTTATTATTGTAGGAGGATGATTATAATGGAAAGAGTAATAATAGAGAAGATGACAAGGCTATACTAGAATTTACACTAATAATTTAAATAAAAATAATATTATAAGGGGGGATTGAAGGAGTAGTGGCGAAACAATTTCTCCCAAGGACACTTTCTTCAAAATGAGAGAAGAGAGGTGATAAATCCTATGATTCTTGGAATTACACCAAATGATACTTTTAATAATAATAATAATAATATATAGTTTTTATGAATTTATTTCATGTACCTACACCAATTTAATTTATTAAATAATAGAATCATTCTACAATGTAGGGATCAATGGTCGAGTATCAACATCACCAACCACATTGTGCGGATGAAAATATATAAAAACCCATTGAGATTGAAATACCAATATGAATCATCCTCCTAAACCTTGTTTGAGATGAAATCCAACACCATTCTAACAGGGAAACCCCCATTTTTAGGCATGGATAACACTTTCCAGTGTTTTCATTTTATGGATATTTTGGTATTCATATTGATATGTTTTTATGATATTCAGGGAATTTTTAAAGGATTTTATAAGGGGGAAAATGTGTGAATGGTTAAGAGAAACCGTGTGGATTCCCCAAGTAACCACATGACATGATGCAGATGTCTAGGGGGAGGTTCATATTAAGAAAATTGTTATGGTAAACCATGAGGATTTCCTAAGGAATTGTGTGACATAGTATAGATGTGATTATCATGGTTTCGAAACTTTTTTTTTTCAAATTTCCCTAAGAAAACAAATGATCTGATAGTTTTGAGTTAGTGGTTTGCACAAGGTTGGGACATGATTCAGTAAACCCTATGGCCTAACCATTTTCCACAATAAATTAAATTTTAAAAATTTATTTTAAACCCAAAAAATCCCAAAAACCCCTCATTCATCCCCATTATTTTTAGGTGCCCATTTTAAAACCCTCCCATTTAGGTGATTTTATTGATTACATTCAATCCTTAAGTTATTTCAATTGGTCCTCATGGATTGGATCATGAAATAAAAGTTTTGTAGTTTTCAATCCATTCCCCTTCATGATTTTCTCATCCACCCATGGAAATAACCATAAACTCAATTTTTTTTGGTTAGTTCAAGGTTCTTTTCATGTTTTAATAAGACTAATTTTTATCCCTTGAAGGGTAGAAATATTGAATCGAGATATAGAAATATCATAGACCATTTCTTCATAGATGGAATCTATTTTGAGGTAGAAGAATTTTATCTATCAACTCCTTCTATATCATGAAATATTTTCATTTCTAAAAATCTTATTTTTTTAGTGTAAAAAATGATGGATAAATTATTTTTGAATGATAACCTATTATATGGTTTACTAATCATGGTTTATAAAATATGTAAAAAATGTTTAATTAAAATCATAAAATAAAAAATATACAAAAAAAATTATGTTTTGGAGTGACTTTAGTATAAATTAGAGGGGAAGAATTTATGTTTCAATATGATGGATCTTTTTTAAATTATATATGGCTACCTAGGTAATTTTATCACATGACCATGTGACAATGTGGTACAGAATATGAGTTACCAATCATTTTTATAGTTACTATCATCCAGGATGCATGCATGTCTATGTATGTATATGGAATGGGTATTCCGAAAGTAATGGATACATACAATAATAATAATATATATATATATGAAATATACTCATTAGGATAATATTGTTATAATTTTATTTATGATATCAACTATATTGATTCACATATTTCTTACTTTAATATTAATTGATATTAATAATTATTTCCATACCCCTTATTTAATGTAATTTTTAAAAACCATTTTTTATTTTATTGGCTTATGTCAGATGTTTCTGGATGATTTCATACTAAGTTGATATTCTCAACTGAATATTTTCACATTGGTTCATATTCATAACTTCTTTATCATGATACATTTAATAGGATAGTTTCACATTTATCTATCAGATCATCATGATCTTTAGGGCTTGATAATGGTGGGTGAAGCATGGAGATGCATGGGTTGAATGTGTAGAGTGATTCCACATTGGTTCTATTGTGTAAGGATGTTTTTCTGGATTTTGGTATATTTTGTATTTTAATTTCTTAACCTACTATGATTTAACTATTTCTAATCAATTTTTTGTTATTGGTTTTACTCTAATGCTTAATATAGAATCAGGTTCTCATTGTTTTTAACTTTCTAGGTTCAATATTTTTAATATAAAATGGTCCCACATTGATATTATTTTCTATTGAAATTTATTGGAAGACATCAGATTCTGGGGGATTTTACCTAAAGGAAATAACTCATTCTCCCCATCCCAAGATAATGGGTTATAGGTAAGATGTTAAATTTAATGTAGATTTGGAATGATTAATTAATTTTTATAATTTTTTGAAACTTGAAGTATAGGTAATACAACTCCACAACTAATCTCTTTATACTAAACTAGAAGTTACCATGGGGGTTTGGGAAGAATTTCATATAATCCATTAAGAGTATCCTTACCTCATTTTTGAGGATATATCTGATGAGTGTAGAGTATCATCTATCTCTAGAGTAACTTCCCAATATGACTATATAATATATGTTTTATTCAATGAATTCACATATCATGCTGTGATAATTTGATTTTTATGATTTGGAATTTCATAAGGGTTATTTTTTGTTGTAATGTGGTACCTTGGGTCCTTTACTGTGTTATTTATTAATGATATCTTGGTGAGTTCATTGTATAAAAAAATGAAGGACACATATATACTATTTTTAGGAAAATATAGGAAAAATAAATTTTTGTTATGTTCACTATGTATGACATCTGGATTCAAGAAGTGTGATCCCATGGACATGTGATTTCTGAAAAAGTTGTATCTATAGATCCTTAGAAATCATTTGCAGAGACTAAATCCAAAATCACTTCATCATATATCCAAACCTTTGCAAGACTATAGAGGTGTTATTTCATATATTGTGATACATCTGGATCTAGTTTGGGTTGTTTTCATATGAACAGATATCATATTCTACCTTATAAGTCATGATACTTATTCACTCATGAAAGTAATAAACTGATTCTGGATCTTGAAATTTATATAACAATACATGCATTAAAAATATGATGTCATTATCTCTTTGGTGAAATTTTCATTATGTTTAATCATCATTAATGAATGAAACCATTCATTTCAAAATGATAGTTAAAACATAGGGAATTAAAATGGGATTAATGTCTTTAAATTTCTATCATTGACTTAATGTATACACCAGGAAAATGGAATTGATTTGATGATTCTATAACTCAAAAAGCATATAATCTTTTATAAAATGAATTTTATGAATAGTGAAAATTTATGATTTTGATTCTTTAAACACATATGGAGTTTACTAAATATAATAATACAAAAATTTTCATCCCAGTTTCACTTGATATTGATATGGCTATGTATGTAAATGATGATCAATGATTTGATCTTGATTTCATAACCATGAGGTCAAATATCAATAGTTGGGGACCATTAACAGATAGATGAATGATGAGATATTGGTGTTTCTTTTTGGATATTAAATAGTTTTTTTCAATCCTATTAGAAAAACATCATTCTACTTAACACCATTACAAATTTTATATTCATCCATGAATCGAAAACATGTACAAGGAAATAATGTATATTCTAGTAATATATTATTAAAATAAGAGTATTTTTAAATATTTCAATATTCTTCATCGATCAGAGGGTCAATGTTAAACATCAATGACTAGATGGTACATTGAGATCCTTACCTATACCAATATATAAGTGGGATAAAATTTCAATGGAATTTATAAATGGTTTACCAAGAATTAATCAGAATAATGATCCTTTGTAGGTGACAATGGATAATTATATAATGATATAATACATTATAATGATCCTTGAATCCAATATTGTAGATTATATGGAAAAAATTCATATATAAGAAGCATTAAAGTTGTATGATGTTCGATTTTTGATTATATGTGAACAAGACTCGAGGATTACCTTAAGGTTTTGGATATATTGTGAGAAAGACCATAGAACCTAATTAACCACATACATGACATATCATTCTCTAATTGATGGGATGTCATAGCTTATAATCCATAGATTATAAGTCATAAAAAAAGATTGTGTAATGGATTTACATGGATCATGGGAGTATCATTTACCATTAGTTGAATTATCATATAATAAATATTAAAAGTTAATGATATATAATAATCCATTCATAGATTTATATGGAATTAAATGTCACTCTCATATTTTTTTGTGCATATATATATGAAAAGGTTCACTTATTAGATAATTTTTGGTTATTGAGAAGATAGATAATATTCAAATTATTAAGAAAATATTTAAAACAACTTAGTGTTTTCAGAAATATTATGTGGGTCATCATCATTGGATATAATATTTTTTGGTGGGGGCCTTGTTTTCTTGTGGATATCACCAATGCTCCACTTCCTTTTTTGGGTAAATAATGACATTTTTTTTATCAATACACTATACCTTTTATGATATATGAATTTTTTGGTCATGTGAATTATAGATTTATTTTACTAGAAAGGTTCAATTAGGTTCATAATGTTGTTCATTTATCTCAATCAAAGAAGTATTGGTTTTTCCTCAACCATGTAACAGAACTAGTTTATGTTGATTGTGTTCCGAATAATTTTTTTCATGCACCAATGTATATCCTGGATAATAGAGATATTCTCTTTCACAAGGAAATATATTTTTTTTGGGTATCATAGTTAATGTGTTAGATTTAGGATGAGAAATGGTTCTCATATTACATCATGTTGGATTAACTACTAGAATAGTTCTAAATATGTTTTTATAAGATTATGAGTCAAAATATTACCAAGGAAAGAACAATGTGTAAATGCCTTTTTAAAGTATGTGCTTCTATTTTGTGTATTTTTTTCTATCATTTTGTTAACTATAATAATAGGATGTTTCTAAGACATTTTCATTTGTTTTTGATGGAATTTAGATTGAACGTGGATGGATCAAATTTAGGGGAAACCATGTGAATTTTCAAAGTAACCATGAAGCATTATAAGGGATTCTAGGAGTATGCACAAAAAGGAACACAGTTTGGGTCAACAATATAGAATCCCCAAAGAATGGGGTGATATGGGTCAAAGGAGTTTCACTTGTTTAACTCACTATTTTCTAATCCATGTGAAACAATTTTTGGATTTGGGATTTTTGATATTGTTTTTTCTGTATGATTGGAACGTGGTTTGTGATGATGGGATGTTCAACAATTTGACGTAATTCATTAAATCTGGAAGATTTTTAGCTTAAAAAATCCTCTAAAACCCTGATTCTCTATCCTTGTATATTTTATGATTACCCTCATCCCTATTATAGGAAATTGGGAGATTCCATTATATCTAGAGGCTGATTGGAATGAATCGTAGTGTGTTGGATCATGAAATCAAAGTAAAGTATCTATCTTTTCATTCTCCTCAATGATAATCATATATTATCATAAAATGAACCACATATTGATTCTACCAAGTATAGAACCAGGGTTTTTTTCTTTTTGATGATATTTAATGTGGATTTATTGATAGAAAACTGAAGGAATATTGATATTCCAAGACCACAGTGCATCACTTATTAAACAGAAACCATTTAGTGGTTCGTGGATTATCTCTCACACTCTACTCCTTGATCAAGAAGGATTTATATATCTAAATATCTTTCATATTTTTTCATTAGAGAAACCCTTAATGAAATATTTTTAAAAGACATAATTTAATTTGGTTTTAAACTCTTGGTTTTAAAAAGTTTCACAAATTTTATTTTATTAAATTATTTAAATAATTTTATTAAAATAAATTATGTTTTTTGTGACATTGGAATGAATTTTTTTTAAGAGTTTGAGATTAAATTATGAGGGGTTTTATAACCTATAGTTTTAGAAAATTTACTCTTGGTTTCTTTGTTTATATTAATTATATATAGTGATCAAGTTATATTTAATGAGGTTTGGAGACGTTTTGGTATGATGTGTAGGATTTTATGGAGGTTAATTATTTGATGATAGTTAGTAAAAGTTGTTCCATATCTCTAAGAAACTATGAAAATAATATAATGAAAACTATGTTGGCTCATGGTTGGTAGAAGATTTTTCTAAACCATGAATATCCCCAAGAGAAACCATTAATTTTTAAATTGTGGAGAAAAACATGTTTGGAGAATGGTTTTTCTAATTTAATGAGCCAACATTGCATGGTGTGGCTTAAAGAAGTCACACCCATTCTACTTGCTCAATGTATTCTATAAAATGTGTCCTAACCTAGTTGTGTATAACTAGTCCTCTAAAATTAGTGTATCTAATTTTATTTATCTAATTTAGGCCTCATTATTCCCATATTTCTCCCATAACATGAAATAATTTTCCTCCCATGGTGTGAGATATGATTCCTTTTAGAGCAGAAGAAAACCATATGGGAATAAAAATGCATTGGAGTCTTGGATTTATTGCTAAATTGTCAATATTGGCTATTCTTCTTAGATATTTTCTCCTTATCTTTATTAGAATTTTAAATATAATAAATTATAGGTATATCCATATCCTTTAATTTATTTTGACAATATCTTGATGAATTTATGTTTGACATAATGATGGGAACTTGGTCTATGATCATATCTGGAGAATTGTTGAACTATCCATCGTTTTCACCTTCAATTTTGAGTAAGGTGTATGTCTCTTGATTACACTTGATTTAAACTCATATGACTAGTTTTAATTAAATGTTTTTATTGAAATTATTTTTAAATCATTGTGAGATTATTTGTGGAAACCTATTTAGTGTTTTTTTGGGGAAATTGAGGAAATTGGATAGTTTAGAGGAAAATACTCTTAGATGATAATTTTAGAATAGTGATGTTAAAATTATTGTTTTGATTTGATCATTGGAAATGGATTCAGAAATGTTTTAATGAAATTGCTTATTTTGAGAAATGTTTTTTCATTGGTTTTTGCATACTTTTTTTAATATATTATTACTACTATTTTTGGGCCCCCATTGAAATAAGGATTGCAGGTTAGTTCCAAAGGTGTAATAGAACATGAGATTTTTCACCTTAAGACAACTTGGTAGATTAAAAATATACTAGTCATCAGTATGAAATAGTCATCTAGTAATTAATGGATGGATACGTGGAATCAAAAAATTGTTATTCCGAATTTAATTGTGAATGGTTTTAATGGCCTAATTTATTTCTTTCCATTGAAAATTGTTTTGACTGGAAAAACCATTTTGACTTGGAAAAATATTTGAAATTTGATATGAATTTCTTTGAATTATTTGTATGTTATATAATATAAAATAAATAACATGTGAGTAATTATATAAGGTTTAAGTAATATAAATATATCATTCATTTTAGTTCTAGTAGTTTAAATCACCAACCTTATAGGGGGATTCTTAATGAAAAAATAAATAACGGAGGCTTATTAGGATGAATTGAATATTTTTTTCCTTCAGAAAAAATCGTAGTAGAATGAAAAGCTTAGTAATGTATATGTTGGAAGATCTAGCATGCCAATTTTGGGGTTTAGTAGAGGTAGAAGAATTAAACCAATGTAAGAAAATGGTTGATTTTGAATAATACTTAAACAGACAATTCTATCATCACATGCTCAAAATTTCTAAAACAAATCACCTCTTTAGTTTGAATCAAGATAATATATCGGTAATAGACTATGAAAATAAATTAACTATTTTAATATAATTTTCATCAAATGTTTTTTCAAGTGAATCCCTTAGAAATCAAATTCTAGATTTGGGGTTTAAAAAATAAATTTTCTCAAATATTACCTTCCTATATTTTATATATTATAATGAAGTGGTAAATAGAGTTATGGTGGAAGAGACATTTCTGGAAACACGGTCAAAGGAAGAATTATAATTCTTATGGGAATAGGTGGGAACTCCAATGATGGAATTAGGAAAAGTAAGGACATGTATTCTCAACGTGGTGGTATATCTTAGAATTAGATTAAGGGATAAATCAAATTTTCTATTTGATTAAAGATTAAGAAAATATGTTTTCTATTTGGTTCATTAGTATAATGAGAGTTTTTAGCCTTGATGTTTTAATCGTGTTTGATAATAATTTATGGGATTTATTAGGTATGAGATTTATATTTGATAGAGTTTGATATGTATGACATGGTTTTGGGAATAGATAGGATGATGAAATTTGAGGCCCATATTGTTTTTATGCATTAAAGGAGAGTTTAAAATCATCAAATGGCATTATAAATATATTTAATTGAGATTGGGAAGTGTATGAAAGAAGAAAAAGACCCTTATATCAGGGGTTGGAATAATTTCTTTCCAGTTGATAGTGGTCTCTTTGGCATCAATATATCTGATAGGGAATATTTATTTTCCTATTATAGTGCAGAAGTTCCTTGATGTTTTTCGAGACAATTTCTCGGTGTTTCCTCCCAAAAGTGAAGTGAATTTTATGATTGATCTATTATTAGAGACCAACACTATTTAACTTCCATATTATTGGATTTCACTAATATTATTGAGGTTATTGAAGCATTATTTGGAATATTTTGAAGGTAAAGGGTTTTTTCGACCAAGTACATCTTTGTGGGAATCTCCTATTATTTTTGTGAAGAAATTGGATGGGACACTAAAGAGTATTGTTGATTATTTTAAGATTAACCAAGTTATGATAATTAATAAAGATCATATCCCATGCATTGATAATCTATTTGATCAATTTAGTGGAGCTTAGTGGTTCTATTAAATTGAATTATGTTTGGGATATCAACAAATCAGTGTTTAGATGGAGGATATTCCAAAAAAACATATTTCAAATGAATATATATCCATTATTATTTCATTGTTAATTATTTTAGTCTAATAAATGCACCATCCACCATTTTGAAATTGATGAATCATATATATTAAAATTATATATATTCCTTGGTGGTGGTGTTTTCTGGTGATATACTGGTGTATTCTAGGAAAAAGGTAGATCACAAAAAACACTTTGGAATTATGTTGGGTATCTTTCTAGAGCATCGTTCGTATTCCAAGTTATCAATGATTGATTTATGGATACTAGAGTTACATTTCCTTATCCTTTTAATTTCTATAAAAGGAGTTTTTTTAGATTTAGAAAAGTCAATAGTTGTTATCTCTAAGAAACCATAAAATAATATTTTTGAGATATATAGTCCCCTTGGATTGGTTGGAAACTAAAGATGTTTTTATGTGATTGTTCATGTTTGGAATCCCTAATGAATACTTATATGATTAAAGGAATTAATTTTACGTGGAATGAGGTATGACCTAAATACCTTAAAGAGATTAATATTGGTGTTACATTAACACCAACTCCTCCATTTCTAAAGCCTATAAATGGCTCTATAGTCTATTGTGATTCATTGTGATCTATAATGGGATGTGTTATCATGAAGGGAGATCATTTTTTTCTTATGGATCGTGAAATTTAGGTTTTCAAGAGAATAAATACCCAACACATGATTTGTAATTGGATAATGTAGTCCAAGTGTTGAAAATATTATTTCATTCTCATTTCGATGAAAAATAATTGGTGTTTATAAATAATAATATTTTGAAACACATTTTATCTCTGCTAGATTTGAAAGTATGGTAAATAATATGGATGGAGTGGCTTGAAATTTTCAACATCAACTTTATGTATACACCTAGTGAAGGAAAATTTGTGGTGTATACATTAAGAAATAATTCAAATAATTATCTATATAAAGAATCATTGAGTCATTGGAAACAGATGTTTTGTATTGAATACATGCACATGGATTATACTGATAAAGGTGATGTTATAGTTTTCTTTCTAGAATGATATGTTTCTAATTATGTTCAGAATGTGAAAGAGTCTCATATATAAGATCTAGAAATTTTTTCCATGAGGTCAATAATCAATGGTGCGGAATCCATTGATGGATGGAAACTAGATGGGATTTTGATTATGAGGTTTAGATATCAAATATTTCTACCATTATTTTTTCAAGAACAAATTCATACTGTTTTTTCAACATTAAAAATGGTATGTTACTCAAGGAATTATAAATATGCATAAATTAATTAAATCATGGTTTGGGAAGATTGGAATGAAAATGGAAATGATAGAGTGGGTGTCAATATTCCTCACCAGTTAGTCGTCCATGGTAAAACACTAATGACCAAGGGGAATGTTGCAGTCTATATTAATTACTATGTGAAAATGGGTGTAGATTGCCATGGGATTTGAGAAAATTTTACAAAGGATGGTTCAGAAAGAATAATAAATATGATTTTTACTTTATCTCCCCTAATATTTGACTTACATAATCCCTATTCATATATCATATATAATAGAGGTATTTTTCAAAATCCTTATCCAAAAATTAATAAAGATACATGGAATTCTGGTCCCAATTGTATCTAATAAAGACCCTAGTTTTATGTCCCTTTTTTGAAATAATTACGGCAAGCACATGGGACTCAATTTACCATGAGAATGGCGTATCATCCTAAAATAGACAGAAAATTAAATAGGGAAATAAAAACATTGGAGTAAATTTTTAGGGACTATGTAATGGATTTTTGTGGCTTAGGGGATGTGCACATACCCTTAGTAAATTTCTCATACAAAAAAAGTTATTAGGAATCGATACATATGGTTACTCTTGATGCATTGTGTGGGAGTACTAGTCATTATCCACTTTTTTGGGTGGAAATATGTTAGACATCAATAGTTGGGCCAAGCCTTATGCTACAAAAATGTGAAAATATAATTTTGATCAAGATGAGAATGGATATGGCTTAGAGACCTCAAAAAGCATGTGATAATTATCATTGATGACTGTTGTTATTTGACTTTACTGATTATGTGTTCATTAGAATCACTTCATGTCTAATGTATTGTGATTTTGGTAAGTTGGGAAAGGTATATCCTTGATACAGAATCACTTCTATGATACATGAACATATTTCGGATGTTGAATGTCAATTATCTTTTACACAAATGATAAGTTTAGTGCATAATGTTTTTTATGTATCCCAATTGATGAAATGAAAATTTGATATTGACTATGTTATCCAATGTGATCATATGGACCAGGAGTAGGATCTATTATGGTTAATGTGTCAGTACATATTGTGTATATATAAGAGAAAGTATTTCATGGTATAGGCAATAGTCTAGTAAATATTTTATAGAAAAATGGTTGGATTTAAGAAGAAACATTGGAGAATGAATACAAAATATTGGAGCAGTGACATGAAATCTTCAATGAAAACATTTATCTTATACATTCTAGGGATGGAAAGACCAATGGTGAGAAGAATATACACCCCCTCAGTTTTAGGTACTTAAAACATTAGTTATGTATATTATGTTTAAATAATGATCTGGTTATGCTTCAGGGGGTTCAAAGGATTTCTAAAATGATGTAGGGTATTTTATAGTAGTGTGCCTTTTGAGCATGTCTAAGAGACATTTTCCCACATATATATCAATCCATGAAAAGCAATATTGTGGGAACTTGTACTGATCAAGTCCAACACATAGTTTTTAAAAACAATGAAGTTTTATTGGAAGAACTTGCACATTAGAATAGTGGGGAAACACATTATTGGTGCATAGTTTGTTTCATTGTGTGAGCTGACCATGAAAGGGGTGGCCTTAAGGAAGTAATGCCCTCAAGGTTGGCCCACGACATACCAAACTGTACATCCTAACTAAATGTAATATTGTTGGACCAATGAATATGGTGAATATAATTTTATTTATTTCCAATAAGGCTTCAGATTTGACTAATTTTCTTATATCATGAAATTGTTTTTCTCCCATTGTGTGATATATGATTACTTTGGTCCAAAGAGTAATACATAAGTGAATCAAATCTTGTTGGAGGCCCAAATTCATTGGTATATGATTTTTCTTAGCCATTCATCTTATATATCATATCATTATCATTACCATAACCTTATATCTAATATTATATGGGTAGATCCATGCCCTTAGATGGATTTTTAGAAGATCTTGATGAATTATTATTAGATATTTTGAAGGGAACATGGATTGTAATAAAATCTAGAAAATCATTATGTTGTTATTCATTTTCACCAAAGATTGTGAAGTAAGTGGATTCTCTATTGATTTCACATGATTATAACTCTAACTATTAATATTAATTAAATTATTTGATAGAAATTATGGTGACATCATTGTGTGACTCTAGTACAAAATATTTTTAGTAACCGTTTTGGGAAAATATTGAAATTTGATGGGTTTTTAGAAATTAATATTTGATAATAATTTTAAAATGGTGATTTTAGAGTTATTTTTTTGAATTGAACCATTAAAAATGGTTTTTGAAATGTTTTAAAGAATTAAAATTTTCAAGTGAAATGGTTTGGAATGGGTTATTACAAATAATTTGTAGTTTTTTCATGTTTCATTTTAGAGAAACTTGTATAAATAAGACTTAATAATCAGTTCCCATCATTTAGTGGAACATGGAATTTATCACCTAGTGATGACATTGTCAATAGATGAGTGAATGATCATGAGTATGGAACTGTTACCTGGAAATGCATGTGTGGATGTATTTATGTTTGGGGTCATAAAATGGTTATTCCAAATCGAATTTGGAACATTTTTAATTCATAGCTTTTTGTTTTCCATGGAAAACTATTTTGTATTGGAAAACTATTTTATCTATAAAAACTATTTTGGGTTTGATATAAACTATTTTCGATTTATATTAAATTATTTTATATAAATGTGATAGTTTAAGGAGTTGAAAATGTAGAGTTAAAATACTACTGATTTTACACAGACCCCTACATCATAACCGCATTGCATTTGGAGATGTTAACTATATAGAGACTCATAAAGTCAACGTGTATCAGTTATTTAGCATCCATCTTTATACTAGGAGTGCAGTTTTTTTAGTTGGTGCTTGTATTATATTGATAGTTGTTTGTTAGAAGTATTTAGTGTCTTTGGGGTCAATAGTATTTTTACTCCTTTAGTTATGTCACCTGGTTTCCACTTTTTAATATGATGTGGTTGTTTAATTGGGTTTGTATTGATTTGTATTTTGTTTCTCATGAATAATGTATTGTTTTTAGATAGTATGTTAGCTCTAGTATGTTTTCAATTCAAAGATAAAATTTTCCCCCAAATGTTCTTGAGGCCCTTATAATTTGTTGTGAGAAATTAGCATTTAGTGTATGGAACCTAAGGCCTCATATTTTCCCATACCTCTCCCCAAGAAAATTGTTTAGAGGTTGGATATTATAAGGGTCCTTATTAGATCTCAACTTGGTTTCCTATGTTAATTAGGGAACATAGGTGTATGACCACATGGTGAATTGGTATATAATAAAAGATTCATCCCAATAGTATTTCGGAGATAATCTTCTACTAATTCATGAGTGTGTGAGTATGGGAAATTGGTATGACAAGAATAAAGAATGGATAAATTCAAAAAAGTTATTTTGAACTCCTTTGATCATGTAAATATTTTTTTAATTTTTCTTGTGATATATCCTTCCTGGATATTCCTCTTCCCCATATTAATATGAAAAACTATTTATAATTATTTTCATAATCCTTCCAATTTTATATAATTTATTTCAAATATTTATAGAATTATTAGAATGTGTGGGAATATTATTGTGTATTTCTAATGATTTGACAAAATGACTCATGCATATGCACTTTGCTGAATATGTATATCTTTTTTATACTAATATTGGAAAGTGTTTGTTTTCAAATTTTTTAGAATATAATCATGATAATATTGAATTGGTTATAGTGGGTGGAGCTTCAACATGTTTGGGTTTGTTATTTTGAGTAATGGTACATTGAAATTACTGCATTATGATATAGTTTTTAGAGAGATATTGTATCTTAATTTCAATTTTTACTCCAATTTATATATTTTTCATGGACTTTTAGTTATCATGTTTGTTATCATACATCATGTCGTATTATGATTTTATTTATTTCTTTGTCTCGTATTTTTGTGTAAATTTATGGGAAAATCATTCCCTAAATATATGTCGAGACCATGAAATTTATTTCAAAACCTGGTTATTTAGGTGATGTCAAATAATTTTAGTAACACCTCCACCTTATCCAAATATAATGGGTAAGGGGAGGGTTGATAAATTACTATTCCTATATATATGAGTGATAATGACATTCTTCCCCACCTGAGGTAATAAACATTGGATATAGGGTAGAATAATGGTATAAGTATCTAAATATATTGGATACTTCAATCCTTGAATGAAAATCCTTGAGTCACTTTCAATCCAAATGTATTTCAAGTTATTTTTTTTGTATAATCAATTGAATGTGTGATGATTAGTTTCTCCAGATCATAATAAATAATGTTCCTATGAAAGTGAAATAATGACTCTTTAATAAGTTATTGAAATATCTTTAAAAAACCTCCATATAATGTATTCCCTAGATCACCCATAGACTACACATAAATATTAGATTTGATCAAGCCTGGCCCTGGAAGAATATAATTCATATATGAATATTTCACTGGATTCTTAGTAAATCTACGCACCCTAATAGATTTGGTGATAACCAGATCTTTAATATAATTTTATATAAAATCTTATGGAATATTTTTCTTGATTTTTAAAATTATTAATAATGCATTAATGAATCACCATGGTAATGGTCATCCTACCTTCAATTATATGTTTGTTTCTACCATACTAAATTAAATGGAATCAAGTTGAAATGACATTCATAATGAAATGAAATGTTTTTAAACTCATTTTTTTACTAGAAACATTACTCATAAACATGTTTAAATTTTAATGAGGTTTTATCTCTTAGAAGATATAAAAATAATACTCAAAATGGACATAATAAAGTCACTCTCAAATAAAATATGAGAACAACATTCAAGCATTGACAGGAAGAAAGATTTGGATGGTGTAATCTCAAAGCATGACTTAAAGAGGGGTTTATCACTTGAATGATGGGTGTAGCATATTGGAATAATTAGTTGTGACTTTTGGATGAATTTAATTTTTCCTGAGGTTTTTTGTCACAACCCTTACCCCGGGGCCCGTGTCGTGTCTTTCCAAATCCTACCTCCCTATGGTTAGGTGTTGGAAACTAGAACCGAAGGTATCAACCTATAAGTGGGATGCATTTTCCTGAGTACCTATACACACACACATTCCCAACGAATTACCACACAATGAACCTGGAACAAGTATCACTAATTCAAATCCGATAAAAACTACACATGATATATGAGGGTTAGAATACAAACCCAAAAAAAAGAACTAAAAAAGTACAAAAAGGAAACAATGATGGCCATCCGTGGAAAACCCCACCGGATCGTGAGAGTAGTGTCGCTATTAGAAGCCTATGTAGAATGTTGTGTCCACCCAATCCTACTAGTTCCAGCCTATTCCTAGGCCACCAAGTCCACCATAGTAGTGTCTATTGGTCCCATCTTCCTGAGCACCTCTAGGTCCCAGTCCACCAATGTCTTTGTCGAAACATCGAACATCTGCACCCGACACTACATGTGAGGGAGAACCCTGTGCAGGGGTGAGTAACAAAGTAATAAGTATATACCCCCCCCCCCCCCCAGGGAAAGACCACACAACAATCCTAAATATAAAATCTGATACACAAGACATCTCACACCAGGTATACATTTAGGGAAGTGATAGAAGAATCATCAGTCATAACATCGAACACCTCAGCTGTTGGAGAAAACCACCTATGTCGAGTATAGTGGGCTGGCCAAGTCACACAAAAGTGATCCCCACTAACCTTGGACTACTTAGGTACACCCCCACCACGTACCATGGGCCTTAAAATACACACAGATGTGCCTCCCACTAATCTTGGAAAACATAATTACTCTCCTCATCGTGTACTGTGGGACTGCAAAGTCACACAAAACTGCTTCCCACTGGGACATAGCTGAGTGTCATAGATTCGAATGTCAGAAGTCCTCAAGTGTCATCCAATTGTAGGGTTTCTTACATAGCGTGACTTGTAGAACAGCTACTCATGCCATTTGTTGCATCTCAACATCCACAAAATCCTACTCGAGGAATACCAAAAAATCCGCCTCATCGACAGGGTCTTAATGCTACAAAATGATCATCCATCAGACGTACGGTTTGCAAGAAACCAGCGTTTTTGTAAATAGGGGTCGGTTGTGTCTGGGCCCAGTTTGACCTGGTCAGACCAACCCAACACAGGGGTCCCACATACCCTGGTTTAAATTTAACTGAATCGACCTGACCTAGATCTGGTTTGGGTTGGACCAGACGAGCTAGTTGTCAATACCCAATGGGCCTCACTAGACCCAGCTGAGGTTGGCCAAGGGTCTATCCCGCCGGGTCGCCCGATGACCCAGTTCTCTCCAGTCCAGATAGATGGGAGCGGGACTAGTCTGTCGACATGGGTCCCCCCCACCGGGTGCAGGTCTAGCTCATCAGTGTTGGTCCAACACGCCAATGCGGGTCCAGCCTGCTGGGAATATGTAATGGCCCAGATCTCTCCGGCCCATTCCTTTGTCAAAAAGAAGGTCACGAAGTGTTCTGGAGGGTAAAATTTACTTTTTCACACTTTCTAGAATTTTGAAAATACACGCTGTGTAGTTTGAGTACACGTCGTGTACCCCCTTTCCAGTTGTAACCCATGTCGCAGGTCATGTCCTCGCTGTTTGAAATAATGGGTGCACACCGTGTGTCCAGTTCTACACGCCGTGTAGTCATTCCCCGCATACGTGTTACTAGTCAATGGTCGTGTACCATGTTGGAGCCATTTCCATGCCATGTGCAATGAATGAGTACACGTCGTGCATCTAAACTACACGCCGTGTAGTCTTTCCCCACGTATGTGTTACCCTCAAACCATGTGTTGACCAGTTAACGGCCGCGGAGCCGTGTTGGAAGCCGCGTGGAGTCCGTGTGAGAGAAACGAGTACACGCCATGTACCATAATGTACACGCCGTGTACTTTTTCTTTTCACGCCTATAAAAGGTGGGGTCCCCTCCTCTTTTTCAACATAGACCTCTCCTCCCCTATCCTCTGAGTAGAGCTCTCTTAAGAGACTCAAAGGCTCTTCCTTCCATAACTTCTTCGTCTGAGCTCCGATTTACGATCCGTCAGCGGCCGCGGGACCGTAACGACGAGGCAGAACTTCCGATCTTGGATCAGTTGACTTTCCTTTGGCCTTTTCCTTCCGACTTCCACCCAATTAGGTTTTTCTGGGATCCGACAGATGTGACGGACGCCGACGGACGTCTTCTAAGGTTGATCAGGGGGAGCGTTGTGATCGGAACCTGTTGAGGCAGGGATCTTACCTTTTCTCTCTATTTTGTGCATCATTCGGGGTGTGTATCCTCTTTTTTTCATGATAAATCGTTGAACCATTAAATGAAGATAATAACTGGATTACATAATGGGGATGTGAAGTTGTGATTGTTGTTACTTTATACTCTGTGATATTATGTTGTGAATTGAATGAGATTTTACCTACTGAAAATCACAGTTGTTGGGGGCCTTTCCATACGCAATTAAATGTTTCCCTCTCCTTATAAACATTATTATGGACGGAAACCTTGTGGAATATGGAAATTTTTTAATCACGTAAAGTTGGCTGTTCAAAATCTGGAACCCTTGTGTGATCACCCCGGTTGAACAAAATGGAATAATGAACATGTGGCTGTTGGCTTAGTTAAGTGACATGTGATGGGGGTGTTTTGTGGGTTTTTGTGGATCATGTGAGAAGCGGGGTTGCGGTTGACTTGGTTGTGGTTTGGTGTAAAAGCTACGTTGGTGATGGGAAGCGGGGATACAATAAATGGTATTAAAGGGATATTGATGTAGGGGTTTCGATGCGGTTCTGGTTATGGAGGTTGGTAGCGGGGCTACAGGGTTGTGTTTTAATGTGAACGGGTTATGGTTTGTGATTAATAAATAAAATGTGGAAGCGTTAATGAATGGTGGGGCGTGGTAATGGAACGGGTTAAATAATCAATGGGTTGGTTGGTTGATAAGAAGGTCTTGGTTGTGTTGCTTGTGTTTTCCTAACTTGATTTGTGGATGACAGGGATATGTTTTACAAACGATCGATGTGGCTGGTTATGGATAGTTACCTAGTAGTTAAGGAACTAATAAACTAATTCTATTGAAATGCAAAAACCTAAATGGGGTGGGGATTGTTTGTTTTATGCATGATTCGTAGTAGTAGTGCCGAGGCACATGCTCATTTTTTCTATTTAGAAGCCATAGGTTGGGTTGTGTGGTCGGTATATATATATATATATATGTATCTTTTGTGTTTTATCGCACCCCACCCATGTTGAGCACTTAGTGCCTAACACTCCCATTTTATGGGAGAGGGTGTTTTTCCCTTAGTCACTAGCTCCTTCCTGCTCCTTCTCCCCTAGGCTGTGATAGCTTGAGGCGACCTTACACCCAAGACTCTTCGGGTAGGTTTCGATTAGGGTGGCTTTAGCCCAAGTCTCTTCGGGATGGTTCTACTGTTTCCCAAGAATCTCCAGGATGAGGCCCAGGTGTGTGCGGGTGGGATACGTAGTTGTGACGCCCAGGTGTGTGCGGGCATGATACGTGGTTGTGAGGCCCAGGTGTGTGCGGGCGGGATATGTGGTTGTGAGGCCCAGGTGTGTGCGGGTAGGGAGAGTGTGGAAGCGTCAGGACGTTCGCCATTAGGAAGAGCATCTAACTAAAGGGAAATGGTGCGGTGTACCCAATACTCTTGTTTCTTATATACTTCTACCAGTTGTGATTTTGTTTTGGTGAGTGTGGCTGGTGAGGTTGGGTGGATAGAATTTCTTTCTAGGTTTCTTCTGTTGTTCTCACGGGACATTAGGATGTCTCCCCACTTGTGCACGAGTGCTTTAGGTTTCCATACTGAGTATACTTGTATTCTCACCCTACGTTTACTTTCAGGTTTCAAGGAGGACTACCAGGGCCGTGCGGGACCCTACTAGTTGTACTGTTGGAGTTTTTGCAGTTGTTGTACTCTTGTTTTCTTTCGGTATTTTACTTTGAGCTTTCTTGTACTTGTACCTTGTTATAAAATTGATTAACCATGCATGTGGGATTGGTTTGGGTTTATTTATATGCACTTGTTCTTTTCCTTTATGGTGGTTTACTTGTCCTATTTCCCGATCCTAAATAAATAAAAAGTGTAATGCCTCATAATTTTTTTGAAAACTCATACCCTTGGTGGTAGTCGCCACCCCGAGGCCTACTGTAGGTGGGACATGGGGTTCATTATCTCCCTTTCACCATTACCATCTCAGGAGGGGCATCTTTGGTGGGAGGGGGTCATGATAGAATGGTATCAGAGCTGATGGTTGAGGGATAGGATGGAGTTTGAAATTAGGCACAGTGAGGATTGCATGGGATGGTAGGGCAACAATGTTAGTCAATATTAGTGCGTGACATAGACCAGGGAAGACCGGCTAGGACATGGGATTTTAGGGCCCCCCGTGATCCGATGCAAGGACTTTGAGCCCACTGAACGACCAACTGATACTACATTGATTGCAGGGTAGAGACCCTAGGGAAGGTACATGCATCATCATGATTGTGTTTTACTTGATTTGGGTGTTCTGGGAAAGAAATTGATTAAAATGATAAAATAAAAACTTGAGTTTTTCCTTACTACTTGGGCTTAGGCAATCCTTGTTTACCATATAGCTATGACACCTGGACGCCATCCCCGGGTGGCTTAGATGGCCGAGGCACAGTAGTTTCAGGCGGTCGATCTGTTAAGGATTGACCGAGAGGAGGAAGATATCCAGTGGCAGAAGACTCTCTGTTGTTTTCAGTGGCAGACCCTCAAGAAGTATGAGGGTAGTACTTCAGATATAGAGACGGAGGGGTGGCTTGAAGAGCTAGGGATCGCTTTTACCTTGATCCGTGCTCCAAGGAAGTACTGGGTTCTCCTAGCAATCAGTAAGATGAGAGGTGCAGTGCGATAGTGGTGGACGCTCTACCTCGGAGAGAGGATAGAGGTAGGGGTTCCATGGGCTGACTTTGAGAAGGAATTCCAACAGGAATTCATTTCTTCCATGATCAACACAGAGAAGCGGCAGGAGTTACTCTCCCTTCAGTAGGGGAGTATGTCAGTATGAGAGCTAGGGATCAAGTTCAAGGATCTCCTGCGCTTTTCTCCGGATCTATTTTCAGATGAGGAGTCTCGGGCAAGACATTTGGTGGAGGAGCTTCGTCCTTCGATCCAGTAAGTTGTCACCCCCTTCACACTTCCGATGTACTCGGTAGTACAGAAGAATTCAGAGGTTGTAGAAAGTGATGAACTCGCAGGGAGGTGAACCATGTGAGGGGATCCAGCCATGTTCGTCGAAGGGGAAGGCAGTCAGCAGCAGGTCTCCTACGACGGGACCTTCCAGTTTCAGGCCAGTAGGGACCAGGCCCCAGCAGTTCCAGTTCAGATCTTCGGGTCCTCATCCCTTTTTCACAAGCCCAGGACCGAAGTGTTTTTCTTGGGGAGGTTTTGGGCACATTCAGAGTTGGTGCCATACCCAAGCTCAGTATGGTGGAGATGGATAGGTTCAGTGCCCGCCTCAGCAGCACCAGTCACCGGCAAGACCCTTCCAGCAGCAAAAGGCTCTAGTCCCTCTGAGGGATGATAGAGCAGGTGGTGGCCAGCCACAAGGAGTTCCTCAAGGATCCTAATTGGGATGTGGTCAAGGAGGCGGACATCAACAGAGAGGTAGAGGAGCTGGGCGCGGATAGTTGCATGCATCAGAGGCAGCATCTCTAGAAAGACCAGGGATTGATAGAGATGTGTTTAGGTTTTCTTGAATGATATCCTTTATGTTTTGTTGGGAGAATTACACTCCATTGTTGGAACTCTTTTCCTCATTCTTTGGGCTTTGACCTTGTTTTTGTGAGTTTTTTAATGCTATGTTGTTTCCCAATTTTCTTTAAATGTACGTGAAGAGCCCTACCATGTGGGGAGGGGAAGACATAATCCCTAATCGAGACGCATTAATGTGGATGTGATTAAAACCATGCAGGGGAGTCAGTGCCACCTAAAGCGGACAATATCTTAACATAGGAGAAGGAATATCCAAAACTCATGTGTTCGGGCAGTGTGTTGGTTGTGTGGTGTTGGGGGTAGTGCGAGTTGAAAAATCCTAATGTATGAAAGTGGGAAGACCCAATTCTTAATCGCGACACATTAATAAGGATGTGATTAAACCTGTGCAGGTGAGTCAGTGCCGCCTAAAGCAGATAATATCTCGACATAGGAGAAGGAATTCCTAACACATATGATTAGGGTTGTTGGTTGGGTTCCTGTTATAACGAGAACCCTAAGAGGTATCTTTTCGGGTTCCTCTGGGTTGGTTTTTGAATTTTTGGGGATGAGAATGTTTTAAGAGGTATCTGATGTAATGGCCCGGATCTCTCCGGCCCATTCCTTTGTCAAAAAGAAGGTCACGAAGAGTTATGGAGGGTAAAATGGACTTTTCCAACACTTTCCAGAATTTTGAAAATACAAGCCGTGTAGTTTGAGTACACGTCGTGTACCCCCTTTCTGGGTGTACCCTGTGTCGCAGGCCGTGTCCTCACTATGTGAAATATTGGCTGCACGTCGTGTGTCCAGTTCTACACGCCGTGTAGTCCTTCCCCGCGTACACGTTACTAGTCAATGGATGTGTACCGTGTTGGAGCTGTGTCCGTGCCGTGTGCAAGGAATGAGTACACGCCGTGTGTCTAAACTACACGTCGTGTAGTCTTTCCCCGCGTATTTTTTACCCTCAAACTGTGTGTTGACCAGTCAACAGCCGCGGAGCCATGTTGGAAGCCGCGTGGAGACCGTGTGAAAGAACCGAGTACACACTGTGTACCATAAAGTACATGCCGTGTACTTTTTATTTTCACAACTATAAAAGGACGGGTCCCCTATTTTTGAACACACACCTCTCCTCCCCTCTCCTCTGAGCAGAGCTCTCTTAAGAGACTCGAAGACTATTCTTTCCATAACTTCTTCGTCCAAGCTCCGATTTACGATCCGTTAGTAGCCACGGGATCATAACGACGAGGCGGAACTTCCGACCTTGGATATATTGAAATTTCATCAGCCTTTTCTTTCCAACTTCCACCCAAGGAGGTTTTTCCGGGACCCGACAGAAGTGACGGATGCCGACGGATGTCTTGTAAGGTTGATCCGGGGGAGCATTGCGATCGGAACCTGTTGAGGTAGGGATCTTACCTTCATCACTCTAATTTGTGCATCATGCGGGGTGGGTATCCTCTTGTTTTCATGATAAACCATTGAACCATTAAATGAAGATATTAACTGGATTATATAACGGGGATGGGAAGTTATGATTGTTGTTACTTTATAATCTGTGATATTATGTTTTGAATTGAATGAGCTTTTACATACTAAAAATCACTTTCATTGGGGGCCTTTGCTTACGCAATTAAATGTTGACCTCTCCTTCTGGATTTTCTTATGGATAAAAACCTTGTGGAATATGGAAATTGGTCAATCATGTAATGTTGGTTGTTTAAAATCTGGAACCCTTGTGTGATCACCCCGGTTGAACATAATGGAATAATGAAAATGTGGGCTTTGTCTTAGTTACGTGACATGTGATGGGGGTGTTTTTTGGGTTGTTATTGATCGGGTGAGCAGAGGGGCTGCGGTTGACTTGGTTGTGGGTTGGTGTAAATGCTACGTTGGTGATGGGCAGCGGGGCTGCAATAAATGGTATTAAAGGGATATTTATGTACGGGTTTCAGTTCGGTTGTGGTTATGGCGGTTGGCAGCGGGGATGTAGGGTTGTGTTTTAATGTGAATGGGTTATGGGTTGTGATTAATAAATAAAATGTGGACGAGTTAATGAATGGTGGGGCGTGGTAATGGAACGGGTTTAATAATCAATGGGTTGGTTGGTTGGTAAGACGGGCTTGGTTGTGTTGCTTGTGTTTTCCTAACTTGATTTTTGGATGACAGGGATATGTTTTACGAACGATCAATGTGGCTGGTTATGGATAGTTGCCCAGTAGTTAAGGAACTAATAAACTAATTCTGTTGAAATGCGAAAACCTAAATGGGGTGGGGATTGTTTGTTGTATGCATGCTTCGTAGTAGCAGTGCCGAGGCACGTGATCAGTTTCTCTGTTTAGAAGCCATAAGTTGGGATGTGTGGTTGGTATATATATATCGGTATCTTTTGTGTTTTATCGCACCCCACCCATGTTGAGAACTTAGTATCGAACACTCCCATTTTATGGGAGAGGGTGTTTTTCCCTTAGTTACTATCTCCTTCCTGCTCCTTCTCCCCTAGGATGTGATGGCTTGAGGTGACCTTACACCTAAGACTCTTCGGGTAGGTTTCGATTAGGGTGGATTTATCCCAAGACTCTTCGGGTAGGTTCTATTGTTTCCCAAGAATCTTCAGGATGAGGCCTAGGTGTGTGCGGGCGGGATAAGTGGTTGTGAGGCCCAGGTGTGTGCGGGCCGGATACGTGGTTGTGAGGCCCTGGTGTGTGTGGGCGGGATATGTGTTTGTGAGGCCCAGGTGTGTGCGGGCGGGATACTTGGTAGTGAGTCCCAGGTGTGTGCGGGCGGGATACATGGTAGTGAGGCCCTGGTGTGTGCGGGTGGGGAGAGTGTGGCAGCGTCACGATGTTCGCCATTAGGAAGAGCACTTAACTAAAGGGAAATGGTGCGGGGTACCCAATACTCTTGTTTCTTATATACTAATACCTATTGTGCTTTTGTTTTGGTGAGTATGGTTGGTGAGGTTGGGTGGATAGAATTCCTTGCTATGTTTCTTATGTTGTTCTCACAGGACATTAGGTTGTCTCCCCACTTGTGCACGAGAGTTTTAGGTTTCCCTACTAAGTATACTTGTATTATCACCCTAGGTTTACTTTCAGGTTTCCAGGAGGACTACCAGGGCCATGCGGGACCCTACTAGTTGGAAAGTTAGAGTTTTTGTAGTTCCTGTACTCTTGTTTTCTTTTGGTATTGTACTTTGAGATTTCTTGTACTTGTACCTTGTTATAAAATTGTTTAACCATGCATGTGGGATTGGTTTGGGTTTATTTATATACACTTTTTCTTTTCCTTTTTGGTGGTTTACTTGTCCTATTTCCTGATCCTAAATAAATAAAAAGTGTAATGCCTCCCATTTTTTGTGAAAACTCATACCCTTGGTGCTAGTCGCCACCCAAGGGCCTACTGGAGGCGGGACTCAGCGGTCATTATCTTCCTTTCACCATTGACAGTTTAGGAGGGGAATCATTGGTGGGAGGGGTTCGTGACAGTATAGGACAGGCCCAACCAGCTCGTAGGTGGTGCAAACTTCCAGCCAGATGCCCGATCTTCTAGGGGGCGGACCGGTGGTGTACCATCCAGCCGAGATGCGGTGGTTGCACCACGTCCGGACTATACTACCCCCATGGATATGGGGCCTCCTCCATCCGTGGTTGGGTGACCGCGACTCATTCTCGCCAAGGTTTCCCGGACATGGACAACCCCCTCCATGCGATGCCCTTCTAGGTTGTGTCACCACATAGTGGTTGTGGCCCGTCGACTAAAGTATCCTATCATGGCCAGCCTATCTCAGTGTCATGCCACTGCGGTGTTTCGTCATTGTGCACTGCAGCAAGTGTGGGCCAGCCGCCTCACCTGATGTGGTGACGGTTTCCACCGCCCCTTCCATGTGGCCGGTGTGGGCTGGATTTCTGCACTACTACGCCCTTGGTGCCACACTTGAGTTACCTTTTGTAGGCCACTAGAGTTACTCTAGTGGTCCGTTTTTCGATCCTTCTGTGCCTATGGGAGTCTCGGGTCACTGCCTCTATTGCACTGTCCCCAGATTCAGATTTACACCATTTTGAGGGCACAATCACATGAACACATAAGTAGGAGGTGCTTGGGCCTTGTTCTTGTTGTCCCCCTCTATCCGCGTTAGAGGTTTATAATCAAGGGAGGTCCGAGGAGTTTTCATTCAATCTTGACAAGTGTGGTTTGAATCCCAGATAGAGAATCCCCAAATGAAATTTCACCCTCCCACATAAACACTTAAATCACAAATCAACCTATTCATGGGTTTGATCTGCGTTCTTCATTTCTATAAAATTAATAAGGAAGAACATTAAAATCAAATAAACCCTTCCTATTTGACGTTTGATACCATGGTGATCGTCCTTGAGGGTTGAAGATGTGGATGTCTCTTGTTTCTTCCAACTTTGTTCATCGAGGTGTGTTGAAGTTGGTGATGATCTGACGGTGCATCATTCATCGTGGGAAAGGAAAACCATTGGAGGTTCAACATAGAATCACTAAGGTTTAGTCCTAGTTCCACCAATGCATCAAACAATTAAAAATAAAACAAATCATAGTGTTTCAATTATACTACAACGTTGAGTCATTACGCTATTTTGTTTATGAAATAGCATCTCTATTACACATCCATTAATTTCATTTTTATTCTGTGTTATATAGTCCCTTAATGAGTTCCATTAATGCACCATGTTTCCTCCTTGTCGCTGCACCCCAACGTCGTTATCCTACACTCAAAGGTGTGAAAATAAATAAAAAAATTCTTTTAGATTATCCTTTTATTTTTCTCGAAATGTCTAAAAAGTAACTTTTCCACTCTGCCCTTACCAGACAAAGTGATGCTATTTCTAGCCAAATCTCAACGTTCCGAGTTCACAGTGCCCTAAGATTTTTGATCTGAGCACCAGTTAAAAATAGAGGAAAACCCGCTCGCACGATTACTGAACGTAGCTTAAAAACATCAAATTTTCATTCTGGGCACTCTGGGCTTCATAATCATGTGCTGTTAGAGGGTGTGGTCTCAAAATAATTCCATATAGTTAAAAAATTACATAGAATTTCCGAGACATAAATTCTAACAACCATAGGGCTTTACGTACTCAATATCCAAAATAAAAAATAATCAAATAGATGGTGGTCCTGAGCAAAAATCTAAGCCTCCTTTAGAAAATTACATTGAATATATAACAAATAATTTTCATTAAATAAAAATCCTTAAATAGTGAAATTATATTTTAAACACAATTGTTCTCTTTTTAAATAGGTTTTTATAAATACACATCTTTTAAATTCAATTGGTTTTTATTTCCATTTTTAATAAATTTTGTAACCAATAACTCATTATTTAATCATGTGTAAACCATATTTTCATAATTATGTTGATAATATTCATTCTCTAAATTCCAATGTCTAGGCATTAACTAACATTTAAAATTGTAATATTATTATATTATTTTTCAGTATAACTGAACTTTGTGTGCAACAAACTATTTTAGAGAAACTAGTTTTTGTGTATCGAGTACGCTATCAGACTAAGAGTCCCCTGTAACTTAAAATTAATATCTTATTCATAAATATTTATAGATATAAAAAAGAATTATTCTATGGATACTTGGGATGTCACAATAACATAAGGTTGTGAATAAACACTTTGGATTAGATATTTTTAATAATATTATTAATATAATGTCCCTTTTATAAGTAATCATATCAATTCATCCTCCTTCAATGGGTTAAAAATAAAAAATATCTACTTATTCCCCCATATAAGAATCATCTTTTGATTTTACCTCAAATAATTGAACCACAAAATAATATCCATGATCACCTTGATCATTACTCTACTTAGTGTCCACTAATATATAATTAATTGTGTACCATAAATTTATGTAATGAAAAAAGTACCCAACATTTTGTCATAGTCCCATGAGCCCATGCTTCGAGTCCCCCTAAGAACAACTTGAAATTGGTATTATTGTTAACCAAAGAAGTACTGTTATCAAAAATCCAGTCAATTTAGATCTAGTATTATATAAAATTGAGATATAGTTTTCATTTTTCTCACTAAAGAATATTTTTTTTGTCAAATAATTAGTAGGAATCCAAAATAATCAATTGAGGTTATGTTTCTTTCATCAGTCTAGTTACCCCTTAAGTTATTCTCAAGTCATGCGATCTTTATCAAAAAAATTAAATTCATAACAATAAAAACCATGATATCATTTATTAGTCCAATAATAACTCAAATCATGCTAATATATTTACAACATACTATATTAATAAATAATCCCTACATAAATTAAGACTATTTTTTCCGTATTAGTAAAAAGGAAAAGAAACAAGGATATTTACTTCACATAGAGCTATACCATCTCGAACAAATGAAATATATAGCCTTACAATCAACAAAAAATATACACTAAAATAATAGGAAAGAAGAAATGTTTAAAAGGGAAACATATAATAATTTACATTTTCTAACCTTTAATTTCAGAGCTTAGGGTCTCAAAAACATCATGCAGTATCTTGAGACACAAACATGTGGAAATCTTTCTATAAAAACATCCAAAAATTCAAGGATCACAAAATTACTCAATTATTAATACCCTTTATTTAAATATACAAAAAAACCCATATTCCATTAATATATCCTTATTAATAACACAATATGATAAATTTAGATTTTACAGACAAATTTATAACACAGTAGTCGATATATTACACAACATCATTCCTCTAAATTTTATATAATATTCTCAATGAAACCAAACACTACACATCCCAAGGAAAAAACACAAGAGACTTGGTTTATGATCTTTCAATGAATCCCTATTATTTGATGACACATTAACCTCCTTTCACATCATATAGAATAAGACAACAGTACATTAGAGAAGACATTAAAGGAACAACCAAATTGAATCCCCAATTAGACCATGTAAATTATAACCTAATTTCAATGACTAACCATTCTGTAGTTATATAATATAAATATCATGAATTCCACTACTTCTATTAATAAGACATGAAAACTATTACAAAAAGTAGGTTTAGTCTGTATAAATGCTGAAACAAGAAACCATCTTGTGAATTCCATTGAAAGTAAAACATTTGGGATGATTTATTGCTCTTATAAAATTTAAATATTTATCAAAAGGACTCATCCTTTATTTATCATACATTAAATAATGTTTTAGGTACACATTAGTATAAAACAAAAGTTGTTTCAAGAAATCAATGAATTGGTTCTTGTAAAATTCAAATTCAATTATAGAAAACATGTGCACTCTAAGATAGAGATATCATTCCATATATATCTCCACATTAAACTATATAATAAAATGAATTTAATTTTTTTCACCAACCAAGCTGTAACATCACCCATGAGACCCTCTTTGATAGAATGTGTGTGGTTCTTGATATTATTGACATATTCCATTCCATCATCCCAAAAGGATGAAGAACTGATATCTTCATCTGAGGATTAATACGTGATTTAAAAAAGAAGATGGGAAATAATATCTTTATTAAAATACCATATGCTCTTGTGATGATGGTTCTGTAACACACTAATATTTATTGATTTTTCTTCAAATTAATTTATTCTTTTTGATATTTTTCATTTCATGCAACCCTGAAGATAGTTTATTTTATAAAAATGAACTATGATTGGATTAAATTATATTCAACACATTGTTAACCATGAACAAAAAATAGTATAAACATTATATTTCTATACATGGAACAGCGAGGATATCTTGTGTTACACGCAACAATGACTTTCCTAGATGGATTACATAACACACAAGAACATTTTTTATCAAACTGAAATATATAATTAAAATTTTATTACTTAATTTAATTAGATATGAAAAAGTTTTTAAATCAGTGGTTAGGAATAATATTAATTAATTTATGAAAATATATGTTTTACACAAATATAATATAAATTAATAGGTTACCAGTTAATTATAAATTAATATGAAAACCAATTCAATATAAAAGGAAAAATTGTTATTATTATGGTTAAAAATCCATTTTATCATAATATTTGAAATTAATTAAAATTATCGATTGATATTAATTTAATATATTCCATATATTCAATCAAATATTTTTTATAATCATCCAATATATTTTATTGACTTGTGATAAGAACAAACACAATTTTATGCCCAAAAACCAATATTTTTATGAGGGCATTTTACCACATTTTATTGGTGAACCCTTTTTAAATCCATTTTTTATTTTATATAGATAAAATATGTAAAAATAAATAACATTTAAGAGATATGAACAAAAGAATTTGGTTATGGTATTTTTTTATAATTTCTCTGTGATGTTTTATTTTTTAATGAGTTGTGAAAAATAATAAATTTTAGTTCAAAACTACTTTTTGATATAATTTATTTATATTCATAATTTATATTTTAAATTGGTTTCAATGTATATTTAGATAAAATTTTATTCAATTAATATTATTAAGTTCATTTATATCAACATCACTTTTAAATTGGGTATAATAACATAATAAAATTCTAAATATTTTTACATTAAAACCCCGCATTGTTGACCTGATTATTAGATTATTTTTAAATTTATTTCCTCCACTTATGTGATTAAAATTTGAAAAAAGAGATTCCATATATGGAATAAAAACTATTTATAATTTATAATAATTTCCTATTAGTTTTTGTCCAAAAATAATTGTAGGAGTAATTAAAAGTAATTACATTGACTAAAGGAAATTAACCCTATCTGAGGACTAACCCATAAATTTAAGATCCAAAACGACCTATGAACTTTTCCAAAATCCATTTTGTGGAAATATTTCATCCAAATACACTATTTCATCAAATTGTTACCATTATTGTATCCAACTTAAATAAAAAAAACATGGGTGGAGTTTCAATTTTCTAAAATATTACAAGAGTGCCACTTATCCTCCATTACAAAATGCCTCATCTCCTCCCACTTTCTCACACCTCACATGCCTCATTGGATCAACCAAGATAATCCCAAATATATCCCCTAAATCCATACCTTACTCCTAGAATCCTCCCTTTTGGAATAAATTCTTTTAATTAATCTCTTTGGTGAAAATCAAACTGATTTACCTGATTAAGAGTTAATACCCTCCCTCAAATTCATTTATTTTATTTTTGTTCTGCACTCCCTCAAATAGTTTTATTCCGTTATTATACAAAAACACTTGTATAGTCATTATAATAGGATATTTTTATACTATGGTTTTTACAAACACTTACACGCACTTCCATCTAATAGATTAAATGAACATACTGTTTATATGTACGGTGAACTACCGCCTCATTAAATAATGATTGTTCATTTTTCCTTTAACTCCAATCATGGTGTAAATTACTATCATAATTATATTTATATGTTTTATATGTGAAAAAAGTTATTTATTTATGATTATTTAATTCTTTAACAATATTATTTTTTTCAATTTATATTTTTTTTCAATACTATAATTTTGTTTGAGGAAGTGTGGAATATCAACCCCTCGAAGTGACGTGATTCGTTTATACACTACAAGGAATGTATTAAATACTTGTTTAGGGAAAATATTTGATTTAAAAAATATAATTCAATAATGATATATATTCATATATATAGTCATATATATATATATTTATTTATTTATTTTAATTTATTTTTTTCAACCTGATAATTAAATAGAAATAGAATTCATGCATACATATGACTCACTATCTCTTTGAATAGTGTATTTTAACACCCTAAGATTTCATTTCAAATTATCTCATTAAAGTAATTCAATAGTTTTTGCTACACGCAACACCGAGTTCGAGCGTACCACAACTTACCAAACATGCAGTTTAAAAAGAGGTTATGAATAGTATTAACTTCATTTTGAATCTTATATACTCTATATAATTTCAGAATCTATATTATGTCATTCTAAGACATAATATAAGGACAAATTCATTTTTTAGATAAATGAACTATTTTTAAAAAAAAATGCAATTTTACCGCCTTTTAATGGAGAACAATTTTTAAAACCAATATTTGACACTTTTATATATTTAATTTAATTAAATTAAATTCTTCTTTATAATAGGGATGTAAAAATTTAGTTTGGATAAATTTTTGGTACTTTCTGATAACTTTTATATTTTGAGGAATAGTTAAAAATACTATGTTATAATTGAAAACAACTTTTTTTGATTGAAATATTTTATGGCCTTAAATTATCCATTTGAATGGTTTTGATGTATAATTATATTATTTTTTATCATTTAATAAAATGTAGGTCATTATAAGTAATTTTAACATTTAAATTTGACATAAACACATGTCAATCTTTCGATAGTTTTTACTTTTTAAAAATTTACTTTTTGGTTTTGACAATGGGAATTAATTTTAAATTAATAAATGCAACTTCTATGTTTTAAATTTGGTAAAATGGAATTCATTTTTGAATTCGTTATATCAAAATTATCTTAGGGTGATTTTTTTTGTAGTATTCTGAAATCATTTAATATTTGATGAATAGTGAAAAACACTGCGTAATTTTATAAAACTAACTTTTTATTTAATTTTTTATTTTATTTAAATTTATTTTAAGTCTAAATAGATATATAATACCTATATAAGTTCAATTTAATTCATTTTATTCATTTTATAATAAAATTAATCTTATAAAATTTTATTGAAGTTTTTAACCTCTTTTACACACCTTCTAGGCACATTTGCAAATTTGCATAAAACATAATTTCCCGCTTCTGTGAGATGAATTTCAAAACTCCTAGAGATATGGTTGACATCAGTATGTAAAATTTGATTTCATAAGATGAAAATAATATTTGAAGAATAGTAACTTTTAACTTTTATTTACCACATTTAAAAATACATAGGGTAATTAAAGGTAAAAATGATATTATAATTACCCTAAAACAAGTCATAATTCTATTGGATAAGTGTAATTAAACCAAAAAACAGCCATTTAAATAAAATATGATCCTTTAAGTCTTCTTGGATTAGATTAGGACATTTATTATTATTTTATTTAAAGAAGGGTTAAATGTGTTAAATTAAATGTTGATTAACTAATCCATTTTTAATATTGGGGTATACATAAGATAAATTTGACTATAAATATTACATAGAAATATAAAAAGATATAATACATAATTTTATTTTATTTATAATTTTTAGATATTAAATATTTAAATTTATTTATGTCACAATGATGATGCAGTAATTTCCTTCTTAATGAAATATTAAAATAGTTTATATTATAAATATTTAAATAAATAGAATTTAAAAGTTTTTATTCCATCCATGAATTTTATAGGTCACTATGACATGTTAGGATTGATTAGAAAAATATTATTCGATTTGATAAGGTTGTTATGACTTTCACAAAAACAAAATACAAATAGTTTCAAAATTGACATAAAATTATTTTTAAAAAAATTCAATATTATTGGTTGATATAATATTCCTAAAATTCTATGGTTTTACCAAAGGGCTTAAATAATATTATATATTTCATTAATGAACCACTTGAGGTTCTTTTGGATGTTTAGATTACATTTATTTACCATATAGTGTAATAATACAAGAAGACACGGTAAAGGTTAAACTATTTAACTAAGAGTTAAATCTAAACGAGAAGGTTAAAATGGTAACCTAAACTTGTTTAAAACCTATCGGTTGAGATGATATCGACCCATAACCACCTAAGGCTCAAAATAAATTCATTTGGAGCCATTATAAACCTAATATTATTGTATAATAAATTAGTATTTTAATCGTTTCCTAAAGTGACCCACAACCCTCTTATAAAAAGGGCACTTCCCCTTCTCCCAAAATAAAACCTACAACACCATTTGGCTCTGCCAAACCCTAACCAAATTTTCTCCCAACTTCCCCCACATCATCCTAGAGTCCTTAATTTGATTAGAAATCCAACCTATTTATCCCTTTTTATCATCTCAAAAGGAAACACCCGATGAAGAGGTAATAATTTCACCACCCTCTTTCAAGTTCTTTTCTTCTTCCACTTCCTATTTCTTTGTTGTTTTCATACCAAAATCATAACTCTAGTACCTAATACATATTGTGATGTTTTTATAAATACGGTACCATCATATTTTTTATTCAATCCATCTTATAAATGACATAATCTCTATACGTGCGTATGTACAGCTTACCGTCTCCACGTCATGGTGTAGTTTGTTATTCAAATACTTCATTATATGGATGGGTATAATAATGAGTATAAATAATGTAAATAATAAATATAACATGTTAATGATTATGTATATATGATATACCATCCAATTAAATACGATTTCTCAATCAATATAATGATATTTTTGCTCATGCGTACATAAGGATTACTGTCTCCACGACACGATGAGAATTATTCCCACGTTCACCATTCAACGATGATTATAAAAATATATATTATTAATAAGTATGTAATATATGGAATAATAATTCTACTGGATATATATTTATATATACAATATTTTTATGTATCTTTTTATGTATGTATGTATGTATTTACTAACATATATCTTATTCACTTACTTCTGATTAATACGATATGAAAACGGAAACAACGTTTATGCGTACATACGACCTACCATCTCCATAAATAGTGCCTTCTATTTCATATATATATCTATTATATATATTTATATTTTAAATATAAATGATATATAAATCATGTTTCATATTATTGAATTATTTAAATCATGATCTAAGGGATACGATCATGTTTAACAAGTTAAAACACGTATGATAAAGAAAGCATTTATTACCCGAAATTTTAATTTAACATGGAAATCATTATTAAACTGCTAGTATAAAGTCTTAAATTAATCATGTTTGATATAATATGAATTAATATGGTTATTTTATGATTTAATAACATACTATGGTCATTGTATAGAAGGTTAAATATACACTCGGCCAAAGGAAAGTGCAAGGTAAGGGTTATTTCCTCAATCTCATTATTATCCGAGATTGTTTATGTGTATGTATTTACTGGAACATATTTATCATCGATAACCATATTTCATAAAAATGTTTTCAAAAAAAATCTTTTAAATTTTATGGGATTTTCTATTTTAATAGATCATCATTTTAAATGTTTTAAAGATTTATCTTTCTAAATCCTTTTAATTAATGTCCATGTTTTCAAAATGATTTTATGGATTTATTTATATGGACATGTATTTTTTGAAATGATAATTCTTGTCGAAAGTTTCAAAGTGGTATGGGATAATTTGAATCAATAATATATTTTAAAATTACTTTCTTTATAAATTTATGACTTTTAAATGTTTTCACAAAAAGGGATATTTCTCTCAAAAAGTTTTACTGATCATTTTCATCTATTTCAGCATCCATTACTGGATATTATTCATGATTGATAATGATTTATTATAATACAATATTCCATAATGTATTGAGTGAGTTATGAAATTTTTAACTATAGGTGTTTTATATTTATATCATTCATGGTTTATGGTGAATGTATTGACATTTTTTATGCTAGTTTTAATGTGAATGATTATGTTATGTTTCAACTTTTTCATATGAGGAATGGATTGGACATGGTAAGTGACTGGTGGAGCCTGCTATAGCTCCTTAATTAATCGGTAGGTCTCATGAAACAAACTAGTGTCTTGGAAAAATTCCTTCACAATAAATTTAAGTGTATTCTTTGCACAAGGTGTTGACTATGTGGTAATGAAGTCTAGTGTTAGGCATTCCCTCATTATGAAATTAGTTATTTCATGTGATTATTCAACTAGTATAATATCCATGTACATGTTTATACGGTGATGTTTGATTTATTTTTTTCTATATTATGTTCATGATTATGTTTAAAAAGACTGTTTTTTTATTACACATGTTGCCTTAAAAGTGTATAGATTCCGCTAAATTATTTACCCTTTATAAGAATCTGAGCTGACCCCTTTCTTATGTTTTATTTTCCCACAATTCCAAGAAGTGTATTATGATTGATATGCAGGGTTAAGTTAATGGGAATAATGGATTTCTCAATGAACTATCTATTAAATATTTTCTGCTTCAAATTGTAATATTATGTTAATTTATATAATATATTTTCCAAGACTACTAAATTGGTCGGTCCTTCAGGACTCAATTCCATGAAATCATGCCAATGTATTAAAATAATGAATCGTCTCTAGGTAGTCGGGGTCAGGGTGTTACAATATTCCATTTCATAATAATATATTATATGGATTATTATTATAAAAATATAATGAATAAAAACTATATTTAAATCATTGATTAAATTATAGAAATTATGATATAAGTATAAGGATCAAAGATATAACAAATTGTGTAACATGAAAAAAACACATAGGATATTACTAGAAGTGAAACCTTAACATATAATTGTTAAAAAGAGGGTAATGTAAATTCATAATAAAACAATATATGTTATTAGAAGTATTAATACGGTTATTTATAATATTTATAATAAATTTATATTTATTATACAAGAAGTTTGAATGAGTACAACAAGATTCTAGACACAATGTAGTGGAATTTCATCTCATTCTTTATTTTCATAGAATACATGCCTTATTCACTGATCAATTATTTTCATTGGTTTCTATAATAACTAATAATTTATTATACGGTTATTATTATTAAAAATATAGGTATGTAAATATCCATTTTATGATGTTTCTTTCATAGTGTTTATGTTTCAAAAGTTACCAAATCTGTGAGATATTTTTTTCTCATTTTACTATTGTTAAGACACATTGAATGTAATGAACCAATATATTTACATGAGGTGTAAATACTAACTTATAAGAATTATATCATGAATAAAATTACTTTAAATATTTTTTAACCTCCATTTAATTTCACTTTATTACTAGAAGAGTATGGTTCAACATTACTTAGTGATCAAATTTATAAAAATAATTACATTTCTTTTCGAGATTGTTTATGATTATGCTTCTATTGTAGAAATCATATGATCTATACCTCAAGAGAGTTAATTAATTTTATTATCCCCTAATTATTCATGATATATTAATTTATTGGTACCAATTTTATAATATTTAGTACATATGTCATTTCAAAATGTGTTTTTCTATGAATTCCTAAATTTACCATCTCATCGGTCGGAAATATGTGTTCCTTAAAAACCTTGTTTTGGAAAAAGGGTTTCCAAGAATATTATAATATTCTCATATAATATTTTGTAGATATATTTTCCCTTTTCATCTTTTACTAATGTTTTCAATGGAATCATATTGTCTATTTTTGAACAAGACATTATTTTATCCTTTTACTATGAAAAAGGAATGTTCTTTTTTACATCGTACGACATGTAAAAATTTACCAAAAATCATTTCTGTGATGATTCCATTGTATATTTAAAAGGTTATTTTTGATGAAATTTATTGGAAGAATAATTTTTGATGAAATGATTTTCAAAAACATTTCCTGATTTAATTATATGTTTTCAAATTATTTTTCAAGGAACTTGTTTTTAAAATGAATTTTATGATTATTTTATATGTTTTGAAGGATTCATTCATATTATTTCTTTAATGGTATATGTTTTGATGGAGTGATTCTCATAACACCCATGTCTTTTTAATGGGTTATATGGTTTTGAAATCCTATTACTTTCATGGGTTATTTTTATTAAAAAAATAATTTTGAAACCTATTTTTTAACCATGGTTATGATATGATTAAAATTTTATAATAATGATTTCATTTCATGGTTTATGATATGATTATTTATTATAAGGTTTAATATGTATGTACAATTTAATTATGATATTAGGCGGACCTATATCTCCCTCCAATGAATTAGGTAAATATTTATATCTCATGAGATTGGTTAAGATGGTATTGAGAGTCAACCATGACTAATAAGATTTCCATAGTAGGGAACCATGACTACCCAGATGGTATGAAGAGTGAACTCGTGCTACTAAGATGGACATGGGAGTGAACCATTACACCCAAGATTGTATGAGGAGTAAACCCATACTCTTAAGATGGTATCAGAAGGAATGCATTAAATACTATGGAAATTATATTATATGCTTATGTGTCTGCCAAAATTCCTTATTTTATTCAAATGTTAAGATTTAATGATTTATTTTTTTTATTTCCTTATAATTTATATCTTTTAAAATTCCACACATAAATTTATGATTCAAGTTTATGATCATTGATATATAGGGTATAATCTTATATATACTTGATCATGTTATCATGCCCTTATGCTCATGATTTTGCTAACATTTCTCCCTTATTTTCCCTTACTGAGAATCTGATCTCATCCCTTTTTATGTTTCCTTTATCTGGTGATGAAGATATGTATTATGTTTGATGTGTCTCAGAGGGGTGGTTGTCAACAAGAAACTAGTGGGAGATAATGTAGCTCATTTAAATACCAGTGTTTATGTTTCCATGTTTCTAATTAAACTAAAAAAATATAATATTTAGTTGTATGTTTGTATAATGTTTTATGTATTTCATAAAGGAAATGTATTTTTTATGTACATTATGAAATGGTTTTTATAGTTGGTATCATAGAAAAGCTTTAGTTAGCCTTTGGAAACTAAGATGATAAAGTATTAGTTAGATCTATAGGTATATTTTCAAGGTTTTTTCTAGGGATGTCTATAAGGATAATTACAATGATGGCTTAATGTTTAGGTAAATGTCATAGAATATGGAAAATTATAGAGTGAGTAGTTTCTGAGACATATGTACCTAAATGGATACTACAAGTGGATGTGGATCTGGAAAATATGTACATAGGGGTAATAAATCCATCTAGAAGTTCAGGTCCTTTCCGAGGGTAATATTGTACAAGACAATGAGCCATACTACTCACCTAGATTGACACTCATAGGGGATATGCATTGGGAATTCAAAAAAAAATGTCTCACAAACCATCATGAAGGATTTAAACAAAATTTTTCTATAAAGAACTTTGGATGAACCTGGGTATCATATATTAAGGAAGTCATTATGATTTAGACATCATATAAGTAATTATTTTCATAAATATTTTATTTTATGCTGCAATAAGTAATGCTCATAATACACTTATGGTTTTAGTCAATGGAAGGAACTGGAAGGAACTGGATTAATGTTGAATGTGATGGATGAATTGCTAATGAGAATTAAAGTGGGATGATATCTGGAGTGAAGGATGATGTGTCCAATTCTAATTAGTGTTTGTGTAACATTATTACAATGTGTACCTTAACCAACTCTCAAATTCCCTATATAAGAGAAAGAATGGGTTCTCTGAGAGTTTAGGTCATGAATATTATGGAGGAAAGATGATTTGGTTTTCTTTGTGTCAAGAATTTGGAAAGAATCACCTATGTTAATGTCATAGAGGAACAAGAATATGTTTTTATTATATAAATGAAGGACACAAAGTAAGTTAATACAAGGAAAAATGAAGTGATCAGTTAAAAAAATAGATGTGAGTATTGGCCTACCTAAGTCATCATCAAATGATAAGTGTTTTATGTGTGGAATTAATTTTCATTATGAAACTCAATATCACAAGCGGATAGATCCTGAAGATAATCAACAAGGTTGTGTGAGTAGTGGTTACATTGCAGATAATGGAGAGGATACAACTGAAGTGTGAAATTAAAGTGATATTTTGTACTAGGATGAGGTATCCTTGTTAATGGAATAGGGATGAAGTGAAATTGTAAATTTTTTAATGTATTTGGATTAAATAAAAAAATTATACAAAAGGTGAAATATATAATTATTTTCTATATTATATTTTATTCTCTAATGATTTACAATATTACATTAAATGGATCTTATGGAATATAAAAATGATTTAATGGGGATGTGATTTCAATTGAAAACACATGATTATGGGACAGATAACTGTTAATATGTTTCTTATTTTATGATAATTTTGTTAGGAAAAATATATCTTTTATATAATTAAATTGGATGGTTGTGATTACATTGGAACTAATTAAGGACTTCTGGACTAGTAGTTTAAGATATCATGAATGAAGTTTACAAATTCATGGATTTTTGGTATATATCCAGAAATATATGTTATAAGGAAGAATGCTTTTTTTACAGAAGTATTTTCAGTAATATTGGATATTACCATTATTTAAGAGAATATATGATGAAGGTATTGAAATTTTTGAAATGTGTCAACTACGAGCTACATTGTGATGTATGGGGGAATCAACGTTATGCTAATTTTCTTAATTTCATTCTAATGTTTTGTATTTTCATATATCAGAAGGATTATAGGTTAGCCATTCAGGAAAAGTTTAAGTTAATGATCTGAGGAAGTATTTTTGCATAGAGTTTTTATTGAAAACCTTTGTTAAAAGGATATTTAGTTATCAAAATTATTTCCAGGATTTCAATCTTATTTATTTTTTGAATTATATTAGCATCGATTTAGAAAAGGATATAATGTTTTTTGGATGATAAAAAAACTTGTCCAAAAAGGCAATAGGTTATGAACTATTGATCAAAGTACGACAAGGGTTTCATACCTACCACTAGACTACATGATGTCTAGGTTAATGTGTAATTAGTTTTGTTGAATAATAATTGATGATGGAGTAATAGAGTTAATTTTTATGATTAAATGTTAGTGTATTAACCATTTTGATTTGGAAAAATATTTACAGACTAGTAGTTATTCTTTCTATTTTTGTGGACCTTAAGATCTACTAAATGCGTATTCTATCACTTCAGTCATTAAATATAATTTATAGACATCCATTATTTAATGTAAAGGATGAAATTTAAATTTATAATATCACAACTGGAGAATGAAAATTTTGTTATATAAATATATCAAGTATATTATCATATATTCTCAGTCAATAAAGAAATTAGTCACTATTAGGACAATAATCAAAACAAAATGTGTTTTCCTAATACTGTAATTTTTTTGAATATAATTCCACTTTAGGAAACATAGATATATGCAATTGAAGCCCTTAACTTTTTTTTCATCATTCACTTTTTTTGTGATTTATGACCCCAATCACTCCCTATAAATATTTATGCTTTTCCATCATGTATAATATTTACTACCAAACTATGTTATGTAATGTGTAAAATTAGTTATATTTAGGTAACAGTTATGGTTTTAAATTTCTTTTTTAAAAGGAAGTTTTAGTATCCATTTTTAGATGAGGGTTTCTATGAATGAATCTTTGATGTATTAATTCATTAATAACCTGCCGATGTTTTAGGGTGAAATTCATTTTATGGGGGATAGAATGTTACACCGCAGGATGTTGTGAATTAATTTTTTTAAATTAATTTTACCTTTATGATATTTTTTCTTCCCCCCAACCCTAAATATAGTTTATTTAATATTAATGCACTATGTTTGGTTTGCGTTATACAAAAAAATCGAACCATGAAAAAAAAATGGAACAAAACCTTTTTCATTCTCTTTAAGGAAACCCATGGTTAGATTTTGTTACACACATTAATGAATAAACTTTATGGTTTTCATAACATGCAAGACTGAGTTTTAGAAAACAATAGTATATCATTAAAATGTTATTACTTAATAAAATAACATATGAACATGCTGTTAAATTAGTAGTTATGAATAATATTTACTCTCATATTAAAATATATGTTTTACAAAATTATATGAGGAATTCATAGGTTACCAATTAATTATAAATTATTAGGAAAACTAATTGAATATAAAGATACATGTTATTATTTTTATGGTTAGAAAGTTGTTTTAACCTTATAAATTAAATTAATTACAATTAGTAAGTAATATTATTGAAATTAATATTTTATATTTTCAATAAAATAATTTTTATATTCTTCTAATTTCTTTAATATACATAAGAAATGAACAAACCCAATTTTATGCTTAAAACTCAATATTTTTAAGGCATTTTTACCGCCTTTTAATAGAGAACCAATTTTTAATCCAAATTTGGGAAAACTTATATATTTAATTTTTAAAAATATAATTTTTATTTTAAATAATTTCTTAAGAATTATTTTAGGGTAAATTTTTGGTTTTTTTGATAATTTTTTATTTTCAAATGAATAATGAAAAATATGGAATTTTAGTTTCAAAAATAATTTTCAGATAATTAATTTATAAGTTTAATTTAGATATTAAATTGATTACAAATTTTAATTTGATAATATTTTTATTAATTAAAAAAATTTAGGTCATTGAGATATCCTTTACTCTAAAAATGGGTATAAAAACGTTGTACACTTTTGAATGATTTTACTTTAAAAACACACATTTTTAACCTGACTACATGACTAATTTTAAATTAATTTCAATCACTTCTATGGTTAAAATTTTTAAAATTGTATTCCATAGTTGGAATTAGAATAATTTGTAATGTATAATAATTTCATCATAGTTTTTACCAAAAATATTAGTGATAGAAATTAAAATTAATTACATCGATTAAGATAAAATTATGAATAACTATGGACTAATCCTTAAATTTAAGACCCAAAATGAACTATAAACTTTCCAAAAATCCATTATATGTCCATATTTGGATCTTATGCTCCCTTTGATCCACTTTTAAAAATTATTTAATCCACTATCAATAAAATAACATTGGGGTGGTTTCTCTATTCTAAAATATTACTAGAGGACCACTCCTCTATTATAAAAGCCTCATCTCCTCCCACTTCCTCACACCTATCAAGTCACTATGGTTTGACCCATATATGAAACAATATCTCACCAATATCCCTAACATCCTTATTTAATCCTTTATTTGTCCATAAATACATCCAATTATGGCCTTTGATTCAAACCAAAAGGAGTTAGTCGATTAATAGGTAACACCCTCCCTCAAACTCCTTTATTTTAATTTCATTATCCACTCCCTAAAATATTTTTATTCCATGATTGAATAAAGATTTTATTCTAAATAAAAATGATAATTTTTATGATAATTTTCTTACCAACACTTACACACTATTCCATCTTATGGGTAACATAAAAATTGTTTTCATGTATGACGAACAACTACATACCAAGAAGATAATATATCATTTTTCCATCACCACCTATCATAGTGGAAATTATGATTGAAATCAATTTATATAAGTTATATATTTTTTTATGATTTATTTAGTCTTCTATAATTTATTTAAAACACATGTATTACAACATTCCTTTTTGTGTTAATATGATAATTTCGTTTGAGAAAGTGTGGACTACCATCCCCTCAAAGCGATGTGACTCATTCACACACAATGTAGAATGTTTTATGGAAGGGTTTAGGGAAAATATATTATATATATAATATAATAAAGTTAATTTAATAATGATATATATACATATATTTCCTTTTTTCAACATGTTAATTAAACAGAAATAATGATTTTGCGCACCTACGGCTTACTGTCCCCATGATTGTTGAATTCCATTTCATACTTATATATTAAATGGATTATTATAATTGAAATGGACTGAATAAAAAATATATTTAAATCAAGGTTTAATGTATATAAATCATTATATAAGTATATGGACCAAGGATATAACAAATTAAAGCATATGAAAAAAATAAAGCAGACATCACCCCAACTGAAACCTTAACAGAGAATTATTAAAAAGAGAGTAATATAAAGACATAATCAAACCATATATGGTATTATAAGAAATATTATGGTTCTATGATAGATTTATAATAAAATTATATTTATTATACATGATTTTTTAACAAGTATGATGATAGTCAAAACACAAAGTAAAGGAATCTCATCTCTCTTTATTTTAATGAGATCCTTGCCTTATTCAACGCTCACTTCTTTTGTGTGATGTGTATACTACCCATTAATTTATTATATGATCCACATTATTAAATTTATGGGTATTCACATATCTTTTTTATGATATTCATCTTATTGGTTTTAATATTCAAAATATACAATATCATTGAGATAGTTTTGTCTCAATTTACATTCTATGTGACACATGCCATGTTACGCACCTATATTTGTATATGAGGTTTACATACTTCCTTGTACATGTTATATATTGAATCCCCTTCCATAAATTATATTTTAGGCCTCATTTAATTTAAATTTCTTACATGGGTATTATGGTTCAATGTTACTAATTGATAAGAGTTTATTGAAAGAATCTCATCGCATTTTGAGATTGTTTATGATTATGCTTCCTTTGTTGAGATATTATGATCCATTTCATAAGAAAACATCTTAATTTTGATATCCTCTAGTTCTTCATGATATATTTATGTATTGATACCAATTTCTAATATTTGGTACATATGATAGTTAAGAAAGGGTTTTTTTATGAAAACATAACTTTACCCTATGTTTGGCTAGAAATATGTGTTCAATGAAAACCATGATTTATAAAAATGGTTTACATGAAAATTGTACTATTATAAAATAATATTTAAAAACAAATTTTTCCATTTTATTTTACCAATTTTTAAATGGAATATTCCCTTCATTTTTCAAAAAAATCATTTTTATATGCTTTTACGGTGTAAAATGATAGTTCTTCACAATGTGTATGTCAGGTACACATTTACTAGATATAATTTTTTTGAATATTTCTTTTTATGTTTAAAAATTATTTAAAAAAAATTATTTCAAAACTAATTTTCAATGAAATGGTATTCAAAACTTTTTATTGATTTCATTATAAGTTGTAAAAGTATTTTACAAGTAATGTGTTATTAAATTGATTTTTAAGATTCATTTTATGTTTTCAGGGAAAATGGTTTTCAAAATGTTTTCATTCATATATTCTATAATTTATAAGAAAAATAATTTCGAAAAATTTTCAATTATACCATTATATGTTTTCAAGAGAAATTTTTTTTAGTTTTTTTAATGTTTTTTATATGTTTTCATAGTATTTTCAATGAAATAGATTGCAAAATGATTTCATGACTGTTTTATATGTTTTTCGATAAATGTTTTCCAAAACGGTTTCAAAGAATTATTTATAATCATTCATGTTTATTTTCATGGAAATGGATTTTAATTTATTTAATGTTTTAAAGGGAATTTTTTTCAAATAATTAAGGATATTTTCATCAATAAAAGCTTTCAAAATATATTTCCATGTTATTTTCAATCTATGATGACATCTATTGATGTAACTTATGACCTTAAAGGAAGAGATCCAATGGTTTCATTTATATTATTTCAGGAATGGTATTTGTTTTAATGGAATTATTCTTATGGATCCCTTTTCCCTTCCACGGTTTATATGGTTTTGAAACATGCTTCTTTTCACAGGATATGTTTATAATGAAATGATTATAAAACATGCATTTTCCCTTGGTTATGATATGATAACATGTTTTTAATACCCATTTAATTTCATGGGATATGATATTAATATTTATGATATTGTGAATAATTTATATGTTATTTTATTATGAGATGAGTGTGACCTACATCTTTCTCTACTGCATTAACATAGATTTATATCTCATGATATTTACAAAGATGGTATTGGGAGTTATCCATGAACACTAATATGGCCATGGTAGTGAAACATGACTACATAAATAGTATGAGGAGTGAAACTATGATATTAATATGTCCGTGGGTGAGAACCATGGCCACATAGATGGTATAGGTAGTGGACCCATACTACTAAGATGGTATTGGCAGTGATGCCTTGGATAATCTAACAAAACATATTATATGGTTATTTTTCTACCATAATACAATTTTTTATTCATATGTGTTTCTTTCAAGTATTATGTTATTTATTTACTTATTATTAATGTCATATAAACTCCATAGAATTATTCCATGATTCATATTAATAATATTTGACATAAAGGTCATTAGCATTAATTTTCCTAATCATGTTTTCACCCACTTCTGCTCATGATTATGCTTACTTATATCACTTATTTACCATTACTGATAAACTGAGATCACCCATTTTATGTTTAAATTAATAGGTTATGAATATATGTATTATGTTTTATATGACTAATAGGGGTGATAGTCAAGAAGGACATAATGGGAGATAATTTAGCTCATTTATGTACTAGTGTTTATGTTTCCATGTTTCCAAAGGCATTAGACAAATATGGTCTTTGGGAGTTTTTTTCTAATGTTTTATGAATTATGAAAAAAGTGATCTAATGTTTATGTATGTTAATACTGGTTTTTTTTAGATTCTATACAATTATGAAATACTCTTCTTTCTATGTTTTTCTTTGTGGTGGATTGATGATTCCATCTAGATCCACCAATAGTTTAAATAGATTTATATAACTCAAGACTAATAAATCTTATTTAATTAGGTATTCAAGTCTAGTTGGATCAAGATAATTTTCACAAAAATCACTTTAATCATCATGTGACACCCACTAAGAGGGGTATGTAACTTATAAATAATAAGGGGTGTTGATCCACTTAACTATTCCCATAAAATAGGGATAAGGATAATGAATATAATTAAAAAATCTAGAAAAATACCCACTATATAATATAGATAAAATAATAATTAAATTATATAGAATCTTATAAAATTATTTATTCACAAACAAATTTCACTATAATATATAAAAACTATCTCATTGATATTATTTTAAAATTATATAATGATAAAATAATGTAATATAGAACATATAATTGGAATATTAATTTTATAAAAATAAAAGATAAAATATGGATATTTTTAAAAATCATATATTGAAATGAAATATTAAAAAACATTTTTATATTATTATATCAAATAATTATTGATATACATGAGAAGTTGGTAAATGAAAAATAATGTTTACGGTAAATGATTTTAATTCTCGAATTCCATACATGTTCTTAGGGATTGTGCAACAGACAATGATACTCACTCCACATTATAAACATGACATTCTATAGTCACCATTGTAAACCCATTTATTTTATAATATATTCCTCTTTTAATGAAATTTTATTTCTTTTGTATATTTTTTTATATAGAACCTCGAGAAGGAACAACAACATACTATGCAAATATTAATATTCAATTAAAAAAATTATAAAATTGACGTTAAATTAGTGGGTATCAATAAGATTAATCTTATTTTGAAATATATATTAATTTCTACTTAATAAAAATTAAATTATTTATAATTTTGAGATAAGATCTCAATTTTTAGTGAAATGTTTTGATTATAAAAAATATATTTCCTTAAAAAATGATTTAAATTGATTTTTGTTAGAAACCATTATATTTAATTTTATAAATATCTAAAAAAGTTATGTGAAAAAATAAACTTCAATTTTTAATGTAACACATCAAAAATACATTAAAGTTATTTTGCTTGAATTTTTTAAATGATTATTTTTTCATTAAAAAGTGAAAAAATATAATTTTATTATTATTTTTTTATTTTCAGAATTTACAAATATGTTTTTTATATCATTTTAAAAGTATAATTAATTAATTAAAATATAATTAATCCAATATTGGTCATGGGAATTAATTTTATGTTGAATCTCTCCATCAATACTTTTTATATATAAGAAAATACATTCTATGGAAAAACTACTTTTTTGACGCATTATGGGATTATTATAAAATTAATTTCTTCTATTTCTTATGGTTGATTTTGTTAAAATGGATTCTATATTTGGGTTATAAATAATTTAAATTATTTAATAGGTCAATATAATTGTATTTTATAATCAGTAATAAAAATATAAAAAACATTTCCTCATGATAAAAGGGTAAATTAGGGTAACATAGATTAAAAATAAATGGTAAGGGAATAATTTTTCATATTATATATTATTTTATGGTGTTATTTTTAGCCAAATAACCTTATTATTATTATTTATTAGTTTATAGGATGCATATCCATTATAATGACTTATATAATATGTTATGTAAAAAAATAGAAAATGTCTCTCTCATGAATTTTATTTTCAATTATGTGTCGACATAGGGAGAAATGTAGGTTGTAAAAAAATAGAAATGTTTTTTAGAATAATGAAACAATTTGATTTACGGTAAAACATTTCGAAAAATTATGTATTTAATAGTTTCTATAAGAACATATAATTCACATACACATGATTTATCTAATTATAAAAAAATAAAATAATTGATTTCAAAAATACTAAAAGTCATATACTTGGACTGAAGACATATCATAAATTCTGGAATCTAGTTCATCAATGAAGTACAGATCTTGTGTTTTCGAACTATTCTCAGTTTAATTCCTTAAATATAGCCTTTTATAAATTCATTTTTTGTTTTTTGAGGTCTTTGGGGGTGTCCGGGTCTGGTGTGGAGCCTGAAAAATGAGTTTTTTGTGAAAAGTGGAGGCCGCATGGTTACTGAAAACCATGCGGGATGGGTCGCATGGCCATGCAGTAGCCTTTCAATTTTAGTATACATTAGTAGTGGCTTGATGTAATGTCTCGTGTTTTTTAACTGGGTTAGAATGCATTTTCTACTTTTTCATTTAATGCTCAGAATGGTTTTAAAAAAATACTTTGGATGATGTTTTGTGAGTTGGGTTCATTTATAGTGTTGAAATTGGTATTGATTAAAGGATCTAGGAGTTTCCCATGTGGATCGATGGGTTTCAGGATCACCGGACCTGAAAACTCCGCTTTATGAAGTCAAGGGAGAGGTGTTCTAACGGGTTTCGCACCATTATCCAAACTTCGTGGTTCAGCCATGTTGGTTACTCTAGGTATCTCTTTGTGGTTACATAGTTTACGCATGTTCTGCTAAACTGTGGGAGTTAAACCATGATACTTACCCATTATTGAGTTTCAGGTTTATTAAATTTAATTAAATTCATGGTTGGGATTAATTAAATTAAATGAGATATTGTGGACTTTATTTAATGAAATTAAATTTGAATGAATTTAATTAAATGGCATTGAGATATAGAAGGTATTTAGTTAAATTGTGTTGAGTAAATTTACATTTATTTTAAATGATGATGATATGGTGTCTTTATTTAAATAATTTTATATTAAAGTATTTTAAATAAATAACATGTAAATGAGGATTTGGGGGCTATCAAAGAAGGGTAATATGAAATAGTAAAATTTAAATGATGTGTAAATGAGGATTCTGGGTTTCATTTAATTAAATTCAATGTAAAGAGGAATTTAATTAATTAATTTGAAATATAGGTTTTTTTAATTAAATTCATGTTAAGAAGAATTTAATTATTAATTTTCAGATGGGGGTTATTTTTTAATAAAACTGAGGTTGAGAGAAATTAATTAAATAATTTTTATGATTTTTATTTATAAATTTAAATAAATCATGTTTAGAGAATTTAATTAAATAACAGGAATTTGCGAAATTGTTTAATTAAATTCATTTTTAATGAATTTAATTAAATGATGGATAATGAGGTGTCTGGGTTTTTTTAAATTATTTTGAGAGTATTTAGTTAAATAATAATGAGTTGGAATATTTATTTAATTATATTCTATTGCAATGAAACTTAATTAAATGTTGTGTTAAATGTAGAGTTCTGGTTTTACCTATTTAAATTCATGATTAAGATGAATTTAATTATTTGAGAAAAAATTGCTATTTTATTTAATTAAATTGTGATGAGAGAATTTAATTAAATAATCATGTGTTGGAGAATTTATTTAATTAAATTTATTGGAGAAAATTTTAATTAAAGGATGTGTAATTCTTAATGGGAGGTTTATCAGTGATGTGTGATATTAATGGGTAAAGATAATAAGATGATGGTTATTATTATTATTATACTAAATTTTATAGTAAAATAAGGAATCAAATTTTTTTTATACAGAAAACAAGTGGGAGAGGCGTACATCCCCAGTGAGTTATGACCCCTCCCCCTCTCATCTCTCCCATGGGTGGAGCACCATCCATTTCATCTGGCTCCCTCTTCGTGTGTCAGTTTCTCTTGGTTTATTCATGTAAGTTTTATGTCTCCTTGATGGAAGCCCTTCTCTGGATGTTTCACTGTTCGCATTTTCCATCTTTTTTTCCTTCACCCGATCTCCATTAGGGAAAAACCCTTTGGTCTTGTATTGATTCGGTTTCATCGTTTCATTCGATTCTAAGTAGAGCAGATGACGTCTTGGGAACCATTGGTCCATATTTCCGTGAGATCTGACCAAGGTGATGTAATTCACCTTGATTTGGTTCACCGCCATCATATTTGAGCAAGGATATATACCCTATAATTTGTTTTTCACCCCTTAAATTAGGTTCTTACACTGTAATTGGGTTGCGATTGATTATTTTGGTGTGCTTTGGTCCCCGATGCACTAATTCTAACTATCTGTTGTTTTTGTTAGGTGTTGCGATCAATTTCAAGTATGTTGCACATTGATGTGGAATTTATTTTGTACAACCGGATCGTTTTTTGAGTTTGGAAGCTTTTCCACAGCCAAATTCATTGAGGTAGGGTTCCAAACATGGCATAACTAATACATTGTATTTTTGTTGATTTATTTCTTTTGATAATGTTGACTGAAATATTAGTTTAAATTTTTTATTTGGGGAATGGGATAATTAATTGGGAATTAATTTTATTCTTTTTGGTTTTCAAATATATAATTATTCGATAGATTAATTCTGAGTAATTAATTCTGTTAAGTTGTCATAATTAATTATCTATTAATTATGTTCTTTGAGATGATAATTAATAGAGGAATTAATCATGAGTAATTAATTTGGTTCAGTTGAAATAACACATTATGAATTAATTATGTTCTTTGATATGATAATTAATCGAGGTATTAATTATGAGTAATTAATTTGGTAAAGTTGAGATATTTAATTATGAATTAATTGTGTGTTTTGTGATGATAATTAATCGAGGGATTAATTGTGTGATATTAAATTGGTTAATATGGGGTAATTAATTATGAATTTATCATGTGTCATGAGATTATAATATATATAATTAATCTAGGGTTAATTATGATATTAAGATTTAGGCTAAGTTGAGAAAATTTATTTGTGAATTAATTATGTGATTTTCAAATAGTTTCTTAAGAGATAATTAATTTTTTAACTAATTATGTGATCTTGGGATTGATTCCTTGAGATATTTTTTTTTTGAAAACTAATTAGGTAATTTTGGAATATTTTCCGTGTTTTTAGTTAATTATTAAAATAACCAGATAAATTAATGGGATTAATTAATGGTTTAATTAATTACTATTATAGTAATTATTAATTAATTTTTTAGTAAACTAATGGAATTGATGTGTTTAAATATTTTTTGAGTTTATATATATATATGTATGTATGTATGTATGATAAAAAAATTGGTTGTGTGATAGGGACTAATGGAAAAAATACTCCCTCAGTGTTAGGCATGGTGTTATGTACCTATCATTCATGAAAAATGTTCTTTTATAGGACATGGGCTAATTCTATAAATACCCATAGATTGTGAGACAAGGACTGATGCTCGAAATACTCACAAGAGTTCTAGAAAAAATGGGTTACATACATTACTTGACATTGGATGGTGGGTCCAATTGGTTGTACATGAATGGAATTAAATGGTTAATGAAACACTATGTGATGTAATAATTTATGAATTAAATATAATAAATTCTAGTGACTTTGGAATGACCGAGACATGTATTGAGATATGGGTGTCCAGGGGAACCCACGGATTTTTTCAGTTAAATAAATATTATCAAGTAATGTGCTAAATAGTTTATTGATGCATTATATATTTATAGTTAATGGTAAGACACATATTTTTAGCTATGATTCAAAGTATGTATCTCCATCAGGTGTCCCTTATGATCCTGGATGGGTTGTAGTTTAATTATTCAATTCTGTTATTACATCATTATACTTTCAAGATAATTAATTATATTGAATTTTCTAAATTCAGATAGACAACAGTGGCCCCGGCCTGGTGAGATTTATATCTCACTCCCTACACGGGCCTCCATTTCACTGGGAGTAATCGAGTAGACTCTAATTGTTTGTAGGACCTTGGATATTGATTGTAGTGTTTTTCTTGTACTTGGATGTTTAGAGAAAAGAATCGAGCGAGAGATCAGGATGCTCGTGGAGATCACCCTTGGGGTTTTCAATTTTTTACTTATATATATACTGAGATGTAAAGAATTATATTTTTTTTACTTCTTTCAGATATATATGACCTTGGAATGCATGAATTGTATATACTAGCTTTGACTAAATTATTTATTCAGTTGACTATTTATTTATATCTAATTCTACTATTTTCTGAGTTTATTATCTATTTCTGATGTGCACTCTACATATGAGAGTATAGTGTCTCCATTAAAAATCCATAGACCATTATTTCTAGTCTATTTTCTCAATCGTACGAGGAGACACACTTGAGATCATGTGGTGATCGGTCTGGCTACCAATTTGAGAGAAATTTGGGCCAAGATGTTACAAAGTGTTATTAAAGGGTTTAAGTTATCATTCTTTTTTCTTTTCCTTTTCTATTTTGGGTTAGTACATAGGAGACTAGGAAAGTGTCGGTTCTTGGTTGATAGTTGTCTGGGGACTGATCAACCCATGTATAAAAAATGAAAAAGTGTCTATGGATGGGAATAGATGTTTATACTTCTTAATATTACAATTAATGTGATTTCACCTTGTGTGACTAGTTTATTTTCTACTGATTGTTGATTATGATAAGTATAAACATTTCCCTTGGTCTGATATGGGAATGAAATATCATTTCATAATCATCTTAGTCACACAGTGATTCACATTCAATGCATATTACATGCCACGTTGTTTCATTAGTAGGATGTCTACAAATTTTGGTTGTGTTCCTTGGGTGGAATTCCATGTTTTTATCATCTTTATCATGTCTGCTTCTATAACATGTTTAGATAATTATATTCCACGCTTATATACTATAACATGCTATTGTGTTACTACTTATGATAATATACTATAGAATTTTTTATGTGTAAATGGATGCATGAGAGGAAATTGATTGATTGTGTTTATAATGGAATCCAATTTTAGTTATAAGGTGTAAGGGTGCATTAAATCAGGGTAAAGGGTAAACCATGTATTTGAATCATTGGAAAAGAGCTACTAAAGTTAAAATATTATATAATCATTTATTGTGATGAATGCGAGCCAAATTCTTGTTGTATGGTGTATGTGCGCCTTATCGATTGGTAGATGGAAACCCAAGTGTTTGATCCTTTTAAAACCATAGTGTGTCTAGAAATGGTTCTAAATGTAAAACTGCTAATTTTTTATTGAATGAACTATTTTGGGTTTCTTTTTGATGAACCTGGGTTAGAATAAATTGGACCCTCCGTGGTCTCCTATGTGTTAACCTGAATTTAGATGCTAAATTTATTGTTTAAAATGAAATGGCTCTAAAAGATAAATGTTTAAAGAGTAAGTTTTCTTTTTTTGTTCTATTAGATTTTTTCTGTTGGTACCATTTATGTTTCATTTTTCCTAGTATGAATTTTTGGTTTTAGTGACCAACACCCTTGTTTGGAATGGTGGTCATTGTATATTGACTCCTGGTTTAAGAATAAGCATTGAATAATTCTTAGTTCATTAGGTTAGACATGCCTTGTACATGGTCATCCATTAAAGACGTTTGTGGGATAACTTCAGATTAAAGAGATTTGAGAGCTAAGATAAGATCATCGCACTGCTCTAGAGGACTTTCTCGGACTTGAGTGATTTGAAACAACAGTCGGTTTAAAATTTCCTCATTCATGTGAGATGTTGACATGGTGATCGTCGTTCATCCAACATCACATCTGTTTTTAAGGTGATTCTGAAATATAACTCTTAGGAACAACTAGTATTTTCCTTCCATTACATAGACACTCTTATGGTGGGTAGTGTCACTTTGGTTTCGATAAACATGTCGGTTCTTGATTGGTAGAAAGACTTGAAAAGTTTGGCGGTGTGCGCAATTTTTTTTGGAAACTCCATTTTGTTTGGAAGAGTTTCATCAGTATTCATTGAATGAACATGAACTCCTTGGGTGAAATAGGCATCAGGTTTTGGTTAATGAAAAATCTATGGGTGAAGCCAATTTTTTATAAACAATTGACCAGTGTTCGATATTTTTACCTTATTGGTGACCTGGTTATACCCATAGTGTGATCATTCTGTAGAGATGAGAATGCCTCTATCTTGATCTCGTCTTAGAGTAAATGAGATAACATTGGTCTTACGCCGTTCTAATGTTTTCTATTAGTTCGGCTTGATTAGTGATTGTTATATGCGTTGTATATAGGATGTGTGGTTCCCTGGGTTACACCTTTATTTGTGAAGGGTCAAGATTGTTTTAATGTAACCTTATGATGGATTGACTTGGATAGGTCACCAGAAGCTGAGTAAGGACTTTGGAATACTTTCAGTTGGTGTTGAAATTGTCTTAAAGGCACATTTCATGTTTAATGATGGGTAGGGGTTTCATGGGTCGACACTTTCATTCAAGGAAAGAGCTATGGATTGGGGTTCTATAAATTTCATAGGTGCATTGAGCATTTGGTAACGCAACACTATTGTTCAAACGAGACTTCTCGACCTTATTGGGTTAGCGAGTGTTGTAATATCTCCCAATGGATTCTCGGGGATTTGATGTTTTAAAGGTGGATAGATTGTAATGTCTCATGTTTCTTAACTAGTATAAAATACATTTTGTAGAATTTTTTCATTTAATGCTATGGTAGGATTTAAAAAAATATTTGGGATGAAGTTTCACAAGTTGGGTTCATTTCTAGTGTTGATATGTGCTTGAGTAAAGGCTCTAGGAGTTTCCATGTTTTCTCGATGGGTTTTAGGAGCACTGAACTTAAAAACTTGGTTTTAAAAAGTCAAGGGAGAGGTGTTCTCCTGTGTGTTTTATAGTTAGTCAGACTGTGTGGGTCATCTATGCTGGATACTCAAGGTATCTAGTAGTGGGTGTAGGGTCGGAGCATAGTCTATCAGACTGTGTGAGTGGAACCGTGCGACATACCTAGTTTTGAGTTTCAGGTTAATTTAATTTAATAATGTTCATGGTTATATGTAATTTAATTTAATAAGTTGTTGGGGGTTTAATTTAATTAAATTAATGTTGATACAATTTAATTAAATGATTTTTAGATGATGATTTTATTTAATTATATTGAGATCAAAAGAATTAAATTTATTTTAAATGATAATGTGATAGAGTCTTTATTTAATTAAATTGAGATTAGTGGAATTTAATTAAATGACTTGTAAATGAGGTTTTGGGGGTTATCAATGAAGGGTATTATTAAATGAAAAAAATTAAATGATGTTTAAATGACGATTTGGAGTTACATTTAATTAAATTCAAGGTAAAGATGAATTTAATTAATTAATGTGGGTTGGTGGGTTTTTAAATTAAATTCATGTTAAAAATAATTTAATTATTCATTATGGAATGGGGGTTATTATTTAATTAAACTGAGGTTGAAATAATTTAATTAAATAATCTTGATGAGTTAGTGTTTTTATTTTAATTAAATTTTGTTAAGATAATTTAATTAAATAACATGAATTAGAGATATTATTTAATTATATTTAGTTGGAACTAATTTAATTAAATTATTATTAATTAGGTTTTGGGTTTTTCAAAATTGAGTTATTTTGATATAACATAATTAATTAATAATGAGTTGGAAAATTAATTTAATTAAACTTGATGGGAAATAAAGTTAATTAAATGATCTGTTAAGTGTGGAGTTGATATGTTATCTTATTAAATTCACAGTTACAATGAATTTAATTATTTCATGGAAAATGGGAGTATTATTTAATTAAATTATGCTGAGAGAATCTAATTAAATAATTATGAGTTGGAAAATTTATTCAATTAAATTATTTGAAAAAGAATTTAATTAAATGATGTGTAATTCCGGAGTTTTGGTCTATCAACGATGTGCGATTTTAATGGGTAATAATAATAAGATGAGAATAATAATAATAATAATAATTATTATTATTATTATTATTATTATTATACAAATTTGTATAGTAAAATAATCAAAATAATTTATTTATAGAAAAATTACGAGGGTGAGGAGCACAAGATAGGTGAGGCATGACCCCTCCCGCACTCATCTTTCCCATGGTTGGAGTGCCCCCCATTTCTTCCGGCTCCTCTCTGCGCGTCGGTTTCTCCTGGACTCTTCCTATATATTTTCTCTCTCATCAAGGTAAGTCCTTATCCACATGTTTCATTCTTCACATCCGCCATCTTGACTCTTCTTCGTCTGGTCTCTGTTTGGATGAAACCCTAAGGTACGGGATTGATTTAGTTTCTTTGTTTCTTATTATTCTAGGTGGTGTGGATGATACCTCAGGACCTATTAGTCCATATTCCGATGAACACCACTGAAGGCAAAGTGATTCAGATTGATTTGGTTCATCTACATCATATTTAGGTAGGACAATATATCCTATAATTGGTTTCGTACCCCTTGAAATATGTTCTTATGGTGTAATTGGGTTGCAGTTGATTATTTTGGTGTTTTTTGGTCCCCAATGAACTTATTGTTAGTGTCGGTTGTTGTTGTTAGGTGGGGAGATCAAATCCATGTATGCACGTGTATTATTGTGGTAGTGAATATGTGTGAGTGGGGCATGGTTTAAGTTTGGAAGTTTTTTCAAGAACATGTTTTTTGAGGCAGGAATCTATACATTTCCTAATTAATAAAATGCAGTCTTTTGGATTTATTGCTTTTGAAAATGTCGACTGAAATGTTCGATTAAATTTCCAATTAGGGGAATGAAATTATTAATTATGAATTAACTTTATTCTTTGAGGTTGTAAAATATACAATTAATCAGGTGATTAATTATGAATAATTAATTTGGTTAAGATGAATCAATTAATTATGAATTAATTATGTGGTTTGAGAAGATAATTTATCAAGGTATTAATTATTAGAAATTATTTTTTTTAAGTTGAAATAAATAATTATGTACAAAATATATCCTTTAATAAGATAATTAATATAGGGATTACTTATAACTACTTAATTTGGTTATATTTGGATACTTATTTATAAATTAATTATGTTCTTTTGAGATGATAACTAATCGAAATATTAATTATGAGATGTTAAACTGGTTATGTTGGGATAATTAATTGTGAATTAATTTGTGTTATGAGATTATAATACAGATAAATAATCGGGGGGTTAATTATGAGATATTGATTTGGGATAAGGTGAGAAAATTAATTTCTGAAATAATTATGTGATTTTGTAATAGTTTCTCAAGAGATAATTAATTAGGGAATTAATTATGGGATACTGGGACTGTTTCCATGAGATAATTATTTTCTAAATAAATAGTGTAATATTGAGAATTTTGACTTTTTTTAGTTAATTGTTAAATTAAATAGATAAATTGATGATATTAATTAATGGGTGAATTAATAAATGTTATCGTAATTATTAGTTAATTTTGATCTAACTAATGGAATTGTTGTGTTTAACTATTTTTTGGTTTTTTATTGAATGTGATTTTGTTAATTAGAAATAGAATTAATTAATGGACTCAATTAATTAATTTATGAATTAATTAATTGATGGGATCTTAGGGTGAAAGACATCAAATTATACACCCGTGATATATATATATATATGTTTGATTGATAAACGAGTTTTAAGACAGGGACTGATGATCCAAATACACACGGGGTTTGAGGGATTACGTTTTATACATATCATGCATGAAAATTTTCTTTTATGGGACAAGGAGTAATGATTAAAATACCCATGGATTGTAAGACTAGGATTAATTCTCCAAATACTCATGAGATTTCTAGAAAAGACGTTCTACACCCATTAATTGACATTGGTATGTGGTTCAAATTGGTCTTATATAAATTCAATTAAATGGTTAATGAAAGCCAATGTGATGTAATGATTTTTGAATTGAATATAAGAAATGGTTCAGACTCTGGCATAGCCGAATGACATATTGAAATATGGGGTTCCAGGGTAACCCTGATATTTTTTCAGTTAAATAAAAAATATCAAAGAATGTGTTAAACAATTTATTTATGCATTCTATATTTATAGTTCTTTTTCGGAATCTTATTTCTGACTATGAGATAAATCAGTTATCTCTAGCTGGTGTCCCCTAAGAACCTCTATTGTTTGTAGTTTACTTATTCAATTCTTTTATTACTTAGTTATACCTTCACACCATTTAATTATATTGAGTTTTATAGATTGAGCTTGACATCGATGGTTCCGACCAACTAAGATTTGTCTATCACACCCTACTCAAGATGCCATTGAACTGTGGTACCTGAGTAGTGTCAGCTTTTTTTTCTCCTGAACATGGGAGTTTAGAGTAAAGGACTGAGCGGGTGCTCAGGATTCTCATGGAGATCACCCTAGGGTCTTTGAGTCTTTTATGAATATATGTAATGAGATTTATAGCCTGTTGTTTTTTTACTGATTTCAGATATGTATGACCATGACATGCATGTATTGTATAAAATAGTGTTGACCACTTTTTTTATTTATTTGACTATTATTTTAATAATTCTTATGTTGTTGCCTGATTTTATTATCTATTTACACTATGAACTCTAAATATGAGGGTATAGTATCCCCACTAACTATCGATAGACCCTTGATGCAAGTCGAAAACATCAAGTGTATAGGGAGACCCACTTGAGGTCATGTTTTGAACGAACCAGCTATCTATTCAGGGGAAATCAAGTCCTATACATTACACATGATCATGGTTACCAAATGTTTTGTGAAAACCATGTGGGGTAACCATGCGTGATTCCTTATACATAAAAGAATCCTTGCGTGGTTTGAAAAACCATGTGAGGCTGGGAGTGTAGTTTTTTAATATTAAAATATTAAATTATACATTTTATAGAATCTAAATATGGTTTTATTCAAACACACATCATCCTCATCCCATGGAAAATATCTATATTTGAACTTAATCTTGGATTCAAGCTTCGTTCTCCATCTGACCTTCGAATCAAGTGTCGTTCATCTCCTTAGGTCTACAATGGTAAGTCCCTCATTCATTTTTTTCCTCCCTTAATTATTTGGGATATCGATTATTCTATTTGGATTTAGGATCATATGAACTAATATTCCATTCTTCGTTTGTTTGTCATATTTCTCTAAAACCATGTTGAATTAGGGCTCGATACTGGATGAACAATCTTGAACAAGCCTAAGTTAGTTGGTCTTATGTCATTCACTTATTATTGAGTTATTTATATAGGCCAGAGTGTCGCACACCTATTTTTAGGGTGTCTCTGTGAATTATAATTGGACAATGTTGTTTCCTATAATTGTTTAGGTAATAAAATTGGTGTTTAAAAGGATACATTAAGTTGTATTCCTGGACTAAGGTCCACTCCATGGGTGAGTTCCCTTGGATGGCCTTTTATGGGTGTTTTTCCTAGGATTCATATGCGACATGCCTTTGTTCTCATGACCTATTAAAAAAGAATCTATTAATTAATGGAATTACCATGATGATAAATGGAATTTTAATTGGTTTAGGGTATGGTATTTTTGTATTTACTCTTGACCCTTTTATAAATATGCTGGTTTAAGCATGTGTGGATTAATTTTCATAATCTATTGAAAATCCAATGTGATTTGAACAATATTAAATCCATGTAATAGTTTAATTTTCATGTTATTCTTGATATGATAAATTTTTCCATTTGTGTAAATGGATGGCCAATCCTTAGGAGGTCAGTCCATGCTTGAGACAAACCTTAGCGGTGAGTTCTATTATATGATTTTTGATTTTGACCATTGTATGCCTAAAAATGTTTAAAATAATTTAATTATGAAATAATAAACATCCTTGAGAGAATCATGGATTAATATTATAATGGCATGGACGGTGTCACACCCCATGATTTTTGTGATTTTTTTTCAAATTAATTAATCTTTTTGATATTTTCATTCAACGCAACAGTGAAAATAAATTGTTTAATTTTTTTGAGATATATGGAGCACCAAGTTGATCATTTACTATATGCAACACATTTCCTAGCTTGTGGTGCACGCAACATTGAGTTTGCTTGTGGTATAGAAAGGCCGAGTTTGACAGTCTTTTAAGGGTGCACCTATTTTAAATCATAATTTTGACACTTTTAGGAATTTCATTTTACAAAATATACATCATTTTGGAATTCATACCATCTATTTTTTCCTTGGGTGATTTTTTGGGATTTTTCTATGAAACTTCATTTTTTAAGATGAATTGTGAAAACTACTGAATTTTTGTAAAAAATCACCTTTCCATTTAAATAGATATTAATGAGAATTTATATTTTAAATTTAGTTTGAAGTCACATTAGATCAATTAAACTTCGGTTTATAAAATTCTTTTTAACAGAACCCTTTTTACATTGAAAATGATTATAAAAATGCAATAAACTTTTGAATTATTTTCTACTTTAAAACCCATTATTTTTCCCCATATACGGGATTAGCATTAATCTTAATTTTCCCACTTCTGTTATTTGTGTTTTGAAAATTTGAATAAAAAGATTGTAATATATATGATATTTATGGTCTAATAAGATCAACTTAATTTTTTGACAAAAATTATTAGAGAATGTGATTAAAATTAATTACAGTGATGAAGTTATTATTAAGCATAATAAGGGACCAAACCTTAATAAATAGGTTCAAAATGACCAGAACACTTGTACAAAATCCATTGGATGCCAATATTTATACCTTATACCCACATGGTTATAAATTTATGGTTTATTTGGATATTATTAAATTGAATTCCCCATATATAAAACATTGTGAAAGTAAAAAAAGGGAACATTCCTTACCTTTAACATTTATAAAATGTTGGGATATGTTGAAACATCATATTTTCAGTTATACATATAATTTGGAAATAAAAATGTGTAATTATTATCCTAATGATTTGCCAATGACTTTTAGAGATGATTTTGTTACATAAAATGCTTATGAAATGTGAGTGTAATGATTATTTAGTTATTAATTAACCATTATAAATTACACTATAAATATTAAAAGTGAAGGTAATTAATTGAATTATGGTATTTTTTTATGTTTTTAGATTAATACATCAATTTAATAATCTTTAGACCAAAAATGGTTTAATTATAATGTTATATTCATATTTCAAAATTAGCATCAAATAAATAGTGTCAAAATTGAGATTATAGGTTTTTTTAAATAAATGAAATTTTATTAAATGATATAAAACATATAAAAATAAAATACCATGTAAAGTAAATTTTATGTTTCAATTAATATTATATATGGACCAATTTATCATTAATGATTAAAATATTGACCCATATATTTTAAAATTGTTGTTAACACACTCTAGGTTTAAGAAAAAATTAGTGTGTCACATGCACTTGATTTAAAATGTCTTTCCAATGAAATGGGAATGAAATTTTTAAATTTTTATAATGTCTCAGATTTTTCATGACATATTTTTAATATTATATGGGAATTATTTCGAGACTAGGCTCTGAGACGGCGTGCAGTTCCGAGGCCCGGTGAGCCCAGAACAAATGTTTGAATTTAATTAAATGATTAAATTATGAATGCATGCGGTTCTCCTGAAAAACTGTAATAACTCTCGAACTGGTGCTCAGATCATAAATCATAAGGCATCATTGCGTTCAGAAAAGAGATTTTACCTTAGGTGAGGCCTAACATCGGCCGGTGCAGGTCGGTGGTGAAATCTAGTTTTTGTACGTAACAGTAATAAAATATTTAATAAGAATATTTTATTATGCAGTGAAATCTTTTAAATCTATTGTAGTAGATATCTTTTTATCCTTTTTAAATAAAGGCTTGCGTAGGGGTCCAGGGTTACAAACCTCATAAACCTGAAACCCCTGGAGGCTCTGGGAAAGCTCTGGAGGAAACCCCCAACGCGGTGACGTTGACGATTTTCGCCGGCGACGACGACGTGACGACCAGATCGTCACCAAAGAATGTCATGGATCCAGGTAGGTTGTTTTTTTTCCTTCCCCGTTCTTGGTTCCTACGATGAACGCGGAATAATCTGTGAACATATTAGCCTGCGGATCGATCGTTTTGCGGGTGGGTGTGATTTGGGGTTTTATCGGGAGATCCAATACTCGAGATTATAATCTGTTGATTATTTTGGTTTGATCTAATGGCGACGAACCCATATCATCACAAACAACGATTGAGGTTCCTCCCTCTTGTTCGATTTTTGGTATTTTTCCCTCGCGTTCTTCGTTGCGTTCTACGCATTCTTGGAGGAAATCGATCGGTGTTCATTCGATTGTTGGCGTAATGATATGAGATTGTAGATACAACCCCAGACCGATGTCACGGAGGTGCGAAGACTGTTTTGGCAGATGATTCGGAGTGGATAGAGAGATATGAGTTTTTGGGTGTTTCTATTCAGATGGATCGTTTGAGGTTTATAATCTGATCGAAGGATCGAAAACATCCGATTTGGTGTTCATAGGGTGGGATGAACCAAGACCTGAAGTATCGGGATGAACAGACAAGAGAAATGGAATCCGGAGATCAGGTCGAGGCGTGCGGAGGAATACAACGATTCTGGAGAAATCCTGACTACACAGCCTGTAGTATGGGCAACACGGCATGTGTTCATCGGCGGACCACCTGACGTGTACTCGTGGAGTACACAGACACGGGTTGGGTACGCATCCAAGGACATGGCCTGTATACCCCTCCCCGGCCAGACCTAGCCAGATACATTGGATACCTCGTATACTGGTACACGGGCAGGTGACACGGACGAAGACTGTGTACGGGCACATGGTCAGCGTACACGGAGCGAGCCCCAGGTTCTTGGACACAGCGTGTAATCCTACTACACGTCGTGTAGTTACTTTTTATATGATGACCCAAATGACACGGGCTGTTTACACGGGTAGTACCCAAAGTCAAGTAACACGACGTGTGATTCTTCTACACATTGTGTAGTTGAGTTTTACACAGCTTGAATGGATGACACGGGTCGTTTACACGTGCAGTACCTGGGGTCAAGGAACATAGCGTGTAACCATACTACACGTCGTGTAACCAATCTTACATGGCTTGAGCCAGCTGCCTTTGGTGACTTGGGCTAGTTTCCTTAGGGTTCTTCCCCTTGGTATTTCTCCTGGAGGTTCCCGGTATCATTTCCTACATAAAGGAGTATGATCCCTTTAACAATACCTCCTGAATAGAGTTGTTGGAATCCCCTCTATGAGACTTGGAGCTAGATCATCTATTCATTCCTAGAACCCTAGGTAGAGTTTTTGGTATCAATGTGACCAACTTTACATGGGCATCGATCCTCTTCTTAGAGGATTAGTTCAGACTGAGTTGTTAGAATCACCCTATGACTTGGTTATGATCCTCATCTGTGCATCATGTTCTCAAAGTACTTGTGGAGTGTGTTCTCTCAGAATGAGTACTTCGTATCTCACTCTTCAGGCCTGGGAGTGTGTTCTCCTAGTTGTATGCTTAGTGTAATCTTCGAGCTGGATCATAGCGGTGGTTTCGCAATGGTCGTTTGTGTATGGGTATATCTGGATATTCTTGTTATATGTTCCGTAAACATATACTGTGTAGAGCTGACAATACCTTTCTTTTTTGGTATTTATCTTGTTGTATTCCTTTATTGTTTCAGTGTGTCGTAGTGGGTGTTGTTATACTCACCCCTGTACATGCTTTTCCCGCCCGTGTCGTTTCTTGTGCAGATGAGTAACCCCTTCACGGGATTCTAGGCAGACTAGGACCAGACGGTGCCCAGTGATATCATACAGGACGAGGTGTATTCCTACGGCTACATATTACATTCCCAGCGCCTTTATTTATAGGATAGACTTTGTTACGGACTCTCTTTTGGTGGGCTTTTACTTTTGGCCCAAGGTTTTACATTACTGTACTTTACCATCCTGCCGTTCTCTGTTGGTTGGGTTTTTAGTGTATGCATGCATTTTTACTTTTTATTAGTTTTTACTTTTTAGCTTTTTGGGATTGGAGATGTGTGTGCGTGTGTACAGGTTTATAGGCAATGCCTCCCATGTTAGTAGCATGCCTACTCGGTGCTATTCACTAGCCCCTGGCCTATTGGAGGTGGGATTGGGGAGTTGTGGATCGAGCCCCACTGGGACGGGTCATTACAAATTGGTATCAGAGGTGGTCGGTTCTACCTTAGGACTAAGAGTTTGTGAGTTGGTTTGGGGCAACAGTGTTAAGTGTTTCGAGTTCGGCTTTTAGGCCAGGGACCCCAGTGTTGGTATGGTCGGCCGACGTATCCATACACCAGGACTCTGATAACTTTCTTTTTGACTCGTAACATGAGGACACTAGTTGTAGGGGGGAAGAAAATGGTACATGAATCATATAAGAATGGTTTGTGGTTTCCATTTCCTTCTTGAGTCAGCTCTCCGTATATACTCACTAACTGTGATACATCTTCTTTCTTCAACAGGATGCCTCCACGACATGAACCTGCTAGGATCCAGCAGCTCGATCACGAGGATGACCCCCTTAGTGATGAAACTTCAATTCAGGTACCAGATCCCCCAGTTTTACCTCAGGGTGTTGTGTCATCTATTCCACCACATGTGGGGTAGTGTTTAAGGTATGTTGTACCAGTGGAGGGGGAGTGAAGGCTGAGCGCACACCATGAGATTCAGAGACAGAGACCCCTCAGGTTTTGAGGTGAGCCTGACCCTTAGGCAGTAGAGGACTGGCTTGAGGCGGTGGCCAGAGTCTTCCATTTGGTCAAGACACCAGCAGACCAGATGGTGATCCTTGTTGCGAGCCTTCTGTAGGGCTCGGCAGGACGATGGTGGAGTTTGGTTATCTAGACTCACGACAAGGCAACTCTTGCATGGTTGGAGTTTTAGCATCTCTTCGTAGAGGAGTTTTCACCGGTTACTCTGATAGAAATACATATACAGGAGATTCTTCAGCTCTAGTAGGGAACCATGATGGTGGCTGACTATTCATCGAGGTTTATCAACCTCTCACGGTACTCGATGGATATGGTCAGAGATCAGTACTTCAAATATCGGACTTTTGAGCGGGTCTTGAACAGATATATCTGTGATAGCATCATCCCTATAATAATTCCCACTTATGATGGGGTGCTCGAGAAGGCTTTGGTGGTCGAGAGCTTCTTGGCAGAGCAGAGACAGCCGACAGTTGTCAGTAGTGGGTGAGCTGGAGCAGAGGCCTCGGTAGCAGGGAGCCGATGTCAGGGAACCAGGCGTGGGTGAAATTTTCAGAGGACATCCCAGGACTAGGGATCTTTCGTACAGGGTTTGTAGGGCGCATCCAGCCAGCCTCGAGAGAGGCGATGCTACTCATGTGATGGTAGGGGACATCTCGCTCGAGATTGTCTGACCCATCGTACTACTGACATGGGGGCAGTGGATGGACCACCGAGGTAGAGGAAATGTGAGGAGTAGACAGATCCATGGGGTGGCGGACGTGGTAGCGGAGCTGGGAGAGAAGCTAGAGGTGGTTGGCATTTTGACCTTTTACCACCACCACCCCCAGGAGGTCCACCCCAGGTTCAGGGAGCCAGTGGACAGAGGCAGGCACAGCTGCAGGCGGCAGAGGCTTATGATCCAGGTACTCCCAGAATTATTAGAGATACAATCTGTGTCTTTTCTACTTTGGTTGTCGTACTGATAGACACAGGTTCTAGTCATTCCTTTCTGTCTTCTTATCTTGTTTGAGACCTTGAGATTCTAGTTGAGCCGTTTACTTGAACCTTACGCTTATAAACACCGACTAGAGAATATTTAGAGATCACACACCTATGTAGATAGAGTGACCTGATCCTTGGAGGCGAGAGTTTCGGTTGGAACCTCTGGGTGGTAGCGTCGAGGCCTTATGATTTCATTCTTGGTATAGATTGGCTATCCATAGTTCATGCCTAGATTGATTGTTTTAGGAGAAGGGTGTGGTTTGTTCGTAGTGATAGAACAAGGTTATCCTTTGTTGATTAAAAGGAGACCCAGGCAACACAGGAGGGACTCGTGCGTAGGAAGTCATGACCAATTTCACATCAGTTGGCTAGCCTAGACCTTGGCACAGCAGATGTCACAAGTTTCCAGTTTCCAGCAGTAGTGGCTGAGTACGAGGACGTCTTTCCTGAGGATGTCCCCGGGCTACCTCCCCGTTAGGAGATAGATTTCTGCAATGAGTTGCAACCCTGTATGACATCGATATCAGCATCAGCATATCGGATGGCTCCTTCAGAGCTTCATGATCTGAGGGTGTGGTTGGAAGACTTGTAGAATAAGGGCTTTGCGAGACATAGCGTTTCACCCTGGGTGGCCCCAGTGTTGTTTTCCAATAAGGCAGACAGGATCTTAAGGCTATGTGTGGATTACTGGCACTTGAATCAGGTGACCGTGTAGAACCGGTATCCACTACCGAGGATCGATGACCTCTTCGACCAGTTGAGAGTAGCTCGATGGTTCTCAAAGGTTGATCTATGAGCAGGCTATCACCAGTTGCGAGTACGGGATGTGGATATACCGAAGACGGCTTTCCGATGTCGCTACGGTCACTATGAGAACTTGGTGATGCCCTTCGGCGTGATGAATTCCCTAGAAGTTTTTATGGGACTCATTAACCATATCATTCATCCCTATCTGGATTGGATTGTAGTGATCTTCATCGATGATATCCTTGTGTACTCTACGTCTGAGGAGGAGCACGCGAGACACCTAAGGATGGTTCTAGACACACTCCAAGAGCACCGGTTGTATGGTAAACTATTGAAGTATCAGTTCTGGATACAGGAGGTCCACTTTCTGGGACACATTATCTCAACAGATGGTGTAGCAGTGGACCCAGCCAAGGTGGAGGCAATACTGGCATGGGATCCACCCCGGGGTGTGACAGAGGTGCGGTGTTTCCTTGGGTTGTCAGGCTACCATCGGAGATTCATTCTTGATTTCCCTAGGATTTTAGAACCCATGACCTCTTTTACCTGAAAGGGGCAGCCATTCATGTGGACCGAGAGATGCCAGCAGGCTTTCCAGTAGTTGAGACAGATTCTGACGATTGCCCCGATCTTGAGATTACCGGAGGAGGGTGTCGAGTACATAGTGTTCTGTGACACATTAAGAACCAGGATTTGTTGTGTCCTAATGCAGAGGCAAGCGGTGATTGCCTATGGCTCATTCCATTTGAGGCCTAATGAGCAGAACTACGCTACTAGTGATCTTTAGTTGGCAGCGGTAGTCTTCGCGTTGAAGATGTGGCGGCACTACCTGATGGGCGAGCGGTTTATCATCTACTCTGATCACAAGAGTCTCAGATATATCTTTTCTCATAAGGATCTGAATTTTAGATAGAGGTGGTGGCTTGAGTTCCTCCAGGATTATGACTTTCATATCGTTTATACTCCAGGAAAGGGGAACGTTGCAGAAGATGCTCTCAGCAGGAGATCCAGTTCGCAGTTGCTAGATGAGGCAACAAGACAGGTGGCCTCTTTACAGTTATCCTTCATGGATGGAGATGAGGGAGCTTACCTTCAATCGATGGTTGTTAACCCTCCACTCTTACTACGAGTCAGGGAAGAACATCATGGGGATGATAGTTGTGAGACTCTACATGCTCAGATATCCACAGGTGATGCAGCTGATGGATATTCAGAAGGTGGGGAGAACATTGTTTTTTTCAGAGGGCGTACAATAGTAATAATGACGTTGCGGGAGGGGGTTCTGAGGGAGTTCCATACATATCCTTTGGGGGTGCATCCAGGCGGGGAAAAGATGTACCAGGACCTCCGACGTTAGTTTTGGTGGCTAGGAATGAAGATGAAAGTGGAATAGTTTTTTTCTCGGTTCCTTACTTGTCAACAAGTAAAGGTTGAGCACCAGGTTCCAGCAAGTTTGACTCAGCCCCTTGAGGTGATAGAGTGGAAGTGGGATGGGATATCTGTGGACTTCATGACAGGTTACCCACGCACATCCACGAGACACTACTCCATCTGGGTGATCATTGATCGGCTCACCAAGTCGCCCCACTTCTTATCCTTGTAGGAGCAGAGTTTAGTAGAGATCTTGGGACGCCTCTATGTGTAGGAGATATTTCGACTTCATGGAGTTCCATCCATGATCATCTCATATCGTGATTCTTGTTTCACATCCCGGTTGTGGAAGGGATTGCAGGAAGCTTTTGGGACTCAGTTACGCTTGAGAACATCGTTTCATCCCCAGACTGATGGTCAGACAGAGCAGACCATCCAGGTTCTAGAGTATATGCTTCGAGCTTGCATACTTGAATTTGGTCGTAGCTGGGAGGATCACCTACCAATAGTGGTGTTTTCTTACAACAACATTTATCATTCCACTATTGTTATGGCGTTGTTCGAGGCTTTGTACGACCGACCTTGCAGGTCACCACTTTGCTGGAATGACCCAGGAGAGTCAGCACTCATGGGCCCAGATATGGTGAGAGCTACTATAGAGAAGGTGAAGGTCATACAGGAGTGGATGAAGACTACACAGAGTCAGAAAAATTCTTATGCCGACAGGAGGCGGAGGCCCATGGAGTTCAAGGAGGGAGACCATGTGTTTCTTCAGGTCTCGCCTCGACGGGGATTGGGGAGGTTTGGCCAAGGCGGCAGGCTATCTTCGAGGTTAATCGGCCCTTTTCATATTCTTAGTAGAGTTGTCGAGGTGGTGTATCACTTGGATCTACCTCCTCATATGGACCGGGTACACAACGTCTTCCATGTGTCGCAGCTACAGAGGTACGTGCATGATCCATCGCACGTCATCGACTCGGGTGAGCTGGAAATCGATGATGGAGCGACCATTGCTGAGTACCCAGTGTAGATCAAGGATCGGAAAGAGAAGATCCTTTGTGGATGATCTATTCCCTTTGTGCGTGTCTGGTGGCAGCACAGGAATCTCTAGGAGAGCACATAAGAGCAGGAGGCTCAGATTATCATGCAGTACCCACATCTTTTTTTTGAGTAACCCTTGTTTTGGCTTTTCGGGGATGTAAAAGCCCTAAGGTGGGTATGATGTAATGTCTCAGATTTTTCATTCCTTATTTTTAATATTATATGGGAATTATTTCGAGACCAGGCTCTGAGGCGGAGTGCATTTCCAAGGCCCGGTGATCCCGGAACAAATGTTTGAATTTAATTAAAGGATTAAATTACGCACATGTGCGGTTCTCCTGAAAAAGTGGAATAACTCCTGAATGGGTGCTCAGATCAGAAATCTAAAGGAAAAGTTGTGTTCATAACAGAAATTTTACCATAATCAAGACCTAACATCGGCCGGTGCAGGTCGGTGGTGAAATCTAGTTTTTGGACGTAAGAGTAATAAAATATTTATTGAGAATATTTTATTCTGCAGTGAAGTATTTTAAATCTATTGCTGAAGATATCTTTTTATACTTTTTAAATAAAGGATTTTACAGGGGTACAGGGTTACAAAACTCATAACCCTGAAACCCCTAGAGGCTCTGGGAAAGCTCTTGAAGAAACCCCCAACACGGCGATGACGTTCTTGATGATTTTCGCCAGCGACGACGACCGGGACACCGGATCTTCACCAACGAACGCTATAGATCCATGTAGGATGTTTGTTTTTTTGATTTTCAATTATCCTTTCTTGTTTCCTATGATGAACACAGATTAATCTTTGAACTGATTAGCCCACAGATTGATCGTTTTGCGGGCGGGTGTGATTTGGGGTTTTATCGGGAGATCTAATACTCGAGATTATAATCTGTTGATTATTTTGGTTTGATCTAACGGTGAAGAACCTGGATCGTCAAGAACAAAGATTGAGGTTCGTCCATCTTGTTCGATTTTTGGTATTTCTCCCTCATGTTCTTCATTGTGTTTTATGCCTTCTTGGAGGAAATCTACCATTGCGCATTCGATTGTTGGTGCAACAATCCAAGATTTTAGATCCAACCCCGGAGCGATGTCACAAAGTTGCGACGACGGTTTCGGCAGATGATTTATATTGGATTGAATGATATGATTTTTTGGGTGTTTTTTTTAAAATGGATTGTTCAGGGTTTATAATCTGATAAAAGGATCAAAAACACTAGATTCGGTGTTCGTAAGGTGGGACAAACCAATTCCTCAAGTATCGGGATGAACGGACGAGTGAAACAGAATATGGAGATCCGGCCGAGGCGCGCGGAGGAAGACAGTGATTCTAGTGAAGTCCAGACTACATGGCATGTAGTATGGGCTACACAGTGTGGGTTCGTCGGTGGACCACCTGGCATGTACTCCGAGAGTACACAGACACGGGTTGGGTACACAGCCCAGGACACAGCGTGTATACCCCTCCCCGGCCAGACCCGTCAAATACATAGGATACCCCGTGTACTGGTACACGGGCAGGCGACACGAACGAAGACCATGTACGGGCACATGGAAAGCGTACACGGAGCGAGACCCAGGTGCTCGGACATGGCGTGTAATCCTACTACACATCGTGTAGTTACTTTTTATACGATGAGCCAAATGACATGGTCCGTTTACACGGGAAGTACCCTGAGTCAAGGAACACGGTGTGTGATTCTTCTACACACCGTGTAGTTGATTTTTACACATCTTGACCGGATGACACGGGCTGTTTACACGGGCAGTACCCGAGGTCAAGGAACACAGCATGTAACCGTACTACACACCGTGTAACCAATCTTACATGGCTTGATCCAGTTTCCTTCTGTGACTTGGGATAGTTTCTTTAGGGTTTGTCCCCTTGGCCTTTCTCTGGAATGTTCCCGGTATCATTTCCTACATACAGGAGTATGATCCCTTTAGCAGGACATCCTGAATAGAGTTGTTGGAATCCCCTCTATGAGACTTGGATCTGGATCCTCTATTCATTCTTAGAACCCTAGGTAGAGTTCTTGGTATCAACGCGACCATCTTTACACGGGCACTGATCCTCTTCTTAGCATATTAGTTCAGACTGAGTTGTTGAATCACCCCATGACTTGGTTGTGAACCTCATATGAGCATCATGTTCTCAAAGTACATGTGGAGTGTGTTCTCTCGGAATGAGTACTTCGTATCTTGCTCTTCAGACCTAAAAGTGTGTTCTCCCGGTTGCATGCTTAGTGGAATCTTCAAGCTGGATGTTATTGGTGGTTTCGCAATGGTCGTTTGTGTATGAGTATATATGGGTATTCTTATTATATGTTCCATAAACATATACTGTATAGAGCTGACTGTGCCTTTATTTTTTGGTATTTCCCTTATTGTATTCCTTTTAGGTTTCGGGGTATCCTACTGGGTATTTTTATACTCACCCCTGCACGGGTTTTGCCCGCACGTGTCATATCTTGTGCAGACGAGCGAGCCTTTGACGGGATTCTTGTCGAACCAGGACCGGACGGTGCCTAGTGAGATTAGACAGGACGAGGTGTGTTCCTATAGCTACATATTACAGTCCCAGCACCTTTATTTACAGGTTGGACTTTCTTACGGACTCTCTTTTGGTGGGCTTGTGCTTTTGCCCTAGGGTTTTACTTTACTGTACTTTACCTTCCTGTCGTACTCTTTTGGTTGGGTTTTTAGTGTATGCTTGAATTTTTACTTTATAGTAGTTTTTACTTTTATGCTTTGGGGTCTTGGAGATGTCTATGCGTTTGTATAAGTTTATAGGCAATGCCTCCCATGTTAGTAGTGTGCCTACTCGGAGCTAGTCACCTTCCCCTGGCCTATTGGAGGCGGGCTTCGGGAGTTGCGGCTCGGGCCCCACTGGGACGGGTCATGAAAATTTAGATATAATATTAATAATTTAGTGGATCTATATTTTATAATAAATATATTTTTAGTTTTTTATTAATGGTTAAATCAAATAGATTAGAATACTACATGATTTCATAAAAACCAAAATGATAAAATTGGGGAATAATAGAATTTAGGGATCCAAATTATTAAAAAGCCAATTTCTTTTTGTAGTGGAGGTTTAAATAGACCATTAATCCTCTTTAATCCATTATTTATCCATTTTGGAGTCACTTTAGGTACAGTAGAACACCCAATAGTGAATACCTTTTGGTATTTACCAGAGTGCTTCTCCCTCTCCACTATAAGAAGGCAAACACTCTATCACTTCATGACACCTTTCAAGCCCCTTGGCTCACAAAACATGGGTAAAGTATTCTGCCCAATTCTCTCATTTACTATTAGAATCCTCACTTTGGGAATAAAGCCTCTCAAGGAATCCTTTTTTCATAATCCAAAAATGAGCTACCTAATTAATAGGTAACATCTTCTCTCATGCTTTTTCCCATTATTTGCCTTCTCCACCCTCCACTATTTTTTCAATTATTGTGTAAAAATACCATTATTATAAATAAAAGAGGATTTTTAAGATAAGGGTATGTAATGAACTTACACACATGTCCATCTAATTGATATTGAACATACAGTTTCTATGTATAGCGAATTACTGCCTACTAAAACAATGATTGTTCATTTTTTCATTTACCACCAACCATGGTGGCCACTAAGATGGGAAATATTTCTATATATGTCATTGATTGTATTTATTATTTATTTAATCATATATATTCCATTTAAAACACACATATATTTACATTCCATTTTGTTTTAATACATTAATCTCATTTTTGGAATTTTGGACTAACACCCCCTCAGGGCGATGTTATTCGTTCACACACCACATAAAATGTATTAAGGATGGGTTTAATGAAATTATATGATATATATGATATAGTCTTTCTTTGGGAAGAATTTAATATATATTTATATATATATTTATTTATTTATATTTGTAAGTCAATTACACACTTTCATCCAATATGATAAGAAAAAGGGAAACATCGTTCATGAGTAAGTAAAACTTACCATCTCCACGAATGGTGTATTACATTTCATTATAATTTATTCTATAAAATATTAAAATATACATATAATGTATATAAATGATATTTATATCACTTTATATGATCCTGATATATGGAAGTCATATAATGACCCACAATATTACAAATTAAGACACGTGCAAAGAACAAAGAGAATATTACCTGAAGTGAAACCATAACATATGATTGTTATAAAGCGGGAAATATAATGTCATAATAAAACAATATATGGAAATAGATATAAGAATATCATTCTGAAAAATAATTATAATAAACTTATATTTATTATACATGATTATTGTATGAGTATGAAGAGAGTTAAGACACAGGGTAAGGGGAATTTAATCTCACTTTTAATTTCTGGGATATACATGTGATGTTCACGACTATTTTCTTTTGTGTTGTGTATGTAATTAAAATGACAATATAATAAGAATTTCATACTTAAATGTATGGGTATTGACATGTCCCTTTTGTGACCCTTCTTTCATGGGGTTTAATATTTAAAAGATACCAAATAGGTAAAAATCTTTTGTCTTAATTTTCCTTCTTTTAGAATCTTGTTTTATTATGCACCTAAACATTATTTTGAGGATTATATACATAAATTATACATGTTATATAATTAATCTCCTTCATTTAATGATATATTAAGAATCATGTAATTTCCTTTTCTTACATGGAGAGTATGATCCCAAGTTATAGAGTTATAATAGTTTATTGAGACAATCTCCTCACTTTCTCAGATTTCTTATATTTATGCTTCCCTGGATAAAATATTATGATTAATCTCTCTATAATACACTTTATTTTTATCATCCTCTATTTATTCAATATATCATCAAATTTTACTACCATTTTTCCTCTATTTGGTATGTAAGATTATGTTTTATGGAAAATATGATCATCTCTCTATTTAGTCGAAAATCTACTTTATTAAAAAACAATGTTTTCAAAAGATACTTAAAGATCATTTTAAAAGGAAAAGGATACAAAAAAAAGTTTAATTTTTTAAAAAACATCTTTTATATATATTCAATGATATTTCCAAGAAAATTGTTTTCAAAAGGTTTATTCAAAAATATCATTTCTTAAGTATGAAATGTTAATTTCTTTAAGAAATGTTTTAAATGATATAACAAAATTATTTCCCAACTAATACATCATCCATTGGTGTTACTCATTATTTTATTAAAAAATTATTCAATGATTCCAATGATATTATTTCTCTAAATGGATTATGTTTTTATGGTATGATGTTTTGAAACTTGTTTCTCTTTCACAAGTTATATGATTTTGAAACCTAATCCTTTTAATAGGATATGTTTATGATTAAATGATTTTGAAACATATACCCTTATATAGTTTACGATATGTTTACACGTTTAGGATAAACATTTCATTTTTTTTGCTATTATATGTCTATTTATGATCTTATGGAACATTTATATAGGATTTCATTATGTGACGAGTGGGACCTATATCTCCCTCCAATGAATTATGTGATGATGTATATATCATGAGATAAAAAATGATGGAACAAGGGTTTACTCGGTTCAGTAAGAAAGGTCTAGAATGAGGGTCCACTCAGTTCGATAATAAAAGGATGGAATGGGGGTTCACCTAGTTCAGTAAAGGACTTTCTCCACTAAGAATTTCTTGGTTGTGATGCCTTAGATATTATGGATATCAAATTATATGCTTATGTGTTTTCCACAATTCCTTGGTTTTTTCCTATGTTATTATTTCATGGATTATGCTATTTATTTCATTATGATTCATGACATATTAAATTTAAATAATTATTCCATGTTCTCTATTATGATCTTTAATTTATAGGGTATGATACACTATCCTTATGATCATGTTCTCGTACCCTTATTCTGAATATTATGCTTAAATGTCTCCCTTGTTTACCCTTACTAAGAATTTGATCTTACCCCATTTTATGTTTCCTTCCCTATGTTGTGAAGAAATGTATTATGTTTAATGTGTCTATAAATGGGGATGATCAAGATGAACCTAGTGGGAGATTATGTATCTCATTTATGTATGATTGTTTATGGTTATTTGTTTCTTAAGGCACAATAATAGTACGGTCTTCTTGAATCTATTTGTGTAATGTTCTATTTTATTCATAAAAATTCATTGATGTTAATATTTTTAAAGTGAGGGTATCTATAGTTGGTATCAGAGGAAAATTTATGTCAAACTATGTAAACTAGGATGAGAAAACATTAGTGAGAATCATAGGATTATTTCTAAAGATTTTTCTAGGGATGTATCTACAGATAAGTATAAGGATGAGTGAACATTTATGAAGATGTTCTAGAATTTGGTAATGTATAGAGTGAGTTGTTTCCTAGAAATAAATTCATATCTGGATACTACAAGTCTATGTATATCTAAAATAGATATACCATGTGTAAAAAACTCTGAAAATATGTTTTGGGCATGACTCGGGGTAATATCTTACATGACAAAGGGCTTGTTGTACACGTGGCATGACACTCCCGACGGATATGCTTTGGAAATTCACCAACTCTCCACAAACCATCATGAAGGATTTAAATATAAGTTGTATATGGATAATAAATGATTAACCAAGTGTTTCATATATTAAGTAAGGTGTCATGATTTAGAAATCGTATAAATAAATTTTCATTATTTTGTGGATTTCTTATACGATAAGTGTATCCCACCAAATGATTTTTTTTAGTAATTGGGATAACTAGAAGGAACATGGTAAAAAATTACGGTTTTAGATATAGAAATTATGGGAATTATGAGAATATATTTCCCATGTCGAAATCTCACAAAGATAATTAGGAAGTTTTTATGATTATTGGTTATACTTATGAATATAAAGACACTACAAATGACACGTGAAAGGTATACATTGTTGTTCTAATATTGTATACATTAAATAGGAGAATCCTAATTAGATTGAGGTTGAGGAACCTTATGACATGATTTATATTTAAAAATACAGTAATTTAGTATTAAGTAATATGTTTATGAATCAAGATTAATGGTTTGTGAATAAGGTTTGAATAAAGAAGTATTTATGTTTTGGAATTCAAAGAATATGTTATATAAATCCTGAAATATATAACAATTTTCAATATAAATTTTCATTAAGGAAATAAAATGACGTATTTAATGGTGATGGATACATAGAAAAGTGATTTAATGGGATGGTGATATTTTTATTTTGGAAATGTAACCCTTAATTAATTCTTGATGGTGAGATAATGATGTTTGGATAATGATATGGTGGATATGAATAAGTAAAATGGACGGTGAAAATAACACTATAATTGATTATTGACAAAGTGATCTATGTCAGAAAGGATGAAGTTTAAAAAATATTCGATTAAAATAATATATTTATTAAACATTGGAATAAGGACTAATTCTAGTTTTTCCAAAAATATTTATTGTAATTCAGGTTATTACCATGTTTCAACAGAAAATATCATGAGGGTATTCACATGTTTGGAATGTGATAACTGTGAGCTACATTACAATATATGGGGGATCAATGTTAATATGATTTTTTGAATTCATATTAATTTTTTTGATTTTCATCTTTAAAAAGGGTTAGGAGGATAATTATTTATTGATTTTTTGAGTTAAACATCAGATGAAGTCAGCATGATAAATGTGTTATCTCTTCATATGGTGATTTAGGAATGTTGGATAGCTAGTTAAAAGTACTTTATGATTATGTTAAATGATAAAAAATGGAATGGAATATCATGGATATCATGATCTATTAATACTTTGGGAATAAAAAAGTCACCTTCCCTTCTAGAGAAAGAGGTGAAGTGGATCGATGAACAATAATGGGTGACATTGTCCAGAAATCCAGCAAGAATATTTTTTAATGAAAATTATTTCAATTTAGTAAAAAGGATATTGAAACAAAAAATGTTCTCTTATACCTACATTTTTGAGGAATTAGAAGGCCTTTAGGTTATCTCAACTTTATGGCCCTGTAATCGTTATTATTTTTCTGACAATTTTACCTATCACTATCTATCAAAACATGATAGTTATATTTTTCTTCCATGTCCATGTTTTCACTTTCCACATATGTTCTCCTATGTGGAAACCCAATTATAGGTTACTTTGCTAACCATTATGGTTCCAACATTCCCTTTTTAAGGTAATTTTTAGTATTCATTTCTACGATTTTGGTTTATATGAATGATACTTTCATGTATTAAACCTTTTATAACCAAGATGAATTTCGAGGCTCAAATTCATTTTAATGGGGGAAGAATGTAAAACCCCGATATTGTTTGATTTTTTTTCAAAATTAATAAATATTATTAACATTTTTCATTTAATGAAACATTGAAAATAGATTATTTTATTTTTGTTTTGTGATATATTAAACACCCAGTTTATTTTTCACTATTAGAAACACCTAGCGTAACATGGGGTACATGCAACATTGAGTTAGCCTGTGGTATAGGAAAGACAGAGTTTTACCCTTATTTAAAAGGCAAAATATTTTAAAAACTCAATTTTGACACATTTATGAATTTTATTTTTCAAAATAAACATAATTTTTGAATTTATAACGTCAAAATTATCCTTGGGTTTATTTTTGGGATCTGTTTTGAGAAACATCATGTTATTATGAAGAGTAAAAACTATTGTATTTTAGTTAAAAACTGCCTTTTCATTTAATTAATAATTAATGTTAAATTTTATTCTATATTGGTTTTAGAGAAAAATTAGATTAATTACACATAATTTTATGCAATTATGTTTATTAGAATAAATTTTACATTTAAATTGAATATAAACTCATAACATACTTTGTAACATTTTTCTACTTTAAAATCCAGTTATTTCACCTCAACTATAGGATAACCCTTAATTTTAATTCTACCACTTTTGTTATTTAAATTTTTAAAATCTGAAAAAACGTTTATAATAAGTATGATATATTTGGTGTAGTAATATCAACTTAATTTTTTTGACCAAAATGTTTTGTAAATGTTATTAAAATTAATTTCGGAGATTAAGGAATGATTGAGCTTAATAAAGGACTAAACCTTATTGAAAAGGATAGGAATGACCTAAAAACATATCAAAAGGTCATTGTATTCTAATATTTTGACCATATTCCCACATCGTTCCAAATTTATGGGTCGTTGGGAAATTTTTAAATAGAAGTTCCTTATATAAAATGTTTTGTAAGGAAAAAGGGAAATAGGGAACAATCCTTACTTTTAAAATTTATAAAACATTATAATATCTAAAAAATATCATATTTAAGGTTATATATATCCTTTTGAAATACAAATGGGTTATTTTTTCATAATAATGTATCAATAATTTTTATATATGATTTAGTTACATAAAATTCTTAAGAAACACCAATGTAGTGACTATTTAGTTAATAATTAACTAAAATAAATGACACTATAAATTTTTAAAGTGAAGTTAATTGAATGATTTATCTTCACTATTTATTTTTTTAGATTAATATATTATATTACACATCTATAAACCTAATATATTTAAATTCCAATATTAGACATATTTTTTAAAATTTACATTAAATAAATAATTTCAAAATTGACATTATTGTCATTTTTAAATAAATGAAATTTAATAAATGATTTAAAATTAATAAAAATCTGATACCATAAAATTTAATTCCTATTTATTAATAAATTTTTTATTTATACAATTACATCTTTTATAATAAATATATTTACCCATATGTTGTAAAAATGTTGTTGACACTATCTTTTTTTAAGTAGTGTTTTAGTGCGTCACATGTGATTGTTTTTAAATTATTTTTAAAAACACAAGGAAATATTATTAAATAAATTATATATTATATTAATAATTCATTGGTTCTATATTTTATAATAAATTTCACTTTAATATATTCTTAATGATAAATTTAATTAGATTACTAAACAAGATGCATTAATTAAAACCAAAATGATAAAATTGGAGAATCTTAGAAGATAGGGAACTAATTAATAAAAATTCCAATATTTTTGTCTGTTGGGGGTTTTAATATAATATGATTCCCTTATAATCCATTATTTTTCTATTTTGGTGGCAGTTTAGGTATGTTAGACCACCCAATAGTGAATAACTTTTTGTATTTACAAGAGTGTCACTCCCTCTCCACGATATAATGGGAAGAACTCTATCACTTCATCACACCTTCCAAGACCATTTTCTAACCTAAAATCTATTTATATATTCTCCCCACTTCCCTCCCTTATTCCTAAAATGCTAACATTGGGAATAAATCCTCTCAAGGAAGCCTTTTGGCATAAACCCGAAGGAGTTACTTGATTAAGAGTTAACATCTTCTCTCAAGCTCATTTCCTTTTTTTACCTTCTCAAACCCTACACTATTTTTTCAATTATTGTGTGAAAACCCAAGTATCTTTAATTTACATTTGGTGTTAATATGATAATCTCATTTGAGTATGTATGGACTACCGACCCTTCAAATTGATGTGATTCATTCACACACCACAAATAATGTATTAAGGATGGGTTTAATGAATATATATTATATATTACAAATAATCAAGATACATTATTAATTATATATATATACCTATATATATAGATATTTCATTTACATACTTTTTTTCAATACGATAATAAAAATCAAAACAATGTTCATGCGTATGTATAGTGTACCGTCTCCATGAATGGTGTATTCCATTTTATTCTTCTTTATAATATAAATTATTATAATATAAATATTCTTTATATAACTGATATTTATATGATTTTCTACATTCTAAGTCACAATATAAGTATAAGTACTGATGATATAAAAAATTAAGAAACATGCAAAGAACAAGGAGAATATTACACGAAGTGAATCCTTAACATAAGATCATTAACAAGAGGGTAATGTAAGGTCATAATCAAAACATATATGGTAATCCATATAATAATATTACTATTTAAAATTATTATAATTGACATATATTTATTATATAGGAAGCTTGTACGAGTATGGAGAGAGTAGAGGCATAAGGTAAGTGGAATTTCAACTCATTTTTAATTTATATGAGATACATGTAATGTTCACCACTAATTACTTAGGTGTAGTTTATGAAATAAACATGATTTTATTATAAGAACAAAATAAATAAATTTATGGGTATTCACTTTTCCGTTATCATCATCCATTCATGGTGTTTAACTTTCAAAATTTACCAAATCGGTAAAAATGTTCCGTCTCAATTTACCTTCCTTGAGAATCATGTTTTTTTATTCACCTAAAGTTTCTTTCGAGGTATATATACATATATTTTACATGTAATATAATTAATATACTTGATTTAATTATATTTTACGCTTTATATATTTTACTTTTCTTATATGGATAGTATGATCCCAAGTTACCAAGTTTTTTGAAATTATCAGGACAAACACGTTGGTTTCTAAGATTGTTTATGTTTATGATTACCTTGAGGAAACATTATTATTAATCTCTCAAGAATGTTCATTATTATATTTATCCTCTATTTATAAAATATATCATCATGTTTTAGTACCATTTCTTTAACTATTTCTTACTTAAGATAATGTTTTAAGAAAAATCTAACTGTCTCTCTCCTCTGTCATAAATATATTGTAATAAAAATCCATGTATTCAAAAATGTTTTCAAAAAATACTTGAAAGTAATTATAAAGGAAAAAAGGATTTTATGAAAAAAAAATTCAAAGCATCCTTTATAATTATCCAATTTCATTTTCAAGTAAAAGTCTTTCAAAAGGTTTTATGTTATAAAATAGTTTTTTCAAAGATGAAATGATATTTTACTAAAAAAACTGTTTTAAAAGATATTCTAAAATTATTTCCCAACTAAGATAACATACATTGGTGTTTCTCATGCATTTATGGGGAAATTTTTCAATGTTTCCAATCATATTATTTCTATGAATTGATTTTGTTTTGATGGAATGATGTTAAGTATCTTTTTTCTTTTTCATGGGTTATATGATGTTGAAACCTTCTACATTTCACAAGATTTTTTATGGTAAATTATTATTAAACCTATATCTACCCACATGTTATGATATGTTTAGTTGTTTAAGATACCAATTTCATTTATAGGGTTATGACATGTCTATTTATGATATTTTGGAACATGTATGTATGATTTAATTATCTGATAGGTGTAACCTAAATCTCTCTCCAATGCATTGAGTAAGGAGTTGTATATCATGTGATTAATAGTGATAGAATGAGTGTTTACTCATATCAGTATTATAGGGTTGGAAAAAGGGTTCACTAGATTCATTAATATAAGGATGGAATGTGGGCCCACCAAGTTCATTTAAGTAATTCCTCCACTAATATGGTCTTGGAAATGATTCCTTGGATAAAATGGAAATCATATTATATGCTTATATGTTTTCCACAATTCCATGTTTTATTCCCGTGTTATGACTTGATGGATTATTCTCTCAATTTTATATTGATTTATGCCTTCACTACTAGAAATGAGGGTTTTAGCGACCGCCAAAAGCGGTCGCTAATTCCCTTTAGAGACCGCCCTACGGCCGCTTTTGGCGGTCACAATTGCTCCGTCGCTATTGAGTAATAGCGACCGCTAATGGCGGTCGCTAATACTCTCTTCAAAAACCGACGATTATTTGGCGCCGATTGTATACTGGGGCGTGCGCGGCATGTTGGAGGTGACCCCGAGCGTGGGTTGACGGCCATGGAAGAACCACGGTGGCCGGAGGAAGCGTCAAGGGTGACGTTGGGGATTTAACAGCATCGGTTGACTGCCGGGGGTGAGAGGTTTTCCGGCAGCATTGGTAGGGGCGACGGGAGGAGACGGGGTGGCAGCGACAGGGGGTGACCTGTGGTGGTGGTACGGTGGTGGGAGGCGTCGACGCTGTTTCAGCGAGTGACATCAAAGAAGACAACGCGGGGGGCGGGAAAAATCCCACCATTTACATTTCAGTTTTAGCGACCGCTTTTGGCAGTCGCTAATAGCATCAGTAGCGACCGCCAATGGCGGTCGCCCGCTACCATAGGCGCCAAAACTAAAAAATTTAGTAGTACTTATTAACATCCAATATTTATGCCATGATATCTATTATGATATTTGAGATGTAGGGTATGATCTTTTATCATATGGATCATGTTCTCATACCCTTATGCTTAAGATTATTCATACATGTATCCCTTGTTTACACATACTGATCATTTGAGATCACCCCTTTTTATATTTCCTTCCCTAGGATATGATGATATGCTTTATGATTGATTTTTTCAAAAAAAGCGTGATAGTCAAGAAGAACCTAGGGGGTGATGGTGCAACTCATTTATGTCCTAGTGTTTAAGATTCCTTGTTTTAAAAGGAATTAGACTAGTATGGTCTTCTTCATCTAATTGTGAAATGTTTTGTGTGCTATTCCCCAGATATACAGGAAGACTGGAACGGTTTCCACATGGTTTGAAAACCCAGATGGATAATCCTTGTGAGCTCTACTGAGAAGTTTTATTTAACATTTAAATTATAAATTAAAAAACCTATAAAACCTAAATGAGGTTTTCTTCAAACATACATCAACATCCTCACATGGAAAAGCTCCCTCCTTGATCCAAATATATTATTTGAGCTTTGTTCCCTGTTAGACCTTTGAATTGAGTTTTTTTAGTCTCCTTGGATCTGAAAGGGAAAGTCCTAGATTCATTTTTATCCTTTCATGATTCTTCTGGATATCAATCATACTTTTTGGATTTAGGCACATTAGCCCTAATATCCCGTTTTTCATCCTTTCTTCATATTTCTCCTAATACATAGTGAATAGGAGCTTCATACTGGACGATCTATCTAGAAAAATATTAAGGTAGGTGGTTTTGTTCCTCTTTCTAATTGTCGATATGTTTATATATTCCATAGAGTCATGTGATAATTTTTTTGGTGTCTCCTTGAATTACAATTTATCCCAATGGTTTCCTATTGTTTATTAGGTAGTGGAATAGTTTCTTTAAAAGAATATATTAGTTTGTATACATATATTATGGGCCACCCCATGGGCCATGGATGACCATTTATGGTTTTTTGGTCTATGATGCATATGAGGAATGCCTTTGTTTTCAATTCATTGGTTTTAGAAAATTAATCTATAGATTATAGGAATTCTCATTATATTTGATGGAATTTGAATTGGTTCAGGGTATGGGATAGATTACTTTCCCATGACCCTTGTATGCCTAATATTTTTTAAGCATGTTTGGATTTATTTTTTTTAATATATTGACATACCCATGGGAGTTAAATAAAGTTAAATAAATGTAAAAGGTTAATTTTCATTTTATTCTTGTTATGAGAAATGGGCCAATGTGGGTAAATTGAAGGCCAAGCCTAACGAGGTTGGTCCTTGATTGAGACACCCCTTAGTGGTGAGTCATATAAGATGATTCTGAGGTTTTAACTTATCATTTCTAACGAAATGTTTAAATTAATTGAATGATGAAAAGGTAAATAACCATTAGTGAAACATAGATTCATATTATAGTGCCATGGATGAGATCGTAGACTAATGTACCTTGTTCAAAGAGTGAATCAAGGTTTCAGATTATAATTCCATAAACATGCTCAAGAGTTAAATATGATTATGTCATGAGTGATACATGGATACATGAGGGATCTCATAGAGGGTTTCAAGATCATTGGATATATGTTATGAGTGATACCAGGTGATTCCCTATAGGACCTCCAAGGATGGGCTCAGTTGACATGGACTTATACTATACAGAGAGAGATACCAGTCTCCTGAGAGGTTCTCTAGGACGGGCTCATAGGGTGTCGGAGGAATTTCACCTGGGGTGATAAATGAATTATAATTAAGAATGTCAAGGATGGGATTAGATTAATTATAGAATATTTAATTATAATGAATTATAAGGAATCTTATAAGACAAAGAACTATCATGGTCTCAGTCTCCACTTGTTTTTGATTAGATGGCCTTCTGGGGAATCAGTTGTGCTTACAGTTACACAAGGGATAATGGGATTATTCCATATATTAAGACATATGAATTAAATAAAATTGAATAGTTAAATATATAATAAAATGAAATGTAATTTGAATTTATAACTTGTAGTTTTTTTACTTCTGGAGTACTACCTAGCCTTATACTTTGATTATTACACAATGCATGTTACATATATTCATTAAATGATTAGAAAAGACCTTGGTGGTCATCTATTAGGATTTATTCTCCTATCTTGTTTGTTTCATTTGTTTCATCCAAAAATATTATATGATTATAGGTGTAGAAAATGGAATAGGCCCTCCTAAAAGTACTTGATATGCCGATGAGGAGCAGAAGAGCATGGGACCAAGCTGAGGCTTATGATGCAACTGGGATTATTATTTTTTTCTTTTTTTAATTTGGGGACATCTATTTTATATAACTAAATTGTAACTTTTTTAACTCATTTATTTGAAACATGTGAAAAATATCATCCTCTTTTTTATGAAATGTCTTATTTTTATTTATATTATCAGTATTCCCCTACAAACTCATATTTTACGGTCTTCCAACTTCTACTATTCCAATTTTATTTTTTCCACTTTTTATACTCTTCTAATGAGGGAATAGTCTCCCTACCATCACAACTAGGCCCTCGCTTCTAGTCGACAACCTCTGGCATTTGGATAGATGGTCTTGAGGCTATTTGACCAACCGAGATAGGGGAAATGTTTGTTGGAAACCGAGCTCGGGATGTTATGATAAAAGGGTATTATAGATATGTATGAAATATTAAGGATCATGGAAAATATAATATTATGATTACAAATTTTTAATTATTTATTTAAATTAAAATTAAATGAAAATTGTAGAAATGACCTTATTGATATTTTATGAAAATAATATAATATTTTATTATTTGAAAAATATGAAAATATTCATATAAGAAAAGATAGATTTAAAATTTATTAAAATTTTATCCCATATCAATTTATGTGATAATTTTTAAATTACATGTATATTTATAACCCATTAGGAATGAAAAAGTGGATACCATGGTAAAGGTTAATATAGGTTATCAAAGGGGTGAATCCAAAATATAATGTCTGAAAGACCACAAAAACATGTCCAAATTTTATTGTTTGATGTAATTTAGGAACAATTATACATTATATTCAAAAAATATTCCATTTGGATCATTTTTGAAGAAAATTGATGTTTTATATTTTAATCTTCTATGAAATTTGAAATGTCAATATCCCCTCACATATAATGAAGAACCTCATATTATATTTTATTCACACTCAAAAATACTTTTAGTTAAAAAAATATAATACTATATACTATAAATAATTCTATTACCACATTTTGTATTCCTTGGTTGTATTATTAAAACCTCATCGGAATGATTTTAGTGAAAACCTAAAGAGGTTGTCCAAAGAAGATGTATCATTCTTAACAGAGTGTTTTTGTTTTATTTTTCCATCAACATACTTCAAAAAATTTTAAACGATGATGATATAATAAAATAATTATCCATAATTGAATTATATTTTATTATTTTGATGTTAAAATATAAATCCATAAGATGTTTCATAAAATAAGAAATTTTATCATCGATCTCGTGTATGGTATAAGACAACCATGTGAATAGAGGTAATTCAATTTTCCTCACGACCTCTCATTGATATATATAATGATGTATGTAAATTAAATATATGAAATTTATGAAATAATTATAATTTATGAATTATAATATTACATCATCATTACTATCTTTCAATCCTTTGGAAAACAATAATGTCCATTGTTCGTACGTGTGGACTACCACCTCCATGATAATATTTGATTCATTTTTCATTTTTATTTTAAATGTATTATAATAAGTACATATTTGATGATAATATAAGATAAATATGACATAATTAGTACAAATTAATGGTGATTTAATATTTAACATTATTTCATTCCACCCATTTATAAGTTAAAGTAATATTCAGGTGTTTTTAAATACTACCATCTCCATGATTAGTGAGATTCGTTATTATATTTCAAATATTTATTACAAAATATAAATATTTATATAATTAAAATATATGGTATTTATATCATTGTTAAAAATCATGACATTATGTAATCATCAAAATTTTAGGACAAAAACTACTAAACAAAACAATTTAATAAAAACTAAGCAGTTATCACCCATAAAAGTGAGTTTAGTTAGACATTGATAATAAACGGGTGATAAATGGTTTTATTTAAATAAAATATGATATGATATATATAATTATAGTTATAAAGTACATTTTTAATATAACTATATTTATTATACAATTGTTTCGAATGTGCATGAATAATTCATAAACAAGAGGTAAGGGTTTTCTATCTCACTTTTATTTGTTCTGAGACATGTTCCATATTCCACACCTGTTTCATTTTTTTGGTGTATTTAATCACCATGATGGTATTTCATGGTGATTATAAGGTATTTTTTGGGATTTAAATATCCATATATATTTTATTCATGAGTTATATGATTCAAAAGTAACTAATATGGTAAGGGATTTTTTTATAATCACATTGTTTATCGGGATTGTTTTTTATTATGATTTCAATGATGAAATATATTGATCTACCTACTAATAATATCATGAAATTTATTCCCCTAGGTTTATTTATATATAATTCATGTTTTTAATTTATTTAACTTAAAATAATTTCTTTAGATACCTAGGAATTATTTTTGTGGATATCTGACAATGTTTTACTATTTGGTCTGAAATCATTCACTTCCAAGTCTGTAATTTAAAAAAGGGTTTCCAGAATTCTTATACTATTCTAAAATTATTATTTAATGTTATTTTTAACCATGTTTTAATTTTTTTAGATCTATTGAAATGTATTATTATTTTCATTTTTTGAATGAGGTAATTTTTTATATTTTTTCATAAAATGTGAAAGGAATGTTTTCTTTTAACATATATGGAAATAAAAGAATTTACCAACATAGTGATAGCTCAATTATTTGGAAAATAATTTAAAAGAATCTAAAATATTTTTTATAAAAATATTTTCTATAACCTTTTGGAAAATTTAAATAATTTAAATAATTTTATTCAAAATAAAAAGTGTATTTTCTTCACGAATTTTTTAGTAATGATTTTATAATATTTATATTTATCAATAAAAACATACTATGGTGTTGATAATGTTTTAATGGGGATATTATTCAATGGTAACATAATTATTATTACTATAAATGTTTTATGAATATGATGATGATATATTAATGATACCCATTTATTCTCTATTAGTTGTGAGATATTAGAATGCTAAAATGTTTATGAAATTTTTTTTTGAATGGGTTATGGTATGATGATATGACAAATGTATAATGATATTATGGAAGACATGTGTTTTGTTTGAGTATGTGATTTTGGGAATTGATATTATATATATATCTAATGTGTTGTGTAAAGTATTATATATTATGGTAATATTATTCGAAACTATTTTATATACTTGTTCCAATATAGGAAACAAGATGTACTTCTTGATTTGATATGGGATGAAATTTAATGTTCATGATCTGATATGAGAAAAAATTCAATGATAGTGATCTAATATAGGCTGTTAATAGTGATTCTAGACTCATTATGACATTGAAAGAAATTAGGTCTTATTCATAAACTATGATATGAATTATTAATAGTTAAAATTTACATATCAAATGGTTTCTATATATAATATATTTTGAACCATTTTTAAAATGAAGTTATGTTTCAAGATATATTTATGATGATTTCTCTCTTTTTTTGAATCATGCCTTTTGAAAACATAAATCTTTGTGGCATTATGCATGATTATTATCTTTTAAAAAATGGGTTAGAAATTTATAAGTTCTTTTCCTAAACTCATACCCTTATTCTTATCTAATGCATTCATATGATTATAAATTGATATTGACCCATGTTTTACCTTACTAAGAATCTTATATAAACCTTTTTAATGATTCTTTTACCTATGTTATGAATTTTTTAGGTATTTCATGTATATGAAGACTTGTAAATGAGTAGATAATAATTGGATACATTGAAGATCTTTTATGAAATAATATTTTTTAGTATCTAGTATCTATCTATTCTAATACTTCATTTTCTTTTGGAGTGTATTTGTGAGATGGATTGAATTTTCCTCAAAAAGATTTAATATTTATATATGGAATGACTGGGTTGTAATAGTTGGTACCAGTGGATAGTTCAGTCAATCCTCAGATATTTGGGTTAGAAAACATTTTTTTTAACATGGTGATTTGTAAATATATAAGATAAAATTTTAATTTTCTTTGTGTAATAGAATGTGTGGTTTTACTAGAAATAAATACATGTCTAGATTCTATAAGCATATATGATTTTGGCATAGATGCATCTAGTGGGAATACCCCTGAAAAAGGTGGTTGAGTAAATATTGACAATCATATGACTGTATAGTGAGTGTTCCCTATCTATTCACCTATTATGACACTCGTAGGGGATTTTCTTGGGTAAATTAAAATTTCCTTTATGAATCATTATGAAGTATTGGAATAGTTAATGATATTGAATGACCTAGGTTGAACATAATCTAGTATAGTTTGTAAATAAATTTTCACAGTTTATACATCATAAATATTATTTATTCTTATTATGTGGTATTAAATTATGATTATTTTTTCTAAGACATTATTTTAGGGTTTTAGTCAGTTTATTGAACCAAGAAAAACTATTCTAATATTGAATGTGGTAGATAATGGAATGAATTTTCTTATGAGTAGGTAAGTGAAACAAGAATTGGAATAAAAACCCTATGATTATAACTATTCTACAATATCATTATGTGATTAAAAATCCCAATATGGTTGAGTTTCCTAAAAAATCTAATAAAATAAAAATAGAGTTTCATAAAGACCATAGAGGGATAAAGGATTTGTTTCTTATATGTAAAATATGTGGGAATAAGTACACAATAGAATGTTTTAATGGAATGAGAATATGTAGAAAATAATAGAATAAAACAAGTCATTGCCAAGTAAAAAACTGGTGATTTTGATATAGGGATATAAAGTTCATCCTAGGTTACCATTTATAGTTCAACATATTATGTTCAGGGAAAATTGGAATTATCTGAGTAAATTCCCTAATATATAGGTAAACTCCCTAAACAAGGATTGAACAATAATATTACTAGTAAAATGATTGAAGTGTATATGTATTGGGATTCAATAATTATGCTGTATAATTTTTTTCATAAATTATATTCTGGTTGTAGGATCGTCAAAACATCTTTATATTGTTCTGCAAAAGTTTTAATTAAAAGACATGAAATAACATGATGAATCATGCTAATGATCATGAAAAATTATTTATGATTAATGTTATATTTCATGGAAAACATAAGATTGAAGAAAATATAACCCTTACTGTATGCCCAGTGTTGAGAAAATAATGTTTAGTTATAATATGAAGATGATGTATATAGATAATGTAAATAGGATTGTATTGATGGCATTAAAATTGATTTTTCATTTGATGAGAATGTGGTTTATGATATCATTGATGGATATTATAGATTTTTTGATATAAATAATAAGTAAACTAATAAGTGATTTAATTTTTTGAATGATTAATGTGTTAAATTTTTCAAGATGTTTTAAGTTCATTCAGGGTTTTAAATTATTATAAGATAATATACGATAGAGGTGTTTACTTGTTTTCCATATGAAACTATGCTTGAATTAATGATATTTTTTGGATTAATGTTTAGTTTTTTTGGGAATTTAGTGGAATCATTTCTATTTTTTCTAACATATAATGGAATGTTTTTATGGTGAATGGTATATATTGAACATTAGATGAGGAATTTGAAATTAATGTATGGTTTAACTATAATAGATAAAATTTGGTAATAATTTTGGTATTTATAAGTACATAAAGATAGTAATAATGAGATTTCATTGTTTTATATTTTTTATGACCAATTAAAAATTTATTTTAGTGATTCATGCATGAAACCATATTCTTTATTACATGGGCTAAGTGAGGAATTAGAAAATGATCAATGAAAAACCAAAGGATAATATTTTTATTATTTATGGAAGGAATTGAAATATGTATATTTTCAGTTATTCCTAATATTGATACTAAATAAATCCATATAATTTTTTTAAAAGGATATTTAAAGACAAAAAATTTTATCATTTGTCTTTATTTATAATTAATTGATGGTCATATCAGGCTTTTGTAATTTGGGGGTTTATGGTGGTAAACTTTCTCACAAACATATACTATATAATTTGTCACGACCCGTCCTTAGGGCCCGGGTCGTGACTACCCCAAGCCCGCCTTCCATAGGTCAGGGGCTGGCGACTAGCACCAAAGGTGTAAATCCCGATAAAAAAGGAAGGCATTGCCTTTATGAAAGTAACAAACACAACAAAGTACACAGTTGAAGTAACCACTAAGCAATAATGTATGAAAAAGTAAATGCTGAAAAGAAAAGGGGTCAGAAATACAAGACCAACAGTAAGTGTAGTAAAAATGAAAAGCTAGTACAACTGTAGTAAAGTAAAACAGCAACCACTGAGTCGTCCTCCAGGAATCCCACCTGAAGGGTGGGTATAGATGGCCTCCTCAGCACCCCAGGTTCATCCGTCCACTCCGTGTATATCTCACCAAGTGGTCCACCTACGAGTACCGTCCAGCTCCACAAGTCTCCTCCTCGATCAGTGTTGTCCATCGTCTGCATCCAAAACAACGTAGTGTGGGAATAGCCTATGCAGGGGTGAGTATATGATACTTAGTAGGGACCTCGAGACCCCATAAGGTCTCCCAGAATCCATGAAGGATAAACCACAGAAGTAAGATAAATCACGAAGTATAAACCCACTCTATTTAGGTATATGCCCATACATATACCTAAGTCATCAATCCCAGTTCGGCTCTAACGCTCAATCCCAAGCACAAACCAGTCCACACAGGAAAGAATTCAATCACATCGATGATAATGATTGAAATTATATACTCATCTAACACAGGTATACATCTTCCGTATAGCGATAGAGATGATCAGATGTGATCACTTATTCATCTAAGCTGTCGGACCCACGTAGGATACTAGACCAGTTAAGATGTTGGACCTGCGTAGGATACTAGAACAACTACTCTGACGGACCCACTCAGGATACATGTACAGAAGTCAAACTATCGGACCCACTTAGGATACAAGAAAAGTTGTCATCGTTGTCGAACCGATGGAGGATTATAGTATAGTAGTCTTCACTGTCGAACCCACGGAGGATTCCAGTATAATAGACGTCGTTGTCGAACCCACGGAGGATTCCAGTACAGTAGTCTTCGTTGTCGAACCCATGGAGGATTCCAGTACATTAGATGTTGTTGTCGAACCCATGGAGGATTACAATACAATAGTTGTCACTGTCGAACCCACAGAGGATTCCAGTATAGTAGTTGTCGTTGTCGAACCCACAGAGGATTCCAGTACAGTAGTCCTTGCTGTTGAACCCACGGAGGATTCCAGTACAATAGATGTCGCAGTCGCAGCCAGCTCTAGGGTCCCCGCACACAGAACGCTCTATTTTGGGAGGGTCAGCTCCTTGAGCAAAGGGGTCGATACATCAACTGTCAGAAATCTAGATTTGATGTATCCCGAAGTTCTGTCTCATCCAAAGGAACCCAACCCGATAGACGGTGCATCAATCAGACTCCCAGTCTGAGAGTAATTAGCTTTTCCGTTTGAGGGGCCTGGTTGGATTTCAGGTACAATCCAACCCGGCCATACTCCAGTCTCATCTGAATCCCAATTGGAGTATTCCAAAAGGATCACCTCGTCAAAATTAAATCAACGTAGTTGACGGCACATCAATCGGACGTCTGGTCCTTATGTTATCAGAGTTTCCGCTCCGAGGGCCCGGTTAGTTTCGAGTCCGAACCAACCCGTCTATACCCAAACTTCTCCAAAACCTTGAGTGTAATAATGCAAAATGACTGTCTCGATCCAATTAATCCTACGCAACTGACAGTGCATCGATCGGAGGTCCGTAGCTCATGTTATGGGCGAAATACTAAAATTGGTCCGAAGAGGGGGGTTTGGGTCCGGTCCGACTCGGGTCCCTGTCCGACCCGGGTCCGGGTCCGGCCTATTATGGCGTGGCCCAGCCCGACAGCTGCGGCCCGGCCCAGTAGGGCATGGCCCGGCCCAGTGGCAGGGGGCCCAGCCTGGCGGGGCGCGGCCCGTCCCAGCGGCAGGTCGCGGCTCGGCCAGTTGGCCGAGCGTGTAACGACCCAAAGTATTTCAATAGAAAATTCTCTTCTTATATTTATGTCATAAAAACACAAAATAATTAACTAATAAGTGATAAGTGACCTTTAAACATAATTTTTTCACCCCTATGTTTGGAATTTTAAAAATCCAACATACACGGTTGTGTTAAAGATTGTTTTTGGAGTCTAATGAAACAAAAACAATTTTTGGTGAAAAGTAACCTACCCTTATGAATAGTAACCTACCCTTATGAATAGTAATATTACCCTTATGAATAGTAAATAAGAGTAACATTACCAATGAATAATAAAATAAAATTTAGACATCATAGAAAGTGATAATTTGACCTTAGTAAACGTTTTTGGTATTTTATAAGTCATAAATAATTAATTATAATTAATTAATTAATTTAAATGAATATTTATTTTCCTGAAATATATTCATAAATTATTGAATCAATGTCTAATAGTTTTCTGATAATTTTATAATACCCTACGTAATTTTTGAAAGAACTGTAAAATCAGTTTTAATTTTAAAAATTGTTTTTTAAAGTAAATTGTGATTTTAATTAAATATCAAATTAATAATATTTAGAAAATTATTTTTGAAAAATGGGCTTCATTTCTATATTCTAAACGTCGAAAAATGGTTGGGGTAAATTTTTGGGAATTTTTTGAGATACTTGAATTTTTTATGAATAGTGGAATCCAATAATTCACAATAAAAGCCAAATCATGTATTAATTGAGTCATCGATGATGTTCTACTGATGTAAGCCCACTTGGTTCGGGATTACATTATAAAATTACTATTATTGGTCATCCAAGACTCACTATTCCTTGTCTTTGGTGAAATTAATAAACTAATCAATTTTATATTAAGGAAACCCCTCTCCCCTCCACTATAAAAGCCACCCTTCACTCCCTCTTTTCCTCACACCTCTCAAGCTCCAAGTCTTCTCTAAACTATGCCCAAACACCTTCCCTATCCTCTCCCCCACGTCCAAGAGCTCCTGGTCTCATCAAAATACCAAGCATAGTCCTTTAAGGAGGTTCTTAAGAGGAGGATTCTAAAGGTAATTTCTCTCCCTCTTCTCCTTTAATTTCCTTTCAAGTTCATGTTCCTTCCTTGATCTCTCCCTACCTATCTTCATTAAAACTATTTTGTAACTCCATTATTATACATATATTGTAATCTTATGATTCTAATGGTATATTATATCACCCCACACCCTTTCCCTCTTCCTTTTATTTTATTAAAGAGAACGTTGTTCATGTGGTGATAATTTATCTCCTTCAAAAACAACGTGCTCTCTTCTTCCATTTCTACCTTCTATCTGGTCATAAAACCATTTTTATTGTTGAACCAGCATATTTTATATGTATTGTGTTCTATTTTATGTTCTGTAAATAACCTATGGCCTTATTACTAAGTTAAATGTTAAAACAAGGTCGTTGTGATCCAAAAACCGTTCAAATTAACCCAAATAACCATCATTAAATTTTTATATAATGATTGGTCCACTTGGATCTTATATAACTCATTATAAAATCATTAAAGCTTCTATAATATCATTAATAACATGTAATATTAGTTCTGGATGTTTACCCATGATATACCCAAACATCAAATTAAGAATACAAGTGGACTGCTCAAGAAAACCATAAAAATGAACATCCCCGAACAATGTTTTTAAACTCTATAAGTCATCCAAAGGAACATAATATGAAATAATGAAACCATAATTATCCCTATCAATGTATAAAAGGTTATGGAATTTCTAATTAATGAATATAATTTCATTATACAGGACATTAAAGAGAAGGAGGCATTCGAGTACAAGGTAAGGGGAAATCTTGAACCCAATTTTCTTCCTTCGGGTTCTCCCTCTTTCACTCCATTTTTTATATGGTTACTACTCAAAGATAATTTTTTCATCATTTCCTTTACTTTTCTGGGATATAAATGTTTTTCACTGGTTTTTATGTCCATCAAAATGTTTTCCAAAAGAACTCTTCTTTCAAGATCTCACATTTTACCTCTCATTCAAGGTTGATGGTTCTTGTATCAAGTATGTTGTTCCCTCTTTATTTTGGGAACCCAAAGCTTATGAATGTGTTATTATGAGATGAAACCCATTCCTTTCCATGGGTTATTTATGTACATGTTTGATATGTGTTCTATGTGGCAATCATGATAATGATAATGTTATGATGTGACGGGTGCGCCCGGAATTATATAGCACAATATGAATGTTTAAATGTGACAGGTGCACCCGGAATTATATAGCACTCCAATACATTGGGTAAAGTGATGAATCTCATGAGTAAATGTGAAATGATGTGTGAACATGATGTTGGCTTTGTTCACAAGTATGTGTGGTAGTTAACCACTAAGACATGATGTTTCATTTTTATGCATTGCCACATTTCAAGTTTATTATTTATGCTCCTCTCATGTTCATGATTCTTTGCCTATGTCATGATTATGCTCACCCCATGATATATTGTTCTTATCTATCCTCTTACTGGGCTTCTATCTCACCCCTTTTGATGTATATCCTCAGGTGGCTACATGTATTAAGGAGAGGACAAGTGACACTAAGAATCTAGTGAAGAAAAAGTTAAATAAATGTTTATGGTTGATGTTGTATTTTTCATGCATGGTCCTAGTTTTCCCAAGAAACTAAACCTATGGATCCTCTATGTGTAATACTATTATGTTGTTTATCTTTGAAATAATGTAATAGTAATGTAAGAAAAGGCTGGGATGTTATAGTTGGTATCAGAGGAAAGGTTTAGTTAATTTGGGGATTAGGATTACTGAACCCTAGAGGAAACCTACAACATGAGACTAAGTAAAAATATGCACACAAGGATATTTACCTAGGGATACCATATGTTATGTTTTTGGTATAATTGTTTAAAAGGATAAGTTATTCATGAATTTTTTACTTATGTTTTGTTCTAACCTTTTCTATTTTAGAAAATGGTGGGAACCAGGAGAAATCAGGCCAACAACTCTTGTGAGGGCCAATGCAACGATTGCCCGAATGACATCCCCAATGATTTTGGAGGAGGAGTTAAAAACTTCATAGAGATGCTTACCCAATTATCTCAGGTTATGAATAATAACCATAATAATGGGTAACGTCCTCCTTCACCAAAGATGGAACAACTAGCAATCGAATGTTTTATGCGGCAACGACAACCGACGTTTTGTGGATCTTCTGATCCACTAGTTGCGGAACAATGGGTCAACTCCATGGAGAAGATCTTTTTTGTTCTTCACTGTTCCAAGATGGAGAAGGTGACTCTAGCTGTTTATCTTCTAGATGGAGAAGCTGATCAATGGTGGGATTTGATTAAGAACACCAAGCCAAGGGAGGAAATTGAAGAGATGGAATGGGAAGACTTTAAGATAATGTTTCCTAATAAGTACTTCCCAAGAACTCTTCACACAAAGATGGAGAGAGAATTCATAGAGCTCAGTAAAAAAGAAGGAGAATCTGTCACAACCTATGAAGAAAATTTGACAAGGATCTCAAGGTATGCTTCGGGTTTTGTTATAAAAAATGATAGCAAAATTGATAGATTCTTTAGTGGATTAAAACCACATCTTCGAAAGGCTCTTGCAATTCGAGACTTTGGGAGTTATGAAGAAGTTGTTCGGTGTGCTCTCAAAGTCGAGATGGAGTTTGGAGAATGGTCCCATGGCTATGGTGATAAGAAAAGAAAGATGGAGTTTCATGCTGGTAGATCTAGTGACAAAGGTGGGAAGAAAAATCGACCCACATTCCAAAAATGTGGGAAGTTGCACCATGGGAACTGCCTCAAAGGTACGGAGAAATGCTTTAAGTGTGGGAAGGAAGGACACCAAGCTCACGAGTGTCGAAAAGACATGAAAAGGAAGGATAATGTAGCCGATGAGAGGAGATAACCACTCGTGGTTCAATGCTACAACTGTAGGGAGCTAGGGCACTATTCAAACCAGTGCACTAAACCTCGAGCTCTCGAGGGTAATCAGCGCCAACAACCACCAAAGCCAAAGGAACAAGGGAAGGCTTATGCCATCACTACTGCGGAGGTGGAACATGATAATGAAGTCATACAAGGTACACTTACTATTCACTCAAGAATGGAGAAAGTCTTATTTGATTCTAGTTCTACGCATTCCTTTATATCTTGCAAGTTTTCTAGAACTATAGAATCGAAGCCCCGAAACCTTGAAGTAGAGATATCTGTAAAAACACCAAGTGGTGAAATCATTGCAACCCAAGTGTTTGATACTTCTCTTGTTGACGTATGTGGGAAGATTCTTCCAGCAAATCTCGTAATACTTCCCTTGGTGGAATTCGATGCTATAATGGGAATGGATTGGCTCTCTTTATATAGAGCGCATATCAACTGTCGGGGAAAGGAAATATATTTTCTTATTCCGAACCATCCCATACTCCTCTACAAATGCAAGGAAGATCACGAATATCCTTTGAAAAATCCTTCAATGGTGTGGTTGTTGATTCCCTGTGAAGAAGCATACCTCGCCCAAATGGTTGAGTCGAAGGAAAGTGCTAACCTTGAGGAAATGCCCATCGTGAGGGAATACAGTGATGTATTTCCTCAAGAGTTACAAGGAATTCCCCCGGATCGTGAGGTAGAGTTCTCAATTTAACTCATACCTGGAGCTACTCCTATATCAAAGTGCCCCTATAGGATGGCTCCTATCGAGCTGGAGGAGTTAAAGAAGCAACTGCAAGAGCATCTGGACAAAAGGTTCATACGCCCTAGTGCATCACCTTGGGGTGCACCAGTACTATTTGTAAAGACGAAGGATGGAACCATGCGGCTTTGTATCGATTATCAGGAACTCAACAAGATCACTATAAAGAACAAGTATCCTATCCCAAGGATTGATGACTTGTTCGACCAGTTAAGAGGAGCTCAATACTTCTCAACGGTGGATCTTCGTTCTGGATATCATCAAGTAAAGGTGAAGAAGGAAGATATTCAGAAGACTGCCTTCCGTACAAGTTATGGGCACTATGAGTTTTTGGTGATGCCCTTCGGACTTACTAATGCCCCTGAAATCTTTATGTATTTGATGAATAGAGTCTTTAGACATTACCTCGCCAAATTTGTGGTAGTGTTTATCGATGATATTCTCATCTACTCCAAGAGAAAGGAGGAACATGATGAACATCTAAGACTTGTGTTGGACACATTGAGAAAGGAGAAGTTGTACGCCAAGTTCAGCAAGTGTGACTTTTGGATGAATCAAGTCGCGTTCTCGGGACATGTGATCACAATCAAGAGAATTTCTGTGGACCCTTCAAAGACAAAGGCGATTGAGGAATTTCCCAGGCCCTCTAGTGTCACAGAAATTCGTAGTTTTCTTGGATTAGCTGGGTACTATCGACGTTTTGTGAGAAATTTCTCATGATTGTCAAGACTGCTAACTAAGTTAAAAAGGAAAGGGGTAAAGTATGTATGGACAGAATAATGTGAGGGAAGCTTCAAAGAGCTAAAGAGAAGGCTGATCACTGCACCTGTACTCACTCTACCGAAAAGTGGAGAATGTTTTGTGATATACAGTGATGTTTCAAAGAAAGGCTTGGGTTGTGTACACATTCAAAATGATAATGTGATAGCCTATGCCTCACGACAGTTGAAGATCCATGAGCATAACTACCCGACGCATGATCTAGAGCTGGCATCCATGAATTTTGCCTTGAAAATCTGGCGGCACTAACTTTATGGTGAGAAAAGTGACATATACACCGACCACAAGAGCCTAAAGTATATATTCACACAAAAAGGAGCTCAAAATGCGTCAAAGGAGATGGTTAGAGCTAATCAAGGATTAGGATTGCTCTATTCATATCATCCTGGGAAGGCGAACAAGGTAGCTGATGCTCTAAGTAGAAAAGAACCTGCTACTCTATCCATGTTGAGGATTGAGAAAGGCCCTATCTTCTTGGATATGCAAAGGATGGATTTGGAAATCATAAGGGCAGGGGATACATTTTACCTTTCCCAAATGATTGTGTAGCCATCCATCCAATAGAAGATTAAGTAAGCACAAAGGGATGATGTGGAGATACAAAAGAGGGTGAATGTAGTAAAGGGAGGGAAGCTGCAATAGTTCTATATTGACGATGATGGTGTGATTCGGTTTGTAACGCGGCTTTGTGTGCCTTCATCACCCGGGATAAAGAAGATCTATTGGATAATGCACGTAACTCAACTTTCCTTATCCATCCTGGAAGTACCAAGATGTATCGTGATCTCCGAGAACACTTCTTGTGGGATAACATGAAGAAGGAGATTGCGGAATATATATCAAGGTGCTTGGTATGTCAGCAAGTTAAAGTTGAGCGACAAAAGTCCAAAGGTATGATACACCCATTACCTATACCCATGTGGAAATGGGAAATTGTTACTATGGACTTTGTCACGGGTCTCCCGAAAATGTCAAGAGGAAATAATGCGATATGGGTTGTGGTTGATCGACTCACCAAGAATGCCCATTTGATCGCTATTCGGGAAGACCTCCCACTTGAATAGCTTGCAAGGATATATGTGAAGGAAGTAGTGAGATTGCATGGTGTTCCACTCTCGATTGTCTCTGACTGTGATCCAAGGTTCACATCTAAATTCTGGAGGAGCCTTCAACATGCTTTGAGTACTGAATTAAATTTCAGCACGGCCTATCACCCCCAAACTGATGGCCAGTCTGAAAGAACCATTCAGACACTCGAAGATATTCTAAGAGCAAGCTCTCTAGAATTAAAAGGTGGATGGGATCAGCACCTCCCATTGGTTTAGTTCTCATACAACAATAGCTTCCACTCGAGTATTTAGATGGCTCCTTATGAAGCTCTTTATGGGAAGCAATGTAGAACTCCAACCTGTTGGGATGAAGTTGGAGAAAGAAAGCTACATGGACCTGATCTTGTGCAGGAGATGACAGAGAAGGTTCAAGTCATCCAGAAACACATCAAAGATGCTCAAAGTAAGTAAAAGAGCTATGTTGACAACCATCGAAGGGACTTGGAGTTCGACGTTGGAGATAAATTCTTCCTTAGAATATCCCCATGGAAGAGAGCCATGCGATTCGGGAAGAAAGGGAAGCTAAGCCCAAGGTACATTGGCCCCTTTGAGATCCTTGACCGTATAAGAGTCGTGGCCTATCGTCTGGCACTTCCACTTAATATGGCTCAATTTTATGATGTGTTTCATGTATCACTACTAAGGAAGTACATACCAGACCCCTCACATGTACTAAACTCAGAGGTGGTGTAGCTGGAAGATGATCTCTCCTATGAGGAGCAGCCGGTAAAAATTCTTGACCGAAGTGATAAGGTTCTATGTAACAAGACAACCCGCCTTGTAAAAGTGTTGTGGAGGAACCATAAGTTTGAGGATGCAACTTGGGAACCAGAAGAGGCAATGAAGGAGAAGTACCCACACCTGTTTGTGTAAGGTAAAATTTTGGGGGCGAAATTTCTTTAGGGGGGAAGAATGTAACGACCCAAAGTATTTCAATAGAAAATTCCCTTCGTATATTTATGTCATAAAAACACAAAATAATGAACTACTAAGTTATAAGTGACCTTTAAACATAATTTTTTCACCCATGTGTTTGGAATTTTAAAAATCCAACATACACGGTTGTGTTCAAGATAGTTTTTGGAGTCTAATGAAACAAAAACAATTTTTTATGAATACTAACCTACCCTTATGAATATTAACCTACCCTTATGAATAGTAATATGACCCTTATGAATATTAAATAAGAGTAATATTACCTATGAATAATAAAATAAAATTTAGACATCATAGAAAGTGATAATTTGACCTTAGTAAACGTTTTTGGTATTTTATAAGTCATAAATAATTAATTATAATTAATTAATTAATTTAAATGAATATTTATTTTCCAGAAATATATTCATGAATTATTGAATCAATGTCTAATAGTTTTCTGATAATTTTATAATACCCTACGTAATTTTGGAAAGAACTGCAAAATCAGTTTTAATTTTAAAAATTGTTTTTTAAGTAAATTATGATTTTAATTAAATATAAAATTAATAATATTTCGAAAAATATTTTTGAAAAATGGACTTCATTTCTGGATACTACACGTCGAAAAATGTTTGGGGTAAATTTTTGGGAATTTTCTGAGATACTTGAATTTTTGATGAATAGTGGAATCCGATAATTCACAACAAAATCCAAATAATGTATTAATTGAGTCATCGATGATGTTCTACTGATGTAATCCCACTTGGTTCAGGATTATATTATAAAATTACTATTATTGGTCATCCAAGACTCACTATTCCTTGTTTTGGTGAAATTAATAAACTAATCAATTTATATTAAGGAAACCCCTCTCCCCTCCACTATAAAAGCCACCCTTCACTCCCTCTTTTCCTCACACCTCTCAAGCTCCAAGACTTCTCTAAACTCTGTCCAAACACCTTCTCTAGCCTCTCCCCCACGTCCAAGAGCTTCTCGTCTCATCAAAAGACCAAGCATAGGCCTTTAAGGAGGTTCTTAAGAGGAGGATTCTAAAGGTAATTTCTCTCCCTCTTCTCCTTTAATTTCCTTTCAAGTTCAAGTTCCTTCCTTGATCTCTCCATACCTATCTTTGTTAAAACTGTTTTGTAACTCCATTATTATAAATATATTGTAATCTTATGATTCTAATGGTATATTATATCACCCCACACTCTTTCCCTCTTCCTTTTATTTTATTAAAGAGAACGTTGTTCATGTGGTGATAATTTATCACCTTCAAAAACAACATGCTCTCTTCCTCCATTTGTACCTTCAATCTGGTCATGAAACCATTTTTATGGTTGAACCAAAATATTTTATATGTATTATGTTCTATTTTATGTTCTGGAAATAACCTATGGCCTTATTACTAAGTTAAATGTTAAAACAAGATCGTTGGGATCTAAAAACCGCTCAAATTAACCCAAATAACCAACATTAAATTCTTATCTAGTGATTCATCCACTTGGATCTTATATAACTCATTATAAAATCATTCAAGATTATTTAATATTATTAATAACATGTAATATCAGTTCTGGATGTTTACCCATGATCTACCCAAACATCAAATTAAGAATACAAGTGGAGCGCTCAAGAAAACCATAAAAATGAATATCCCCGAACAATGTTTTTAAACTCTATAAGTCATCCAAAGGAACATAATATGAAATAATGAAACCATAATTAACCCTATTAATGTATAAAAGGTTCTGTAATTTCTAATTAATGAATATAATTTCATTATACATGACATTAAAGAGAAGGAGGCATTCGAGTACAAGGTAAGGGGAAATCTTGAACCCAATTTTCTTCCTTCGGGTTCTCCCTCTTTCACTCCATTTTTGATATGGTTACTCCTCAAAGATAATTTGTTCATCATTTCCTTTAGTTTTATGGGATATAAATGTTTTCCACTGGTTTTTATGTCCATCAAAATGTTTTCCAAAAGAACTCTTCTTTCAAGATCTCACATTTTACCTCTCATTCAAGGTTGATGGTTCTTGTATCAAGTATGTTGTTCCCTCTTTATTTTGGGAACCCAAAGATTATGAATGTGTTATTATGAGATGAAACCCATTACTTTCCATGGGTTATTTATGTACATGTTTGATATATTTTATATGTGGCAATCATGATAATGATAATGTTATGATGTGACGGGTGCGCCCAGAATTATATAGCGCAATATGAATGTTTAAATGTGACGGGTGCGCCCGGAATTATATAGAGCTCCAATGCATTGGGTAAAGTGATGAATCTCATGAGTAAATGTGAAATGATGTGTGAACATGATTCTAGATTTTTTCACAAGTATGTGTGGTAGTTAACCACTAAGACATGATGTTTCATTTTTATGCATTACCACATTTCAAGTTTATTATTTATGCTCCTCTCATGTTCATGATTCTTTGCCTATGTCATGATTATGCTCACCCCATGATATATTGTTCTTATCTATCCTCTTACTGGGATTCTAGATCACCCCTTTTGATGTATATCCTCAGGTGGCTACATGTACTAAGGAGAGGACATGTTCCACTAAGAAGCTAGTGAAGAAGAAGTTAAATAAATGTTTATGGTTGATGTTGTATTTTTCATGCGTGGTCCTAGTTTTTCCAAGACACTAAACCTATAGATCCTCTATTTGTAATACTATTATGTTGTTTATCTTTGAAATAATGTAATAGTAATGTAAGAAAAGGTTGGGATGCTATAGAGCGGTCCGAGGGGCATGACCCCCAGTTTTCCAAAACGGCGGTACCGCCCCTTCTATATGGCCGACCGAAGCCAGACGGTCTTCCCAGTGCGAGCGGCTTGCGATTGCAAGCCGCTTTTTTCCGCACGCGGCGCCAGGCGGTGCCATGGCCTTCAACCCGGCCGGTTCGCTGCCGAAGCGACCCGTGGAGCATTGGTCGTGGTCCTCTGCAGCGCGACACCACTTGGGGTGTCGCGGTCTCCAAGTTCGACCGTCTACAGCTGGCCGGTCCTTCTCTGGCCGAGCGGCCCGCAGATTATGGGTCGTGGTTCTTCTACAGCGTGGCGCCCTCATGGCGCCGCTGTTCCTTCAGCCTGGATAGCTTTATCTGGCCGGTTCTTCTTTGGCCGAGCGGCCCGTAGATTCGAGCCACGGTTCTTCTTTACGCAACCAGCACTCGGCCGCCACTTCCTCCATTCTCCAACACCTTCGATTGTCGCCGCCCAAATAGTCAAGAAACATCGTAGGGTCATCAGGCCATGTTGTTCAGCTCCCGCCCTCCGCGTTAGGCGATATCAATTGGCTAAAGGGAATACAAGCATTAACCAAGGATGGAATATAGTTTCATTCAATTTAAATTATACAAACCCCCTACCTCATAATTGACGTCGCACGTCATCGATCCGAAGAAGACAAACGTCCCAGTAGTCGGGCGTCATGGAAGACGGGCGTCGCAGTAGTCGGGCATCGTGGATCCTGAAATTTATTTATTCATACATGTATGAACCTAGTGAAAACTCTTTACCCATCATTTTACCTTTGAACACCCAATTACCAATACATAGTTCTCTCAACATCCTAGAGGTTCCCAATGTTCTTTTAATTAACCCTTTATAGAAAAAATTCCAAAGATGATATAAATTTTTTAAGTGCCCTATTTTATCATGTGATTAATTATCATAAAAGTTATATATTGGATTTCATGGATGGATAAAATCTGTTAACATGTCATTGAGTCTATGGAGGTATCTTTTAATACTTTAAAATTCCCATGGCCATGATGTTTTACAAAATATTGTAACATGTTATGATAAACATTGTTTTGTGTTTTTTTATAATAATAAATTTCATCAAGTGCACTAAAAAATTACATGAAATTTCTCTAAAATCATATCCACACACATAATAAATAAATTTATAAAACATTATCAGCCATAGATGAACTACAAAATAAACATGAATTTATGATAAGAATATCATTACTATTATCTATCACTTTTCATCCCCATATTTCTAATATTTTTTAAGTGGTTCCAAAAATATATTATATATTTGTATAAAATATTATTTTATTATAATTTTTAACTTTAATTAAAAAAATATCAATAAAAAATTCATTTATTTTAGATCATTACCAAATTACATTGGTAAAATAAAACCTAAAATTGTTTATGGTTTCATTAAAAATATTATCAAAATAAATATTCATTCCTACAAACTGAAGATTTTTGTCTCCTTTATATTTCTTATCATAAATAAAATGGTGTATAATATCTATATAAATATTTTAATAGTGATGATATATATTTTAGAGAAACAAATTTCTTTTGAATTATCATATTATAATATAAAATTTGTGCAGGGGGTCTATAACAGGATATTGTGTGAATCATATATAACAATTTTTTAACACATCTTACGATTGGTATATATTTAGTTTCATTGGGGTAGAATACTAAAAAGTATCTATTATTATTAGGAAAAGAAATATGTTACTCTTCAATGAAGTATAATTTTTCATTATTGATTTTGAATTACATTTTAAATCATATAAAGATAATATATGAATTATTTTTCATTTTAAAATCATAAACATATGGATAGAATAAACTAAGATAGGTAATTAATTTTTAATTTCAAAAATCCCAATTTATATGTCTTTAATTAGTCTCATTTTTATTTTCTTGAAAACTGACACAAAAACATTAATAATATAATATTATTCTGGATTTTCATTAAGTACAGTGGGATCTTAATCATACATTTTTAATTATTTATATATTACATATTTAGGAATTCATTCATATTAAACATAGAGAATGTACTATCTATAGTCCTAATTCTTAGACAAATATAAAATATATTAAAATTTTAAAGATCTATAGGTAATTACATTTATTCAAAATATTATTTTTATATTATTAAGAAATTTTAATATAATTAAAGAAATATATTTCACCATCATGCTCATAAAAAATTAAATATGTATCAATTTGGATAAATTTTATATAAGGTATATATAAATAAATATTGAAATAATATTAGCTATTTTGATAAAAAAAATATTGAAGGTTTCTTTGAAAAATTTTCTAATAAAATCAATAGGATAATTATTAAAATTTATAAAATTAATTTCTAAGAAAATGTTTAATTAAAATTCATATTATACAGTTTGATAATTTTTATATTCATAAAAATATTTTTGAATCTTTTGAATGATGATATTATAAATTTGAAATATTGAAATTTGTATTCAAAAATAGATGATTTATAAGGGAATGTAGAATCTTTGCATTTCAATGTGAAAGCTTATGTAAAATATTTTTTTATGTTATATCTTTTTTAATAAATATTTACTAATTTTAGTTATTGAGTCCATTTTCCTAAATATTTTTATAGAACACTCATTTGGATCTAAGAAGCATAGTATCATTCAAATAATTTTAATGTATATATGAATAAATCCCATGATTAACCTTTTTATCTGGGGAATATTTTAAGGAATATAATATTTATAATTAAAATATATTTAATTTTATGATATTTAATGTTGAAATATATATGTTTTGGAGGTTTTTGGATGCATGCATGTGTAGATGAATAGTTAAGGGAGGACATATTCTTATTAAGGGAATGTGGAGTGGGATTTAGGGAATTAAATAAGAAATAATCTATTGGATTAATTGTTATTCGTAACAATAATTATGATTATACATGTTTTTATACATTCTACCATGGACGGAATGGTCAAATATATAGTGAACATCACTGCTTTCTTAGGTCATGCATTTAGTTTAAAAGGTCCCAAAAAATATATTTTTTACTTTTATTGAGTTATAACAATTTAATATTATCAATTTCAAGAGTAGATATATATATAAATATTGTCAATATATAATATTTTTTGGGTATTTTCTACCTCGGATATTTGATCATGAAGGTTTTGGGTGGTAGATCTTAGGTAAGTTACCCTAAATCTATCCCTTTATTATTGATCCATGTTTTTATCATAGTGAAACACAAATTTAAAGCATCTAATGAGAATATGAGTTTCATCATAAATATATTAATTCTTAATTAGGTTCTTATAAAATATATGGTAAATTACGATATGGAGTTTATTGGTTCAATATTACTTCAGTATTACGATAAATTAACATTCTTCATTTCTACTGTATATTGATCCTTCTATTATGGGATTAGATTTTATATTTGGAGGAAATTATTGAATTCCATTAAAATGGTTTAATTATATTTGAGGATGGATTATGGAAAATATAGTTTTTTGTGGGTGTCTTTTGGTGAAAATGGAACTGGTGGTATTCTGAGTGTATGTTATTTCCAAAAAATTTGAAAATTTTAAAGCAGTGATTTAAGTTGTTTTTTACTAATTTATTTCTTATAATTTCATAGATTTTTTAATTATAAATTATAATTATGACATAATATGGGTGAGGAATTTTTCATGAGTATATAATTTTTTCTTCAATGTGAGTGGCTTTTTATGTTTGACATGGAAGATGTCATTCCACCATAAGTGTGGGTGCCTCGTCAAATTTTATAAGGATGATTGAGAAGGATGGGTGGTTGGTCTATTAATGACTAAGAGGTACCTATTAGTTTATAATCATTGATAATTTTTTCCCTAAATCTTTAAAATGGTTAAGAGGGGAATTGTGTTTTTTTAAATTAAGGAAAAGTTAACATGTTTTATTATGGTAAGTTGAAAATATTATTTTTATTTAAATGTGAACTATTTCATTTCATAAACAGACATAGGTTAGGGGAATGATTTATAAAATTCATAATTCTATGTTGATTTTAAAAATCATGGGATTCATGGGAAGTCATGTGGATATATAAATGAGTATTTTACTCACACATTACACCACCACATTGATGAAATTATATATTTTGTGTGACATGTGATTGAAAAGGGTAAAACATATTTCATTACTATTGGTAGACATTAACCGTATTATGGAGGTATGTAGGAGGAGGATGATAATTTTAATTTATATTTTGATGATGGAGCTTTTAGGATACATGTATCTGTCATTTGAATGTCTCATTTTTGGAGTATAGATTTTATATACTTATTTACCATTAATTATATTTACATAATAATATTTACTATTTTTGGTTTGAACTTGTTTTTTTATATTTTTCAAATTAGTTTGATGCATTGTATCATTCATCATATTTTTGTTCTTCTACAATGGTATTTTTTCTTATTTCAAATAGGATGGGTATTTAAAATATATGGGTATATCCTTACAAAATTTTGTTAAGATGTTAAAATAGGGACTGTGGGTTATTTTGGGGAAAATTTTCCCAATGATATTTTTTAAATTATATTTTCTTTATCTTTTTTCATTTGAGGAATAAACCAAAAGGCTTGTAATTTAGTTTCCTGGTTTGGTGGAGGTTTATTGCTGGTGGGTTGGGTATAAAGGCTATAAATGGTATCTATATGATTTTACGGTATAGTATTAATAGGGATCATTTTCCAAGGGATAAAATAAGATATTTTGAAAGGAAAAATAAATATATTTATAAAAAATATTATGTCATTGATTTATGCTGTTAGAGAAAGTGGTCAGTCAGGAACACATAATGTTTTTGGAGTGATAATAATATTTTCCTAGGGTGATGTTAATTATTTTATTTATTCATCATATAGTAATTCAGGGTAATAAATTAGTTGTGACTAATTAGTTTTTATAAAAAATTTATTTCTGAATAAGTAATGGATTTCAAAATGCTTTTTTTGAATGATATATATTATAAAATAATTTTCATGACATATAGACATTGTTGATAGTTACTACTATTTTTAATAGTAAATATTCATGGTAATAAAAAATTTTAGGAGGGATATCATGGTACAATGCTATATTTGCTATCTAAAAATTTATTATTAACTGATGGGACATATTTTTTTGTGTTGATAATGTTTCCATAAATATTTATTTTCTGGTCAAGGATAATGATTTTTTATTAAAATATAAAGAATAAAATATCCAAGGAGGCATTTTGTAAAACAATGAATTTTTGTGGTTTGAAATATATTTACCAATATTAAACCATTATAAGAATAAAAATCGTACCAAATTGGGTAATTGGTTTCAAGACTAGATGTGGGAATTTTTCACCTCATAATCCTCATGTTTACAAGTAATTAAACATTCAATGTAAGAAAAATATAACCATTTTATGGGATTAATGTACTGAACTATGACATTAATAAAAAAAATGTAGAATTATTAAGAATTTAAATTTGGAATATAAAAAGTGATTTTTTTAATTTTTTAAAATTATGGGATCAATGACAAGAGAGAGTCGTCAATATCAATGCAATTTGGAATTTTAAATTAGGTCCATTGTGATAAAAATTGGTATAAAATATTGGGATTGATAATTCATATTCTTATGGAAAAAATTATTACATTTTCTACAGATGGCCATTATGTACATATTATGCTACCACCGGGTACTTGACAACAAATCGGGTAGGATAATTCTCAGCATACAACCCCAAGGTATTTAATTATATGACGCCTAGTACCAAGTGGTTCCTTGTTTTTTCAATAATGTGAATTTTATTACATAAAATATATTAAATCTATTTGGTTTTTCATTTGTGTTTTCACTTTAGTCTGATAAAAGAGTGGGGGATACTTATAATTGAATATCCTTTCCCCCTTCTTCAACCCCTTTTGATCCTTTTAGGTTTAAAGGAATTTGGATCAACCAATTAATCGAGGATATCCACTAGTCCCTACTCCCTTATTTCTACATTATTAATCGAATTAAAATAATATTCTTATTTAATTCATAATGTACTTCCCAAAATCAATGATTAATCCCTCCCAGATAAAATATATTTCATTTATCCTTGATAGAGGAGTTTACATAAATTAATTTCATTTCATTGATCAATATTTGGAATATAGTTAATTTCTTAATGAAATACCATAGGAATTTTTATATTTTAGGATTAATTTTTTTGGTTTAGGTTATAAAATTTCATAATTTTAGGATTTGGCGTTCCATGAGTCCATATTTAGTTTTTTAATATGAATTTTATTTAGTATTTTGGTTATTAAGTTATAATGCTTAATTATTTTTTTTATTTTTATATGAAACATGGTTTATAAATTATAGAGAGTTACTTTTTTGACATTTTTTTTGAGGATTAGATCGCCAATGGATATTAAGGGATAATGATATCAAATTCCATATATTGGCATAGGTTCTACATTTTTTATACTAATTTATTAAAAAACAATAATAAACCAAATTTTTTACATTGTCAATAAATTTAAAAAAAATTAAGAATAATTTGATATATCATTTGAAATTTTTTATATAGAAATTTTACTTAAATTTATGATTTTATTTTTTTCATCCATATATTTTCTTTCATTTTAACATAATATTATGTAAAATGTAACTTTTTTGGTAAATCCCATGACATTTGTATGCATTTCAACATCCTTAATTAAATATATTTGTGATTTCATGTTGTTAATTTGATATAATTGGTTATAAGGAATGTATAATGTATTGCTTCCAATTATTTATTTCAATAAGAATGCAATTTTATAATGGGAATTGTTATAAAAGAAGATGTTTATTGACCATTCATATTATTTTATCACCATGATTATACCATGTTATAAATATATATATTATATTTCTCAAATTCTCTAGGATTGTTTCTTAAACATTTATTCTTTGGTAGAAATTAATCTTATCTATCCATTTTTCTTTTGAGTAATTAATTTCAATAAAAAGAGTTAATTAATTCTCATAGAAATGAAATTTATTTAATTATAAATGAATGAGAAACATTTATCTATCAGTTCAATCAGTGTTCATCTAATATATGGGTTCAATATATGAAATTCGATTGATTTTAACACTTAGTTTTAATGTTTTTTTGAAAAAAACTTATCATTTATATTTTTATTGAGGAAACATTTTCCTTATTTATGAATGGGTAATTGGGATTGTAAATTTAATGTGGTAATATAATTTTAAAGTGTTATTCTACTAAGGGAAAAATGATAATAATTATATTTTTTCTTGGAAAAATAGGTATGTGAATGATAATAGCAGGGGTGTGGTAAATTTTAGTTTATAAAAAAACTAAATTTTTATACCACCTCATATTTTAAAAAAATAAAAACCAATTATTAGACAATAAATTATTGGAGTATAAATATATAAATGTTAAAGAAAATTTGCCCCGTGATTTTTTTAATTTTTTTTAATCACAATAGAAATATTGTCTCACAAAAAAATAATAAAACATTTCATAAAGTAGAAAATAACAATTAGAATACTCCTAAAAGTTGTATTTTACCAATATGTTCTAATAAATGGAATTTTTTCAAATTTATCCCAAGGGACATGAGGATCCCAAAAACTAATCCATGTATCCATAATTTTAAAAATATAACCTCTTGACTAAAAAAAATAGGAAGATATAAATGTATTCATATCCCACTATGTTCTTGAATATATCATATCAGAAGGGTATAAACATCCAAACCTCAAACACTATGTCTTCCAACTTAGAATCCCACAATTATCATAATTAACCACAACCCTCATCCCTACATGAATGATAAAAATCTCCTAGATTGTAGTAATATATTTGTCATGACCCGTCCTTGGGGCCCGTGCTGTGACTACCCCAAGCCCACCTTCCATAGGCCAGGGGCTGGCGACTAGCACCAAAGGTGTAAATCCCGACAAAAAGGGAAGGCATTGCCTTTATGAAACATAAACACACACAACCAGAGTACAAGAGGAAGAAAACACTAAGTAAGTAGTATAAAAAGTGTGTTGAAAGTACAAATGGGCCGGAATACATGCCCAATAGTAAAGTACAAGGAAAAGACAAAACAACAGGAAGGTGTCAAGCTGCACCTGGATCGTCCTCCGGAGTTCCTACCTGAAGGGTATGTATGGATGGCCACCTCATCTCTCCACGTCCTTATGTCACCTCTGGGTACCATCTCGTCTTGAATTCCACCTCCAGGTATCGTCCAGCTCTACAAGCCTCAACCACGATCAGTTTTGTCCGTCATCTGCATCCAACACAATAAGGTGTGGGCATAGCCTGTGTAGGGGTGAGTATAACGTTACTCAGTAGGGACCCCGAGACCCGCAAGGTCTCACTAAATCCAACAAGGATAAACCACAAATAAATATCTCAACAGATAACCATTACTTCGGTATATGCCCATAAATATACCTATGTTATCAAGTAACTCATCTTAATCATGAGGTAAACACAAAGTTCATTGACTCAGCTCAAACCAGGATTTCCATTATCAAAACCAAAACTGCTGGAGAACTCCTCCTTTGTCGAGTACAGTGGCCCTGTCATGACTCTGAGGCACTACTCACTAACCTTAGACTGCTGAGGAACTCCTCATGTTGAGTAATGCGGGTCTGCTGCAAAATACCAGGTGCTCTATCCGCTGTGGGTCTGCCACCAAATACTGTGCGCTCCCACGAATAGTCGTCATAGGTACTCCTCATGTCGAGTACCGCGGGTCTGCTGCCAACTATCAAGAACTCCGTCCATCGTGGGTCTGCCACCAAATACCGGGCGCTCCGTCCACTGGGCTAATCGAATCACTTCGAGTCTAATCGGTCATGCAGTCGTCAGGTCTACAGCTACTAGGTCTCTGCACTCCGTATGGTCATCTCCAGGAGGGTCCGCTGCATGATCTACTGGTCGTTACTTCCAAGTGTCACAAAGTATCACGTAGAAGTAACACAAAGGACCGACTCGTCATAGGGGTCTCAACGCAACACACGGCGCGTCAATCTGACGCCCGGTCTGTGAGTTATTAGCTTTTCCGTTCCAGGGGCCCGGTTGGATTCTAAGCTAAAACCAACCTGACCATACTCAAATATCATCTGAAACCCACGTAGAGTAATCCAAAAGAACCTTCTCATCAAGAGGAATCCAACGTAGTCGATGGCACGTCAATCGGACGGTCGGTCCTCAATTTATAAGTGTTTCCGCTTCGAGGGCCTGATTGGTTTTGGGTTCGATCCAACCCTGCCATTTTTCTGAAGTCGTACAAAACTCACTAAGAGTAACGTAAAAGGAATGCCTCATTGCAAGGGTCCTAATGTAGTAGATATCGCATCGATCAGACATGTGGTATTTACAAAAATTCACATTTAAGTGAAAAAGGGCCCGGTCCGTTAGGCCCGATGGGATGATGGGTCGGGTCGACTCGGTTTTGGTGGGTCCAACCCAGAAAACGGGATAGACCGGTCCGAGGGGCGCGGCCCGGCCCGGCCCGATGCGGCCCGGCTCGGCCCGGCCTGACGCGGCTCGGCTTGGTGCGGCCCGACCTGGCACGTCCCGGTTGGACGCGGCCTGGCCGGGGGCGCGGCCAGGCAGGCTCAACTAGCCAGCCGAGCGGTCCGAGGGGGGTGCAGCCCCCCCAGCTGTCTGAACCGGCGGCGCCAAGTGGCGCCGCCCTCCCAAACCTGCTGGCCTTCTAGAGCAAGAGGCCCGCACGGGTGGGCCGCGGATCTTCCAGCGCAGCGCCCTCCTGGCGCTGCGGCTTTGCTCCGCCCGACGGGCCGGCCGGTCCTTCCACCGAAGCTACGAGCAAAGCAGGACGCGGTTCCCACTGCACAGCCAGTGCGACGACACCGGCTTCCTCTGCCGTGGCCTGTGCTGGTCGCGGCCCCGCATCCTCGGCATGGCGTGACGGCACCATGCTTCCTCCGTCGCGGCCCGCTTGGATGCGGATTTTCTTTGAGGGTGCGAAGGTGGCCCTTGTGCCGCAGGTCTCTTCCGCATTCCACCTCCGATCGTCGATTCTAAAAAGATCAAGATCTAGAGGAGGGTCGTCAGGCCATGTTTGTTCGGCCCGCGCCCTCCGCGTTAAGCGATAGCAATAGGCCGAGACAAATCGAAGAAATATAACGACGAATCGAGGCACAATTTTAATCCATTAAAATTGAACAGAACCCCTACCTCGATAATTTTCATCGCACGTCGGGCATCCCGGAAGATGGCATCGCGAGGAAAGGATTTGTTGGCGACGTCGGAGTGCGTCCGAGGAGGAAGCGGCGTCTCCTCACTTGTCGCATAGAAGATAATGGTTGGCGCATCACTGTTCTTTTTGGAACCGGTGTTCTTCATTGAAGAAGTTACCGTTCTTCGTCAAAGAAGAAAATATTCTCTCAAGAGCTCTCTCCCCCTTAACACAACGAAAGCCCTCCTAAAATAAAATAATAAGCTACCCTCATTATTTTATTAACACAAGCCTTTTAAATTCAAAAATTCAAACACTTAATTAATTAAAAGAAGAGGTTCCATTAATTAATTAAGGTATGTTGTCAAGAGTTAAGAGAGGGAGAGGGAGAGGAAAGGTACTCGTAAATTAAAGGTGTTGTCATGAATTAATGGAGTGAGGGAGGTGAAGAGTTTGGAAATTAATGGGGTGTTTCCAATTTAATGAAGGGGGTTTAAGGAGTTTAGGGGAAAATGAAAGGTTATGGATCATGTGGGCCCCACCTCTCAAACATCCACACTTGGGTAGTTAGGTGGTTGTGGGCCCCACCCTTAACTCACCTTTGTAGGATATAACTACCTTAGATATAAATAAAATTATACACACCAATTTTATTTATTTTAAGATAACTCCCCAATTATTAACTTTCGATACGCATAAAACGCAACTGCGGTGAAGGTCCCCATAAGAGAATACAGGTGCTACGAGTTCATCGGTGCCCTCAGATTTCAATTCTGAGCACCGGTTCAAATGATAGAAAAACCCATTCGTTAGTTTACTGAACATACCCGAGATAAATATTGTAAATTGATTCCGGGCACACTGGGCCTCAGAATCAAGTGCCGTTAGAAGCCATAGACTCGTAAACTTCTAAGGAAATTAAGAAAAAAAATTCCTTGAAATTTATAGGTCGTTACATTACTCCCACCTCAGGGCTTTACGTCCCCGTAAAGCTACAACATAATCTAGGGAAACAAAGGAGGGTACTGAGCACACATCTGAGCCTCCCACTCCCATGTGCTCTCATGGAGGTTCTCGTGCTGCCAGCTGCTCATCTGCTGGACAGGTCAGGCAGTATCGAGCGAAGTGACCTTGCTTGCTGCATGCATAGAACTTCCTGACTCTCGTATGGGTGGCTCTGTTTCGTTTGCCTCGCACAACCGAACCTATATCCCGAGGTCTCCCACCTGTTGGCCTAGTACTCTTGGACTTCGGTGTCATCTGTCTACTACCAACTGCAGAAGACTCCACTACGGTCAGAAAACCATACGGCAAGGGCAGTAGCTCCTGAGCATGCTCAGAATGTAGTGTCGTTGGTATAAACTCCACCCTGAGAAAACTCTCAATGTTTCCCCGGGTGAAGGTCATATCGTCGCAAGACTGGAGCATCTGGCTCCACCTCCTCTCAACTACTCCCTGAAAGAGACTAACAGCTAGGTACACCATCAAGTCAGCGGGTGTCCCAGTTGTGTGGAAATCTCGTGCTACAAACTCTAGCCAGTACCCAGCCGTCTGAAAATTTGACTCGCCTCGAAACCTTAGAGTCCTCTGTTGCTGTAACTCATGCAGCACGCTCAAGAGGCGTACTCTCTCAGCTGGTGTCTCAACTAGAAGATGGCCCGGTACTGAGGCCTCGCTACTCGGTGACCTATCATCGTGCTCTCCACTTTATACCCATGCTAACTGACTGGGTGAAGACATACTGAAAGAAACAGATGTGACACGGTCAAAAAAATATACCTGGTGATCTGACCTGGTTTGAGATGACTTAAAAGAAACTTTTAAAAACACACACACAATCTGTGTTTTCGTGCACTGAGTCGGAAATCAGAAGTCAGGGTCCTGTTGTATGGATACGTCAGTCGCCCGCACCAACACTGGACTCCATAAACTAAAAACCACACTTAGTACCCTTAACATTATTTCTTCACATAAAGAAAAAATATTAGAGTCCTAAGTTCAGTGGTAGAACCGACATCCTATGATACCAATTTGTCATGATCTGTCCTCAGAGACTGTGTCGTGACTACCCCAAGCACGCCTTCCATAGGCCAGGGGCTGGCGAATAGCACTAAAGGAGTAAATCCCAATAAAAAGGGAAGGCATTGCCTTTATGAAACGTAAACACACAAAACCAGAGTACAAGTGGAAGAAGACACTAAGTGGTATAAAAAGTGTGCTGAAAGTAAAAAGGGGATGGAATACAAGCCCAAAAATAAAGTACAAGGGAAAGACAAAATAGCAGGAAGCTGTCAAGCTGCTCCTGGATCGTCCTTCGGAGTTCCTACCTGAAGGGTAGGTCGAGATGGCCACCTCAGCTCTCCATGTCCGTCTGTCACCTCCGGGTACCATATTGTCATGAAGTCCACCTCCGGGTACCGTCCAGCTCTACAAGCCTCAACCACGATCAGTGATGTCCGTCGTCTGCATCCAACACAACGAGGTGCGGGCATAGCCCGTGCATGAGAGAGTATAACATTACTCATTAAGGACCCTGAGACCCTTAGGGTCTCACTAAATCCAACAAGGATAAACCACAAAGAAAGATCTCAACAGATAACCTTTACTTATGTATATGCCCATACCTATACTAAAGTTATCAAGTAACCCATCTTAATCATGTGGTAAACACAAAGGTCATTGACTCATCTCAAACCGGGATTTTCATTATCGAAACTACAACTACTGGAGAACTCCACCTCTGTCGAGTATAGTGGCCATGTCACGACTCTGAGACGCTACTCACTAACCTTAGACTGCTGAGGTACTCCTCCTATCGAGTACAGTGGGTCTGCTGCCAAATACCAGGTGCTCTGTCTGCTGTGGGTCTGCCGCCAAATACTGGGCACTCCCCCTAATAGCTGTTAGAGGTACTCCTCCTGTCGAGTACCGCGGGTCTTCTTCCAACTACCAGGTTCTCCGTCCACCATTTCTGTGCCGCCAAATACCGGGCGCTCCGTCCACTGGGCTAATCGAATCACTCTTAGTCGAATCGGTCAAGCAGTCGTCGGTTCTACAGCTACTAGGTCTCCGCACTCCATATGATCGTCTCCCGAAGGGTCCGCTCCATTAGCTACTGGTCATTACTTCCAAGTGTCACGAATTCTCACGTATAATTAACACAAAGGACTTCCTTGTCATAGGGGTATCAACGTAATAGACGGCTCATCAATCGGACGCCCGGTCTGTGAGTTATTAGCATTTTTGTTCCAGGGTCCCGGTTGGTTTTTAATCTAAAACAAACCTACCATAATCTAATATCATCCGAAACCCACGTAGAGTAAGCCAAAATAACCTTCTCATCAAGAGGAATCCAACTTAGTCGAAGTCACTTCAATCGGACATCCAGTCCACAAGTTATAAGTGTTTCCGCTCTGGGGGCCCGGTTGGTTTCGGGTTCGAACCAACCCGGTCGTTTTTCTGAAGTCATTTGAAACACACTAATAGTAACGCAAAAGGTACACCTCATCACAAGGGTCCTAGTTCCGTAGACATCGCATCGATCGGATGCGCGGTCTTTACGAAAATTCACATTTAAGTGAAAAAGGGCCCGGTCCGTTAGGCCCGATGGGCTGACGGGTTGGGTGGACTCGATTTTGGCAGTTCCGACCCAGCAAAGGGGTCGGACCGGCCCGGTGAGTCATGCGTCCTGGCTCGAGGGGTGTGGCCCGGCTTTGCCCTACCCGGCAGGGCGTGCGGCCTGGCTGGCTCGGCCAACTGGCCGAGCGGTCCGAGGGGGGCGCGGCCCCCCCAGCTGTCCGAACCAGCGGCGCCAAGTGGCGCTACCCTCCCAGAACAGCCGGCTATCTGGAGCAAGCGGCCTACATGGGTGGGTTTCGGGTCTTCTAGCGCAGCGCCCTCTTGGTGCCACGGCTTTGCTCCGCCCGGCCGGCCGACGGGCCGGCCGGTCCTTCCGCCGAAGCGGCCAGCAAAACGGGTCGCAGTTCCCACTGCACAGCCGGCATGACAGCACCGGCTTCCTCCGACGTGGCCTACACTGGCTGCGGCCCCGCATCCCCTGCATGGTGCGATGGCATCATGCTTCCTCCACTGTGGCCCTCTTGGCCATGGCTTTTCTTTGAGGGTGAGACGGCGGCCCTTGCGCCGCCGGTCTCTTCCGCGTTCTGCCTCCGATTGTCGATTCTAAAAAGATCAAGATCTAGCGAAGGGTCGCCAGGCCATGTTCGTTCATCCCACGCCCTCTGCGTTAAGCGATAGAAATAGGCCGAGACAAATAGAAAAAATACAACGACGAATCAAGGAAAAAAAATTTATCCATTAAAATTGAACATACCCCCTACCTTGATAATTGTCGTCACACGTCGGGCATCGCGGAAGACGGCGTCACGGGGAAAGTATTCGTAGGCGATGTCAGAGTGCATCCGAGGAGGAAGCGGTGTCTCCTCACTTGTCGCGGAGAAGATAATGGTTGGCACATCATCGTTCTTCGTGGAACCGGCGTTCTTCATTGAAGAAGTCACCGTTTTTCGTCGGAAAGAAAATATTCTCTCAATAGATCTCTCCCCCTTAACATAACGAAAGCCCTCCCAAAATAAAATAATAAGCTACCCTCATTATTTTATTAACATAGTCCATTAAAAATTCAAACATTCAAACACTTAATTAATTAAAAGAAGAGGTTCCACTAATTAATTAAGGTATGTTGGCAAGAGTTAAGAGGGGAGAGGGAGAGGAAAGGTCCTCATAAATTAAAGGGGTTTTCATGAATTAATAGAGTGATATAGGTGAAGAGTTTGGCAATTAAAGGGGTGTTTACAATTTAATGAAGGGGGTTTAAGGAGTTTAGGGGAAAATGAAAGGTTGGGGATCGTGTGGGCCCCACCTCTCAGACATCCACACTTGGGTAGTAAGGTATTTGTGGGTCCCACCCTTAACTCCCCTTTGTAGGATATAACTACCTCAGATATAAATAAAATTGTACACACCAATTTTATTTATTTTAAGCTAACTCTCCAATTATTAACTTTCGATCCGCATAAAATGCAACTGCGGTGAAGGTCCCCATAAGCGAATACCAGCGTTGCGAGTTCATCGGTGCCCTCAGATTTCAATTCCGAGCACCGGTTCAAATGATAGAAAAACCCGCTCGTTCGTTTACTGAACGTACCCGAGCTAAACTTCAGAAATTGATTCCGGGCATACCGGGCCTCGGAATCAAGTGCTGTCAGAAGCCACGGACTCGTAAATTACCCAATAAATTAAGAAAAAAATTTCCTTTAAATTTCTGGGTCTTTACAATATTTATTTCTTATAAATTCCCTCATTAAAACCATATCATATAGAATAAAATGGAATTAAAACATTCTAATGATATTTACAATGAAAATCCCATAGAAAGTACAATATCATAAAAAACACTCAATTATAAAAATTATACTAATAAAAATTGTTCACAACTAAAATTATATTTACAAAATGAATTAATCAATTAATGCTCATTATTTTAATTCCCAATGTATGTTCAAATGTTCACTGGATCCAAAAAGTATCTATCTATTTTAATAATCTCATCCATTTTATTATTCTAATTCTTTGGGTTCTATTGTTATATCTCTTTTAGAATATTCATCAACCTATAAAAAACTTATTATAGAACCAAAAATTCCAATGCACTGATATAATTCTTGCATATCATGTGAATTCAAAATATAATGTATCAAAAATTATCTTGATTTTTTCAATTTATATTTAAACATCAAGAAGTAAATGTTATTTATTTTATTAATTAACGAATAATACAATGTCAATGATAACTCACATTATGAGATATTACAATATGTTTTTATTGGAATTTTTAAATCCATATATAAAATGAGGATTTTATTCAATAATAATCACAATTTTGAGAAATAAATTACTAAAAAATAAATGTTATAAAAAAATGTAAAATTTAAACTCACAGTAATTTCAAAAAAATAAAAAATATATTTATATTTCTAAATGTTATAAATAATTAGTTAGGATAGAGAAAATATAATCTCCTCCTTTGGTAAAATTATAAATTTTTAAATCATTTTATTTTAATATAAAAATTATAAAATTCACTCCATTTTATTTGAAATGGAAAATAATCTATTTAATAATTTCATATAAATCTCCCCCTTTTGTTATTTTGAAAAAATATACATATAAGAAAAACTATAAAAACTGATCATTAAAATTGCATTATATTTTTATATTAAATGAATTCACCGACTTGAAATTAATTTTAATCAAATTACAAGAATCCATCCTCATGGGAAATTATTTTTTGGAGTGTTTTCTCCGCCAATAAATTTTGTTCTATTTTACAGAATAAATAAAATTATTTCCTTTTAGGAAAAAATATGTACATTCATATTTAGAATATTTTTTAGAAAGTAAATCAATCGTTAATGTGAAAGTAAAATCATTTAGTAAAGGTAAAGTAATAAGTTCAATAATGATAATATTACAATTTAAAAATAGAAAAATAATTATTTCCATAAATAAAATAATCAATGTTTTGTTTTTATTATAGTTGAAATATGTTAAATGATTCCCTGATTAATTATTAAAAACTTAAAAATTCTTTATAATTTTTCTTATCATTTGTTTTAGCATCATGATTTGTTTTTTTCTCATGTGACATCTCTCCTTGAACCTATAACTTCCAATATAAATATTTTATCATATAATTCAAACCTACTATATTATTATTATAAAATTATACTTACATGTTATTATCCTTAATGTATTTTTATTGTTAATTAATCTGCACAATTTTATTCATTAAAACATCATCATGATATTTCGACCCATTTCACAACTTATAAAAATTTTGATATAGAGATACATTGTGGTTGTAAAAAATTATGATATACATTCCCTAATATTTAAGATATTTAAAAAAATATATCATCATTTAGGAAGGGAAATTAAATTTACCCACAATATTACTTGGATTCAATTTGAAACCCATAAATGAATGTGTTATTATCTTATTCCTTTTTCAGATAACAAAATTGTTCATTTCATCCCATTTTAGATTAACTCTTGCAATTAAATTTTCTATATTATTTGACACATTGTTAAAAAAATTAAAAAAATTAATATAAGAACAATTTTTCTTGATTATTTTACATTTTATCTTAGTGGAGGATTGTCACAAACCATCGTGTAATTTTCTCAGCTTAGGTTTTTAGGATGATCAACCAAAATACAAACATTACATAGAGATATATCTATTAAATTTATATCATCATAAATATGATCATCATTGATACCATTTCAACTATCATTTTCTTGTTACATCGTACTTATACATTTACCTAAACTATCTTAAGTTGAAAATGATCTTTCAAGGTTCTTCTGATAAATTTATTTCTATTGAAGGAATAGTCAAAGAGGATGAATTTGGACTGGTAGATGTGTGAAATTATTACTACCCTATAGAAATAAATTATTCATTATATTTACTAAAGTTTAATATATATATTTTTCTCTATATCCTTTTTAACATCTTTATATAATTATTCCATTTGACAATCTTCCCTAATTGAGGAAATTTCAACTGAGGGAACTTTCATGGAACAAATATCCAATAGAATAACATATAGAGAAATAGCTTCTGGTGGATTAACCATAATTTTTTTTTCCTATTCCCTTATCAATAGATTCAGTAACTTTAAGATAAGGGGAAGAGAGTGAAGAACTACTTTTAGGTTTTTACATTAATATATCTTTAACCATTGTAATGAAGTAAATATTTCGATGAATCATATTCCCATAAATTTAATGATACTGATATTTTATTAGAGGTATAATAGTTTTCCAAATATTATAGGTTTTCAGATTTTGAGAATATCATTTATTATTATTCTCTTTGGAAAAATTTTAATGATTTTTTTTCCATAAAACCTTATCTTCATCCTTTTTTAACAAGAAATAAGGTTATCTTGGGGGTCTCTCGTGATTTTTCAACTTAATCTCTTAAAATATAAATCTCCAACATCCAACTTCTTTTATTCTAGAGGAAAATAAATTAATGAATCTTCTTAAAATTTTCTTTATCCCATAGATATAATTATGAACTTCTGCCCATCATAATATATGTTAGTGGTTTTTTGATCATACCATGAACCGATATATAATTTCTCAATTAAATTGATCATATTAAACACATAATTTAATATCATTTAAGTGAGAGAATAAATATTAGTTGTTATTTTCACCCTTACAGTTTGGAATTCATTTTTTATTAATTATTCTTTCAATAACTTCAAAATCACCCAATTTAAAATTCATGAATGTTGTAGTATTTTAATATTCACTATTGTAGTATGTATGTATTCGATATATGTCAATAAAAACATTTACATGTTGAAAATATATATTATCTTGATAAAATAGAATTGATAAGTATCCTAGATCATCACTATAACTTTATATCATTCTCATGGTAATAATAAGGACTGAGTCCACTACATGGGCATTTGTTTTCCTATGTAAATTGATTTTTATTATATAATTTCCAATTTATAAAGAAAATAAATCCCTAATTATTACTCAAGAAAACATTACCACAAACATTTAGTATATTATTAGTTAAAAAAGGACTCACCTTCCAATATATGTTATGGAATATATAAAAAACTCTCTAGGATAAACATAACCAATTTTCAAAATGATTGAAAGAAACAATGCAATTCGATCCTCCTTCTAAAATTTTTTATGATTCGAAGAATTCATGAATAACATGATGGAAAAACAATTCAAAATCCTACATTTACAATGAAATAGACTCCCACTGAATCTTAAGTACATACATCACTAAAAATTCAATCCTTGAATACAATATTTGATCTATAATAATTTAATCTTTGATTTATTACCTGATATTTGTCTATAAGATTCCATTTCAAAAATAAAAGATGGATAATAGATCAATTTTTTTAAAATAGATCTATTAGAATATTGATAAAAAATGATTTAAAAATAATCAGATCTCACTATCCATATATATAGAAAATGGAGGATACTGAGCTCACAATCGATATTCCTTCACTGATATAGTCTAGAATCATTTTAGATAAAAAAAATATGTCATAGTAAATTTATAAAATAATTTAATTTTAAATATCATAAATTCTTATTTTCTTAAAATTTTATATTTTTTATGTTATATCTATTGAAATATTATAAAATAATGTATTCCTTTAATTCAAAGAAATATACTTCCATATAACAATAAAGAATGTCTTTTTAAAATACAATATATTAAAGATAAATGATAGATGATTCATGATGCTATGTATAAATCAATTATCTTGTTATAATTCTTTAAAAGATGGTTGAATATATGTTTTATCTTATATAAATATAAACCCTATGTATTTTGGAAGAATTATTCTTGAAAAATAGTTTATTAATATTACCAAATAGAGGGAATAAATGCACGGTATAGAGAAAAACAATAAAAAAATTAAAAACATACTCTCAGTATAAAATTAACAAAAGACGTTAGTTCTTGTAAACCTTAAATATAATTATTATTAGGTGAAACATATAATAATTTAACTTAATTTATATAGAGGCTTCTAGTTTTAAATAAATATCAATTTATATGTCATGTTGTTTTATTAAATAATATCTTTCCTACCATCATTTTTTTGGGTCTTTGATGATCAAAATATGAAAGCTATTTTGAATTACTAGCATGAATTGTATTGATAGGTTGATCTATGTTCAAAGAAAAAATTATAATCTACTATCCTCTTATAAATGACATCATAATTAATGGTATATTACCTAGAGAAAAATAATTTTACTGATATTTTGATCTTAGGATGTCTTATTACAAATTTTATATTTATATCTCTTAGATAGACACACTAACCCATATAATTTTTCAAAATATTATCTTCTGTATGTTTTTTACTTAATCTCTACAGACTGTTGAATTTAGACATTAAAATTTCATTTTCAGACTTTTCTTATAGTTATTTAACTATATAATCGCCTTATATCATAACAAAACTCTCAATTATTTTATTAATAAGTTCGTTAGAATTAATCTGGGTCCTACTATTCCCTTCATTCACTTCAATAATTTTTTCATTTTCACTATCTATATACTGTATAAGCCCCCATTTCAAAATAGAATATATCTTACTCACTTAAATGTTTAATTTATATAATTTTGATATTTTATAAACATTTTCCATTTTTCTCCTAATTAACATATCATTGGTATTAGAAAAATTTTCCTTCTATTCTACAGCCTCAATTTGATTCTTTATGTACTTTTTAAAATTTTTCTGATATATATTATCACATTCATCAATATAGACACTCATCACATCATAATTTTAATGTTATTTTTCTTATTAATGAAAATAAAAATCATTATATAATTAAAATTTAAATTCTTAACTCAATGAGTAATGTGTCAAGGAATAAATTGGAACATGTAAAATGAATTTTATAACTGTATAGTTCATATTTATGAAAAACTAAAAAAATTAACAATAAAAAAATTAAATAATTTCTATCATTTGTTTCACTATCAGATTTTATATTCCATCCACATTCACTAAATTTTTTTATACAAATTTCTATTTATATCATTTTAAAAAGATTAATTCAAATTTTTTCCTTTCACATCACAATATTTTTTGACATTGGCCAAATTTTTTCTTGTTTTCATCCATTCATAAAAACTAATATCTATATAATCCTTTTGTGAATCTTCTTATTTCTGTAATTCGGATATTTTGAATAATATCATTGAAATTTTCAATTTCAAATGTTATTTTTTCATATTTGAATGATCACATTATATAGGATCCAAATCACTATCATCTAAATACTTATCGGAAATAATATTTTATGAAATAGTTTTTGATATTTTTACTATATAATTTAATTTTGAAGAATGTGATATGAAATAATTATTATTTTTATTAAATTTATTTTAAAATATATTTTTAATACTCTATTATAAAATATGAGAGATGTAATAAAATCTTCAATACTCAACTGTTAAATGTGATTTATATCATTAATAACTTTTCCCTCATATTTCCAATAATTCAGTTGAATATCAATTGCATTCTTTAACAAATAATAATTTGATAAATATTTCTCATGTAGGGAATGCAGTCTTTTAAAAGCCCATATGTTTCATTTAATTATATATAAATTTATTTTAATATGAAAAAAATAAAAAAATGGTATTAATATATTAGAATAGATCAAAAAGTTTCTAGAACATTTGAAGTTCAATATCTGTATCTTCAAACTACATTGATATTCCATATCTGATTCTGCATAAAGAGACTTGATTATATATATTCTGTTGAATATAAAAAAATAGTAAACTTAAATGGATGATGAGTATAAATTTAGTTCAACTACCTTGAGTAAAATTTAAAACTTCATTATCTAGAATTTTATAAATTTTGGACAATATCAAAACAACATTGAAAGTGGTTTTAATAATGAACATTTCTAACTTATAGTACCTATATTCATAGAGATCACCACCATGTATAGGTTGTATATTTGGATTTTTATTTTCTATATAACAAACATATATTCCTTCCATAATGAAAAAATAGCATCTCAAAAAATACAATTCATATAATGAGACTGAGATAATATATATATTCTAATAAAAATATATTTTGGATAAGAAAAAAACTATATATAATTTTTCTACTTCAAAATGTTATCTCAAAAAATTATATAGTTGAACTATATGACTGGGGTGAATTGTAAATTATAAATCAGTGATAATATTTTTCATTTGTAATGTTTTAAAGAAATAAAAATTATGATCATCCAATTAGGAAAAAAATAACTAGTGTATAAATGTATAAATACTGCTATAATTTAATCTCTTCGAATTTTGATAAAATTTAAAGAACATATTTTGGAATAATAAAAGTAAGGTGTATCCAAATAATGATAAAATAATATATGGTTTATCAAATAAAAATTCAGATATGGATAAATAAGATATTATTTTGAATCTATTATTAAAAATTTAATTGTTTTCTTCTATCCCAAATAGAATGAGATCAACAAAACAAATATAGGTATCCCAATTTAAAACCAATAAAATACTTTATATTGAAAAAATAAGTTATTATCTCTATATTAATATCCCAATGAACCCTAAAATTTTACTTTTTAGATGGGTTTCAACTAGAGATTTAGAATGACAATGATGAAGATAAAGGGGGTGGGATGAATTGTGTTCCTTAAGAAACATGACATAAAAAATACATGTATCTTATAATTATAATGATTGTGACCATATATCATATAGAAGAGGGAGAAGATAAAATTTAATAAATAAAAGAAAAAACAATATGATGTACAGTGTTTTTAGAATATGAATCTAGTAGTCCTCTCCATATATTCTCTCTCCATATGCATTATTAATTTCAATTAAAGGTCCTTTTTTAGGTGACCTCTAAAAATGAGTGTAGGTAGATGAAACATTTAAAAATATGATTTTAAAGGGACTTATAGTTAATTTATAAGGAATTTATACATCCACAACTAAGTATTATAATAATAAACTCGACCATGAATGAGCATGATCAGTCGAAACATCAACATAATATAGATTAAGATTAAGAGGTTGATTAATATTTCAGATCATAGATTCAAAATAAACTAGTAGATTTAAATAATTTTAAATAAATTAAATAATTATAAAACTATTATTATATTTTAAACGTGATTACTTTATACATTATTATATTAATCACTATGTAGACAATGAAACTTGTATGCCTCCAATGTATAGATTTCATTAGTTCTTTATCGGTTAGTATAAACAAATTCGCAAAGAAATAAAAAAGTTGTAGTAGTGGGTCAATAAAAGAGGCAAGAATCAAAAAATATATTTCACCAAAGTTTTACTCTAGAGGTGATGGTGAATTATAATTATCAAATGCACATATCTCTCTCCAAAGGAAGAAAATTTGGATGTTTAACACGAAGGTCAAATTTCTTCAGGTCAAACATATCCAAAAGTATCACATGACAAATTATGATTATTCAAATTCAAAATATGAAGAAAAAAAATCCTAAAATCCCTTAGAAATCGGAATAATCTAATCTATTTAATATCGACCTATTAATATGTAATAAAATATTTTTAGCAAGATTTAATTATAGTGACACTATTGCATAAAACATGGAAAAGAATCTATAACTCAAAACACCATAATTGACCAAGTCAAACGTATAGTTTCTTTACATAGTGATAAATATTAAATGTATGATTGAAATTTTATATTTTGTTTCACATTTAGGGAGGATGATCCATACATTCATTCATCAATCATTGGATTTCTTCTAGAATTAGGTTTCTTACTCCATATGTTCATTCTAAATGTATGGTATAGAAGTATGGTTCCATACCAAAATCATGGTTCACAAACCATAAATTATTCATAAAATGTTGGACATAAACAATGCTTCTAATATTTTTATAAACACAACCACAATAATGAAACATTGAGAGAAAAAACAACCTTAATGTGAATATTATTATAGAATAAAATATTTATTCTTGTAATTATTTACCTGAAATTTAGTTAATGTAACTTAATTAGAATCATAGATGTTGGTACCTATGTGTATAAAAATAAAAAAAAATGAATGAAATTTTCGGATCAACATATGAATAACATTAACATCAAAACACAAGACATATGTTCTAAAAATACATAATCCCTTAATCAACTAGATAAGAAGGTTATAACATCCATATCCCAAAATCTCAAGATATCCATGATTGAGGCATGCGACATCATCCTAACTAAATCCCCCAATTATATATGAATCAGAATAATAAATACAATTTAAATAAAATAATGATAAAGAAAATTAAAAACCTCACAAATTATTACCTCTTAGATAAAAACTCATAAATATGGATTATGTTGATCAGAGGAACACATAAAACAAAATGTTTCACAAATTTTAAATTATCAAAGAAATAAAATAACATCCAATTATAGTTATACATTCATATGATCCCGTAAACCAGGATGTAGTAGTCTATATATAGACAACCATCCAATAGTTAGTTACACTATTCTTCAAAATCCTTTAAAACATAATTGATAAAAATATAATCATCTTTTATTTAACTCGCTATATTTTATATTATTCTAATGAATTACATCATACATTAATATAATCATTATACATCCATTGAATTGAAATTCTATTGAAATCTCAATTCTATTAATTTTAAAATTCCATTTAAAAACATTCAAAATTTGGTTTTCTGAAAATTCATCATAGAAACTTAATATAAATAGAATGAAAATTAATGTTAAATTAAATTATAATATAAGGTTATTATGATATTAAAGACAAATGATAATATGAGTCACAAATTAAAAACTAGGATGATAGTATTTAATATATATTTAAATATGTGAATTGATTTCAATTTCATTTTTCTTTCTTTATAGAATGTTCTTGAGTTACTTATCATATCATTGGTACTTCTTAATAATAATATTTATTTTCTCCGAGATGACAGTATTATATATGAATTTTTAACTATATTATTATAATGACCAAAAGAAATAAATTTCAATGTGAATGTATTTATAGAAATAGTGTCTGAGTTAGTATTCATTAATAGTTTAGCTAGTGTGTTGCTAAGGTCGTAATAAAAATTTAGGGGTATAAATTTTTGTTTTAATGGGTTATTAGTTGTGTGTGTTTTCATGTTTTTCAATTTTTTTTATGGATTTTAAGATGAGTTAGGATTGAGAAAGGCTATATAGGTTGTTATTTTATTAGGTACCTGGTGGTTTTTTTATAAAGGGTTAATATGAATTATTAGTGACAATATTACTTAGTTTTATATCATTGATTTCATAAATAAATATATATTTCCGTTTATGAACATGTTAATAAAACTTATTATTTTTTCAATTGAACGTGAATATTTTCATAAATTTAATCATCTATATAGTGTTTTTGAATATATATTATTACTAATTTACATTATATTTGGACTATCTCTACTATTATTTTAAAATTCGAGGCATGTTTATTTGTGAATTTTTACTATGTGTACACTAGGAACAAATTTCATCCATCTAAGAGATATTATTTTGATGATGATATTATAAACTACTTATGTAGTAATTTTTCCATTGGTGTTTCTTTCTACACATTATATTGTTATTCACACCCGTCATTTGGATTATTATAATTATTATTTTATTTCTGTTAAACTCATATTCATAACTATTCATCGAAGAATGGGTTTTGGGGATGTGGGAAACATGTTAGCATGTGTGAACCTATTATACATGGAAATTAATACACTAGTGATATGTGGTTTAATTGAAAATTTATTCATTTAATATGAATTTTGAATTATTATTGGATGGTTAATGAGGTGACGTTTCACTTATTTATGTAACACTTTAATTATTTTCTATATGGTGTTCACAATTGACATAGATTATTATTCCATCATGTGTGTGATGAGGTTTTCTAGGGAACATGTTTTTTTTCTAGAATATAGGTTTACCCCATATGAGATATTTTAATTAGTAAATATGTTTTTCCCAATGAATAATATTTCTATGGTTCAAATATTTTCTATATAGAATTATTATTTTTTATATAATTCATTACATGCATGGATCAAAGTATGTTTCGATCCTATTTGTGGTGATAATATATATTCTAGAAATTATGAACTATTTAGTGAATGTATAAATCTCTTATATAGCTAAATAGGTTGTTGAAGCACATTATATGCGTGATGATCTTATAAATTTACATAAGGAAAGTCTTGGTTCTTCTCACTATTCATTTATACATGTTGAATTAATGTAGAATATGTTTAGATATGAGTTCAGTATGTATCATATAATTTAAATTAGATTAAATAACCATCAGTGAAATGTGTAGATAAATACAATAGAAAAATATTTTCTTTAAGTAAATATATTGAGAAACTATTGGGGTATTATGATCATCATTATTTTTTCACATTATCTACTCTTAAATTCATAAATTATTTACTAACATCAACACTAATTCATTCATGTAGTATACCGACAGTATATACTCTAAATAGAATAACTATAGGTCCCTAAAATGTTTCTTGTAACGGTTGTTCTATGATAATCAAATTAAGATATTTGTTTTAATATTTCTTTGGTATCTTTGGATATTATCCTTCTAAAATGTCTTACACATTCAACTTCTAGAGAGGATATATTTATAATTTATCTCCATCACCTAAACATATATTTCCAGGGAATATGTGATTAGTATTGTAATGAATTTTTAAATAGAGAATAAAATAGAAATTCCTTGATTCAGTCTATCATAGATAGTAATAAAAAATTACATGATACCCTAACCTTACAATGAAATTATAAAATAATTCCCATGATTATATTACAAAAAATAATATAATATTAAGTAATATTATCTATAATGATACTCTAGTATTCCTCCTAGGGTGTTTTCTATTTGCAGTGGACTCCAACAATACACTAACTTCTCTTTTGTCAATAAAATCTCTATTTTTATGCTTCCTTATTTTCTATATTTAATCTACATTGTTAAAATGTGATTAGATTATTTCACATTTCCCACACATACATGAACACTTTAATTTTACCCTTCAAAACCACTACTCATTCCAATATTGATATTATATCTATCACAAGGATATATATATATCTATATTTAATATCAATAATGGAATTACTTAATTATTTTATAGAATATTTTACTTATATTCTCTTGGTCCTCATAAGTTTTTAACATTCTTGATGTGTAACAAAAACTAATAAATAATTATCGGTTCTATTACACCCTTTCTTCCATTCTATATTGTGAAAAAAATATTTTAAACAATGATTCTTGGAAAACCAACTCAAATGATTCATTTTTGATGTCGTGTAGGTTGAGTTAAAGTAATTCTACAAGTTGATTCCCAACCCTTTATTGATTCTATCATAATATTAAATGGATGAAAAAATTATGTGGGATTGGTGGAACAAAAATATGGATTATAACCTAAGAACCTATCGAGAATAATTTATATCTATCATTTGGGGATCAATAAACATTCATAATAGTATTTCATATGTTTTGAAACATTAGTTATGGCTAGGGTATACTAACCTAATTGTCTATAATTAAAATTTATAAGAAATATCCTCGAAATTATGCTTATGTAACTGAGTTAACAATGCCTTAATTTGATGTCTAATAAGATGTTGATATGAGAATAATATATTAGGTTACTATAACACCATGTTTTTATGACATATATCTTTTTAAATAATTTTAAATTTCATGGATGTCATGCAACACATTAGAAAATGAGTCTAAACAAACACTAATAGAGTATATTGATATGAAGTTGATATTAAATACACTGAGAGAATAGGATAATCAATTTTCAAAAAAATTAATATTTGTTTTAGATAAAAAATGATATTTATAATGTATTACAATTTTTTTAAAGTTTTTATATACATAAAAAATATTTTTCCCCTAAAAAATGTGTTCTATTTCCTTTCATAATAAAATAATTTAATTAATTTGTCGAAATTTTGGAAACATTATTTGATAAAATGATCAATGTTTTTGAAATAAACATTTCAAAATTATTTTATAGTCATTTTTTATAGTTTTATGAAATTATTAATTTTTTGATGAATATTCAAAATATAGAATTTTCTTAAAACACATTATTTTACTTCCATGTTTTAAAATGTTTAAATTTGTTTTGAAATTATATTGAAGTAATATTAGTTTATCAATCTTATGGCTAATCCAATTAAGTACATTATAATTAATTTTATTTGGTATTTTGGTATTAATATTATTTATTCACAAAAAAATAGTTTTCTAGGAAATTGCCTTTCATTGGGTCTTGAGGGTTTAATTTTAAATTAAATTATCCCACTTATGTGAATTGAATATTGAAAAATGGTTTCCATATTTTTAATTATTAGAATATTATTTTATATTATTATGCTTTTATTTTTTATCATTATGAATATAATTCCTGGAAAATATTTGTATCCTTAGTAACTGTAAAACATGGATAAAATACAAGGATAAAAATTTTATATTTATCTAAAACATGGTTTTATCCTATTGGATGAGTGGATTTTGACCATTATAAACCAAGCCTAAAAATATTAAAACATTGTTCCCTTTTTGTTTTATAATAACCTTTATATTATTTTAGGAAAATAATAATGAAAAAATGATATTCGGTTGACATTAACAAGATTAAATTTTTTTTCACGTAGATAAATCGTTTATAAGTTTGATTATAAATTTTTACTCGAAATTTGAATTAGTTTTATCTATCTTTTGGATTTATTTTTAATTATTAGTTTTTGATTAATTATGATAACTTATTATAAAAAACCAAAAATATAGTTTTTTTATTAATATAAATAATTTAAATCATTAAATATTATTAAAAGTAATTCAATATAGAATAATTATTTAGTTATAATAATTTTTAAGATAAATATAAATTATTAGGTATGTTCAAAATATTTTTATTCAAATAATACAACTATATTGGTGAATATATAGAAATTTTAAATTCCTCAATATCCAAAAATTGATCTGATTGAATTGGATATATTTGAATATTTCAACCATTTCCCATTTATGGTTCACATTTCGTTTTATAGTAATATTCATGACACTTAATGAGTAAAAAGAGAATTGACATTTTGGTAATTGTCAAAGGCTTAATGGAGGGTTAAAACTTAGAGATAAGTGTTAAGAAAATCATCTGAACACGCCCAAATGTTATTTTATTAATGTATTTAGACAAATCATTATTATATTATTGGAAGGAGAAGGTTTTTTATGAGAATTAGTTTACATTTATTTAATCAATTAAGTAATTCCAATAGTTCCCCTTCCCTCAGTTATACTAGGGATCCTATTCTACTCTACTCCTTGCATAATTTGATCCTTATAGATTAGAAAATACATTCCATTATATGTTCCAATCATCCTTCCCGACTTCTATGATCTTTGTTTATTTTCCAAAATACTATCCCATACAGGATTATAGTGTAATCCAATATATGTATTTTTATCAAAGTGGTAAGACTATTTACCATGTAATTTAAATTAAATCTCAACTTATACATATTATAAATCAATATTAAAAATTATAAAATAATGAATATAGTTTCATCAATATACTACGATGTTATTATGTTTATTGGAAAACCTTTTTAGACCTCTTTTCCATCCTACAAAAAGTGAAAATATCATTCATTCATACGTATGGCTTACCATCTCCATTGAGCTATGTAGTTGTTTTTTCCTTGAATCATAAATGGAAGGTATTGTTGATATTTTTTATTTTTATGGAATAATTTTATGATGAAATTATTGTTTTGGAATTATAATATCATATCTAACTTCTCACCTTCATTTCTGTTGGAAAATGATAACATCACTCATGCGTACGTGTGGAACACCTCCTCAATAATGTTATGTGATTCATTTTTTTCATTTATAATTTTCTTGGATGGTAGAAAATAAATATTTAATGAATATATATGATATAATAATGATTTTTTAATGGAGAATACATTTTTACATTTTTTTTATTCCATCCATCAAAATGAGAAAACAATGTCCAAGAATATATACATTCTACAATATGGGTGAGTGGTATAATTGACATATACCTTTTATGGATAGATAAATATATATATATATATATAGAAAATATATTATATTTTTTTCTTATTATAATTTTTGAGATGATGAAACCATGATAAAATTTAATGTACTGGGGCTACTAATACATAATTATCAGGAAAAAATCAACTGTTAATAGGAAAAAGGTTTGATTTTAATAAAGAATTGTTAAAAAATGTGTGTCAATATACTATAAGTGTATTATATATGATATTATATATATTTTATTTACTATATTATATAATTATAATAAATTAAAATTATTATAAAATATCTTAAAATATCTTTTTATAATGTTTATTTGAATATAAGGGTTAAATGATACAATCTCATTATTTATTGGGATTATTTATTATTATGGTTCCATTAACTAAATTTGATTAAAATACTATTATTAATACCATATATTTTTATAATTTTATATTTATGTTAGGATATTATGTAGTTTAATTTCATTTTATGCTCTTTATAACTCTAGAGACTGAATTTTGTTTAAGGGAAATAACGTTTATTTCTCTATTTGGTCGATTTTTTTCTTCCATGAACATGTTTTATAAAAATTATTTCATGAAAATTTCTAATATTATATTATTTTTGTTTTAATTAATTTTTACCCTTGTATAATTTTTTTAAAAATTTTTTATGGGAAATTTTATTTCCCTTTCCCAAATAAAATAATTTTGAATTTCTACCAAGTTTTTTTAAAAAATACATGTCTTAAAATAAATGGCATGAATGAAATTTACTAAAATCATGAAGACTCAATTTTTGTATGATTATTATATAAATTTCCATGGATATTTTCAAATAAAATTTATTCCTTAATATTTCTAAAATTGTATTATTTTAAAGATGTGATTTCAATGTGAAAAGGTTATATTCATCAAGAAATGTTCCACTTATCATTTAAATGATTTTTTTCTATGATATCATACTTTAGTGTCACTAAATATTACCTAGAGATATTATCTAATGATAAAACAATAATTCGTTATTTTGTTTTATTATAATGATGATTATATGTATATGATTATTTGAAACCCATTTCATCCCATTGGATAATTATTTTATTAAGAACCCTTTATGAAACCAATTTTTATTACTTGATTTTTTCTATGATATAATTATATCATTTTTATAAACCCCATTACCTTTCAATGTGTTATGATATGTTAAATGTTTTATGATATTTTGTCCTCCAATTTTTTGTGTTTCATTTATTTATGTATGGGACTAAAAATATATATCCCTCTAATTCATTGGGTAAAGATAAATATATTAGGGGGTAAAAGTGATGAATTGAAGATTGAAAAAACTTTATAATGGTAATTTTTCAATTATTATGGTCTTAGTTGTAAAATTTGTTTCAGGATATGATGGATCATGGAGTGAACCCAATTAACTATGATAGTCTTGGTAGAGGGACCTGACTACAAAAGAAATTATTTTATATACTTATGTGTGTTCTAAAATAATATATCTTATGATAAAGGTTTTATTTCTTGGATCATTTTATTCAATTATTTTGTTATTAATTTCTGAAAAAATTTCAGGAATTATTATTTGAGTTATTATTATTATCTATGATATGATATGCATGGATTTTAAATTTTATGATCATGTTCACATGACCTTAGGCTCGTATTATTCTTAAGTGTTCATCGATATCTCCATTGTTCACACTGAACAAGAATTTGAGCTAATCATTTTTTTCCCTTCACTAGGCTATGAAGGTCAGTTTTATGTATGTTGTTTCTATGAAGAGTTCTTTTCCATAAGATATTTATGGGCTATCTTGAATATTTTTAATGAATTGATATGATTGTTTTTCTTTTTATATAATCATTAAATCTTTATGGTCCTCTGAAATGAATTTGTAAAATGTAATTAATATCCATTAATTAAAATTTAATATATTTGTAAGAAATGTATGGGTTACTATAGTTGGTATAAAATTAAATTTTGTGTTAAAATTTTGATAGTAGGGGAAAATAAATTGGGGAAACCCTGAAGATAAGTATAAGTATAATATAACATCCTAAAATTTTGAGAATGGCCATGGATAACAGAGGATAAACATTAGGTTTCATAGATATAAAGTAAGGTGTCAGGAACATGATATCCTATAAATGAAATTTTCTAATTACGTAGTTTTCATGTTTATTAATTTTCTTAATGTTTGTTTTTGGTTTTTAGGTAATGGATGGAATATGATGAAACCGTGTTAATGATCAATGGAATGGAATATATGATGATTATTTTCCTGGACAACCAAATTTTATGAGAGCTAGATTGAAAAATATTACTTTTATTCAAATAAAAATTTATTATGATATGAACTGATTTTATAATTCAAAAAAGAAAAGTATGGAAAAATTATATGTTGAGTCCTTTATATGGAAACATCCACCATGATTTATTGGGTCTATAAATCCAATTGTTGCAAAGAAGTTGATTAGTACCATTTGAAAGATATTTTCCATTCTATAGTGTTTAGAACATGAAAAAGACATTTTTATTTTATTTCATGGAAGTCAAAGTAGATAAATTACATACTATTATTTTGTACATGATTCAACAAGAAGAAATTAATTCCATGGAGTGGTATGAGTTCACAATCTTATTTTCAATATGAATATTGATTCTATTATTCATATATAAAAGTGGATAAAATTCCTTGTGTTAAAAAGAATGATGATTAATTCATTAGTACATATGATTCAAATTTAATAACAATATATCGGTATGATTCTATTATTATCATACAACATGAATTAAATATTGATCGATTCATTAATGTCTTAAAAAATATACTTAAAATAGAATTTTCTATAATAGAATTCAATAGATATGAAATAATATTTCAATTTTATGTCAAAATATACATTGATATTAGATTTTCCCATCAATATCATGGTATTTCTATGAAAAGAAAGTTATAGTTAAATGAAAAATATAATAATTAATATTATGAGGTATAAAAGATTAATTTTTCTTTTCTGATAAATGTTTGGAAGGAATCATTTAGGAACTCTTTTTAAGTGGATTTGAAAAAGTTTTAAGTGTAGAATAGATTATAGTGAGAAATAAAATTCCAATGTGATAGGAAGATTAAATTAGAAAATGATATAGATAAAGAACCATAGAATGAACCACCCACTCCACAGTGTTATAAATTAATGTAGAATGGGAATTATCCTAAAAATGATCAAATAAAAAGGATATTTAGTAAGATAAACATCTATAAAATATTTACACTATAGATAATGAAAAATTTTAACAAATAATTTTTTATGATGTGGGTTATGATAATGAAGTGGTGAAAGGTTAAAACTATCATAAACTATATAAATACTAGTGAAAAATTTTTATATATCTTCCTAATATTTTTATATATATAAAAATTGGAAAGTATATTACAAAACCTCCTTAGTGATTTGATGTTGAATTTACCGAAAAAATCCCTTATGTTATGATAATATCATCTCAGGTCGATGATTCTTCAATGATTTAAATTTATGGGAATGTGCTTCCTGAAAATCTTTTTATTCTCCATTTATTTTAATTTTATTTTATCATAGTATTTCCTTGGATTTCATTTCACGAAGGCCACATCAATTTACAAAGAATGGAATTCATGTTTTATATTCAGACCCAACTTATGATCAGTTTTCAATGAGATAGTAAATTTCAAAATCTGATGGAAATTAAATTCATGGTTTAGGTCATGATTCTAACTCTAAATGGTTTTTTTAGATAGTTGTGGAGAAAAAAATAAATTGATGATATACATATATTGTGGGATTTTTTTAAATGTGTTTCACTAAGAATAACCTTGTCTTCCTCCATATTATGATGTTTTGTTTTTAATATAACTATTAACTAGTGATACACCTTTTATAAATTCTCTGTATAGAATTTCCCTAAACGAGTTATATAAATTAAAAGTGAAAATATTTGAGAATGTTGAAAAGGGATTCATTCCACCATGTGAATCACCTTGGGGTGAAAATATTCATTTTATTGAGAGGGTATATAGATAAATGCCACATTTTATTCATTATCAACAATGGAAAAATATCAAAATAATGAATTAGTATCATCAACCCCATATTTCTGAATTTTTCGATAAATTATAAGGTGGTTAATTATTTCAAAAGATTGATCTTTGATGTAGATATTATTAATTGAGTGTGAAAATTAGTGACATATTAAATAATTCCTCCCTTGCATGGTATGAGAACTATTAAATATAATAATTCAACATGTACATAGTAATACCACCACTATATTCATGTATTTAATGAATATAGTCTTTATATAATAAAATTATAAGTTTTTTTATTCATTATAGACAAAATTCTTCTATATTCCAATAGTAAAGAAGAACATAATTATAAATTGAGGATTTCATTGAAGTCCATAAGGATGGATAACCTTCATGAATAATTTACCATGTTTGAATCCCTGAAAAAAAATATCATTTTTTTAGACATATAATATCACACGGGGGTATATAAATAGATCCATCAAATATTGAAGTTATTTACCATTCAACGAAGCCAACCAGCATAACTGTGATCCATATTTTTCATAGTTTGGAGGATATTATTAATGATCTTTCAATAATTACTAATAAATATTAATTCAAACACAAATTTAACTCAAAAGGGAGGCATCTTCCATTGGAGAGATGAATGTGATAAAGGTTTTAGGGAGTTGAAGATAATGTTTGTTATCACACATATTCATACACTACCATTAAATAGATAAGGGCTTGTGATCTACAAAGATGCACCAAGAATGGAATTAGAATCATTCTAATTCATAATGTTATGGTGATAGCCTATGCATAATGACAAACAAATATTCAAGAGAAATGTTACTAAAATCATTATTTGATGTTAGCTAAATAATTTTTTTAATTGATAAAGTTGAATTATATTTATTGAGAAATATGTATATATTTAACAATCATAAACTTTTAAAGTATGTATTCACTCAGAAAGAGTTGAATATGTACTAGAGAATGTAGACTACATTGATTAATGAATACAACTGCTCAAAACATTACCAAATGGGGAATGTGTACAGGGTGGAAATGGATCTATAATAAAAATATTATGATATGTTATCTATGATGAGGATTAAAAATGACTCAATACTTTTAGATTTTCAAATCATAGATCTGGAAAATTTGAAGAATGGGAAAAATATTATCTTTACCAATGAGTGTCTAATGATATATCAATGTAAATATTAGAGTGTAACAATAGTAGGATATAGAGGTATAAAATAGAATAAAAAATATACATGAGTTAGACCTTTATTTTGAGGGAATTATTAGGGATAGTAACATTCTGTGTTTCTTATCCATACCATATTTAAATGAGGACTCATTGGAGGAAGTACATAGTTCCTTATTATACATTTACCAATGATTTATAAAGATGTATATAGATATGAATGAGTATTTCGGGTGGAAGAATATGATAGAAGATATTGATGAGTATGTATTTCAATAATTGGTATTTAAACAATTTAATGTTGAAATATAGAACTATATGGTAATGTTACAACAATTACCTAAACCATAATTGAAATGGGAAAATATCACCATGGAATCATTCAACAGACACCACAAATGATTTGAAGGCCATAATGAAATTTGGGAAATAATTTATTTCCTTGAAAAGACCTCACACATGATTACTATTAGATAAAATTTCTTCCTGATCATTATTTTAGAATATACATTAAGTATTTGGTACAGTTGAAATTTTTTCCTAATTCTATGGTATCTGATTAGGATCTAGTTTTATCAATGAGGCTATGGTGACGTCTTTAGAAGGTTTTGAATACAATATTTATTTTTAGAACTTCATATAATTTTTAGAAAGATTCATATAATAAGATAACCATTCAAACCATATATAATATACTTATATATTTTTCTCTATATTTCAAAGGTTGTTGGGATCAATACTATACACTTACCAAATTCTCTTAAATAATGTATTTTACAAAAGAATTCATATGGCTCCTTATGAGGCCCTATATGAATGGGATTGTATAACAAAAACATACTGGGATGAATATAGAGAAAAAATATATCGATTCTTGAGATATTTGATGAAATGGTATAGAGTCTCAGATCTATTCAGTAACATAGAAAGGATGTTTAGATTCGAAAAAAATTTATTCTGAAATTCATATGTGAAATATTGAATTTTAATTTGGTGATATGTAATTTTTATGATTTTATCCTCTGAATAAGTTTATGATATTCATAAATAAGGTGAATTTGATACCAATGTATATTTTCCCTATCATGATTCTTGATTGAGTAGGGATGGAGGCTTATTGATTAGCCCTTCCACCAAAATCTCTTAATTTCATGATTTGTTGCATGTATATCTCTTAAAAAAGCTTATACTAGATCCTTCAGATGTTCTAAACTAAGAGTTAATACTGTTGGAGCATGATCATTCCTATAAAAATAAACTGCTATAAATTTTTTATCATAGAGATACTATTATATAGAATAAGACTAATAACCAAGTTAATATTCATTGAAGGAATTGGAAGTTTGATGATGTTACTTATGAACCTAGTGGTGTGATGAAATATGGATATTCTCTATTTTTATATCATAGTGATATAATTTTGAGTAAAAAATCATTTTATGTGGGAATAATATGACACAATGAGGTTTTATTATATATTTATCTTCAAATAAATTAAAATTTCAAGGATAACATATGATACAAGAATACGTAAGTCAAAATTATATATAATATAGTATACCATTATAACGTAATCATTAAATTTAACGAGGGAATATCTATAACCATAATTTTAAAATTATTTCTAAAGGATTTATATAAAAAAAATATATTTTAAAATAATTATAAAACATTCAGTAAAATCTTTACATTTATCAAAAATATTTTTTACCTCAAGAATTATTTTATTACTTTTTATGAGAATATAATACCTCTAATTTATTCCAGTTTTAGAAAATTTATTTTATAAAATAATAAATTTTTTAAATAATTATGTAAAAAATAATATATATTTATTTTTAGATGTAAAGGATATGACCACAATGTCCCATAGCTAGTGTGACTTTATTACATTGGCATAAGATACAAGAAATCATATCCCAAAGCAAAAAAATAGTTTGGTAGACACGATAAACCAAATAAATTCATGATTCACATATTAATTTATAATACATGAATTCTACCCTAATAATTTTTGAGAATACCATTATTTATTCTATAATATTATTTTATATCATTCGTTGTACGCTTTTGTTTTGGGAAATAAAAAACATTTCGGTGAGATCAAATTCTCAGTAGGTGTTTAGGACAATAAAATATACAATGAATCAATAATAAAAATAAAAATGTAAAGTTAAATAAATGAACACCCATTACATTTAAATAATTTTACCATCCCAATTAGATAAAACCTAATCAATATGGAATGATAAATAACTGAAAACACATTCAATTTAATAAATAAACTGAGAATGAAATTCTTTCATAGATATTGTCATTGAAAAAATATCATGGATAAAAATAAATGAATTATTAAAGAGGGAAATTATAAATTATGGTATGTAATGTCCTCAAGAATCTTGAAAATTTTATCATGAAGAACATTCATAAGGCAATTTAAAATTGGTAGGTAGTTATAAACTAGAATCCCATTTAACTATGGTTATCCAACTGATTAACCTCATGACACTAGAAATGAAATGAAGTGGTGTCTTTATCCAATCCCCATAAATATATTTATTTGAAATGAGATTATTATACATTGAAATATTTTTTAATTCATCAATAATATTCTATAAAAATTTCAAAATCAACCAAGGAAAATAGATTATCAATAATTTCTGCTGTCAATCATACATCTTCAACGTAAAATAATATATGTAAAAATGATATATTTTTTAATATAAATTGTATATAAATGATAAATAACATGGATTTTTAAGGTAAATGTAATGGATAAGGATAATAAGAAAGTGAATATTTCAAGGGAATGTTAATGATTACAAAATTAACAAAGAAAGAGTTTTTCAATACATTTTGTTTTCAAATTGATCATAAACCATCAAGATAGAAAATAAGAAGAGTATAAATACAATATATCCCATGTTTATAATATATTCAATAAAGGGTTTATGTCATTCTGGAATATATATATTCCATATATATTTTATTAGAACTATTATTGAGGAAAATAATCACCCCACATATAAAATATTTTTTAAAACAAAAAGTCCCAAAAAAATTTCGAAAATAATGTTTAATTGACCATAGGCATTGAAAATTATAAAGGAAGATTTGAAAATAGTGAGTGGGGAATAATTAATGTAGGCTCCAATCATTCTATATAAGTTAAAAAAATTATTCCATTCAAAATGTCATAAAAAGTTTGAAAAGATCATTTTTGAAAATAACAATAAGATTCATTCAAACCATTTAGTAAAAAGTCAAAAAGTTATAAAATTACTTAAAACCCCATCTTTATAATGTTAAAAAATCTTCAAATTTTTTTTAGAAAACATGGTTTTGTAAAAAAAATTATTTTATCTGAATAGAGGAATGAAGTAAAATTATATTAAAAACATGTTTGGAATAATTATAAGTACTAAGGTGGGATTAAATGATAATGTTACATGAAAAAAATAATGAATAAATGGGGGAGAAAAAATAAATAAGGGGTTTATTAGAAAATAATAAAAAATTTTCCTTTAGTGGAAATTCATTCATTAAAATCAATTTAAGAATGAGATTTTTCAAGAAACTAGTACAGAGTTCATAATTTTAAAAAGGGAATAAATAATTGAATAAAATTTTGTATCAAATGTAAGTAATCATAAAAATGTGGGAATTTAATACAATATATCAAAAACTATATAAAAACATAATCTTATAATTTCAAATATAATGAAGAAGTAATATTGCATAATGAAAAACGTATGGTCATGAAATTCATTACACATCATAATTTTTTAGTAAAATACCCTTACATAAAATAATACAAATTAAAATTTAAAATACCATGATGTTTAAATTATTGTAGATATTAATTGAAATTGGGTCTTTAAATACACCATATAAACTAATTTAGGTGTAAAACATTACCATATGCCTCAGTGAATATAAATTGAGATGAAGTCCCTCACCTTACACCTCCTTCTATTTGAACATGACATAACCTACTACATAGTGTTTTCAAGAATGATATTAATTTAAACCATAACCATATTCATATTTATAATATAATATAATATCCTATTATAATAATTTTCCACTATGTTGTTAATAACATTTCATAATTATAATTCGTTGGAGTGTTATTTGACTTGTTTTCCCTAACATGTTTTGTCATGAATGTTATGATTGTTATCTATATTATACAGTTCCATAATCTATTGAATTATATTAATATAAAAATTATAAATTTATTTAATTAAATACATATATTAATCATTAATGAAATTTTTACATAGATAATGTATGACACCTCTTCATATACATGGTAGGTCATACGTATGTTTAAGTGATTTATTCATTTTCTTAATGGGTGGAAGAATAAGGAATTGGGTGACATATTAATTTTCCATAATCAATTTAATTTCATATAAATATAATATATTGTCATGACCCTCTCCCATCAATGTTTGTACAATTAGGGGAGAGATATAATGACCCCCTTAGTCCCTACTTCAGTTGACCCAGAGTTGGCGACTAGCACCAAGGGTGTAGAAATATCACAATATGAGAGGTATTACCCTTAATAAGGAAAAAATATTGTTAGATAAGATTAATAAACTAAAAAATCCATTAATTAAATATAAGAAAACCAAAATCCTTCTCATTATTCATGTGTAAATAAAACTATTACAAATAAAAAATAACAAGAGTAAGTACCAAAAATAAAAATACGTAGTGAAAAAACAATTCTTCCCCATGTCTTGTCTAGTAACGCCCATCATATTCAATTTTATCCTAATGGAAACATAATTTTTTTATATACAATGGGAGAGAATACATGAATGCTTAGAAGGAATACCAATGTCTCTTGTGCACATGTGATAGAGCATACTAATACACCCATGATAATAAAAAAAACAAAACACCACAAAACAAGTAGACTAACCATAACCCAACCACACCAATAATATCTCACCAAATAATAAATCCAATTAAAATAATAAACTATAAATTAAATTGATAATAGGGTTACCCACCCCACTTTCCAACTGATTAGCCTCTCTCACACCCCTCCAATAAACGTTAAGGCGCTCCCACCTCTTCCGAATATATCACATCCCAACCCTCCCACACTCACCTGGGACAAAACTCACAAAACATCTCTCCCACAAACACATTGGACACACATCACATCACATAACATCACATCCTTCCCACACACACCTGGGATATGAAAATAATCACATCCTGAAGACACCTAATTCATCACACCAAAACTCATCTTGAAGACACCTGGAACCACACATCACAATTCGACTGAAGAGACATGTACCATTATCTCCTAGAAGAGGGGGTAGGGAAGATTTCATGGTTAGACATCCATACTCCAATAATTAAATTGGTAATGATACCCCCCAGGCGTAATGCTCAACTAGGGTATGGTGCACATATAAATCTAAATGAAAATAAAACTTATACATGCATTTATATAAATCAACTTAATCCCCACCAACAGGTTTACTAGAAGATCAGAAAAAACTCACAGGGTCCCCCACATCCACTACAACAATCAAATTCACAACCACACACATTTATAACCCAAGCCACAATTTTTTTAGGTATATAACTATTATTTTTCCATTTTCTAGATTCTTTGTTACCATCCATTTCCATTAATATTTTTGCACCAATTTATATTACAATCTCTTTTTTATCACCATCCATAACTAATGGTTAACTAGAAAAAAACAACCTACAAAAAATAGCACATTGGAATTTCCCAAAAGACACATCCACCACTAACTATCATCACAACCCCAATGCTCAACCATATTGTTCCCGCTACCACTACACAGATCATACCCAACAAAGAAAAAAAATCCATATTTAGAAAGGGATATTTTTGTATATATAACTTCATTAATTTTGGGTGTTAAAACAAAATCCATTAGATCATGGGGCTTCCATTCCATTAACCGAATATACGGAGTTTACTAATTCTTTGTGATAATATCAAACAATTAAAAAAAGTGTATTTGAAAATAATCCCACCACAAAAAAAATAGATCCACCCAAAGATCCTATTTTCATTAAGGATGTATGTCCATTCAATCATAGTATCAAAAAAATGTAGCTAAATAAATTATATGATATAAAAACATACTTTACATTCACCATACCCTTTAAATTCAATTTAAAACTATTAATTATGTTTCACAGTTTGGATTAAACCATATCAATATAGAAAACAATTATACACTCATCGTAAAAAATACCAAAAAAATTAAATTAATGAAATACTACATTGAAGGAAGAATCCTTTTAGAAAACATCGACACCAAAATAGGGGTTCACATATAGGAGGAAACTGATTCTATGGCAGTGAGTAGTCTAACTAGCTACAACAACACATTCTAGGACTCCATGTAAGTAGTTCTTGGAACCTCTAGTATAAATATAAATAATAAGTAACAAACTGACCTTAACCTTAGAAATATTATATCTAAAACTAATGATACTTGACAAGGTTTAACTGTCTATTAAATTGGAATATCTTTAAAACAACCAGTTTTAAACATTTTAAATTTATAGTGACTTTATAGAAATCATTTTTATTATTTAAACTCCTTTTAAATAGCATTAAAACGCATAATTAAGTCATTTAAACACACATTTCATCAAAAAAATATGTCTAAATGGAAAATATGTAATTTTTTTGGAAAACCGTCAAATTATGGAAAAATGGAAAACTTTTTGAAATGACCTACTACCATAAATGAGACAACATGTGGATGTCACACCACTATAAATGACTTATAATCATCATAAAACATCGTTATGATGACACACCACTATAAATTACACAACACTAGGATGACAAGCCAATACATATGACACATCTCCATAAATGAAAAACTAGCAGAATAGAACACCACTAGAAATGACACAACACCAAGATGAAACACTTCATGGATGAAACACCTCCAGAAATGACATATTTATATATTGACATGATTCTAAGATGACATACCACCGATTATAACACACTACTTGAATAAAAAACCCTCGATATTAAATGCCTCAAAAATGAGAGTCTTCCAAAAAATGATACACTATTGGAAAACTAAAAATTTGGAAAACTAGTTGAATGAAACACTATTTTAAGGAGCCACATGTCACAAAAACACACAAGACTACCCATGGATACCTCAGAAATCATATTTTGGAAAAGTAATTATTCATAAGAGCATACTCGTTACATAAAATACCTCTCAAACTATTCTCACCCTCTAAAATTAAATACCCACCCAGAAGAAAAGTGAGGAAGGTTCCAAACAAACATCCCTGAAGATACCTCTCAAGGATCCTGTTACACTTAAAACACTACCAATAATCAAAACTTACTAACCCAAACTCTACAAATAGCTAGAAAACCATATGGTCCTATATATAGGAATCATGGAATTCCATCATCCATGCCAAGATACTATTGTCTCGATGTAGAACTAAATCACGTGCATGGGTTTAATAAATTATTTGTAAAATGCATATTGATTAAGAATCCAATCTTACCATTTTCTCATATTGGATCATTATCACACATCCCACATTACACATCACATCAAGGTTAAAGAAAAATATTTTATATAAAAACAATGTCTAAATAACACTTCATAAGGAAAATAGGAAATGGAAAAAACCAAAAAAAACTCTAAATACTGAGAACTTATGGGATTCTCATGTTCATAAGTACTCACTAATATTCCAACATGAATCCCTAGCACATGAACCAGTTGAATGGTCCATCCTCATAGCACATTCTATCGATGGTCATAGATCCCCACTAGATACCACATAAAGGTCATATAATGATTGATATTTAACTATTCCTAGTCAATGAGATGGAAGTCATTCGAAAGTTAACAATGAAGTTGATAGACATGAAAGTCATCATGGGCCCATTCCCAACCACGGTGGGAACACCAATATAACACCATGCTAACTCACCTCCAATCATTGAAAGGTCCAACAAACCAAGGTGAGGGAATATTTTCCTCCTAGAATCACCACTTCCCATGTTGAGGGGAGACATTTAAAAACACAGGTTATCCAACCTAACACTCTAGGGGCCTCCTACTGCGATAAACCTAAAACTTGTAACTATATGCTCCTTATTTTATCATCTCTCGAACCAGCTGAACTTTCTCTTTTTTCTCTCCACAACCTCAGAACCAAGAACTATTGCCTCCCTAACCTCAGGTCATCAGAATAGAGAACGAAACCATCTTCCATAATAATTTTCAAATGAGGCCATGAAAATAGATGAGTAATACATATTATCATAAGAAAAATCTACCATGGTATTTTGATTCACCCATGATCTACTGAAGTACAAGACATATTCCTGCAACATATCCTCCAGTGTCTCGATAGTCCATCACATATACTAATCTGTCTAATAGTGGAAACAAGTATTTATGAGAAACTATGTTTTAAAATCATATTGGAATCCCATATAAACTAGTGAGTTAAAAAAGACAACTTGATCTAAGTAAATGAACCTTGTAACACCATGAAACTGCACCACCTCATTCACATATCTCATAGCCAAAGAATATAGTGTGTCTAACTCCTTGATCACTAAGAAGTGGGAAATTTTCATCAATTGATCTATAAGAACACTGATAGAATCAGAACCTCCAAAATCTATGGTTAAACCTATGAGGAAATACATTAAGATGTAATCCCATTTAAAATATAGGAATCCCAAGGGATTAAAAAAACCACTAAGAACGTGATATTTTTCTTTTACCTCCTAGAAAACCAAGAACCTTTCCCAAAACTCTTCCACTTCTTACTTATCATGGGCAACCAAATCTATAGCCTCAAACTATGATACAAAATAGATATTCTGGGTTGTACAACTAAAGTTAACTTATGGAACTCATGAATAACTACCTTTCAAATTTAAACCGGAACAAAAATCCTTCCATGAATTTTTTTTCGAATATCCTTCGACTATCCCATCAGAGAATCACCATGGCTAGCATAATGAAACATCACCACTACCTATGAGTCTCACCTTTATAATCATCCAATTTCCACATCAGATAATATCACAATGCCATCTATAGGATACAACCTCCTTTATTCACCACCCTTGCATTCATGTGGAAGGGTATGAATTTCACCATTTCACTATATGTAACAATAGACTCCAGAATAACATCCTTCAATGAATTTCTTATCAGGGAATCATCCATGAAATTCCTATTTCCAGATGTGTAGTATATTTCAATATTAGTATCCTGAAGAAACTCCATCCAAATTCACTGCTGATGATTCAGATCATGCCAATTAAAGTGATATCTCAAAATTTTGTGATCCATGAAGACCACAAAGCGCTACCCAATGATGTAATTTCAACAAAAATTCAGTGAAAAATCAACTATCACTAACACCCGATAATGTGAAGAATAGCTATATTAGTTATGGAAGATTTTCATAGACCCATAAGAGATCACCACTTTCTACTACATCAAGACTCATACAAATCCCAAATAGGAAGCTTCACAAAACACCTAAAACATTATTCCTTCCCCTAGAAACCGAAACACACGAGCACTGACCAATTTCCCCTTTAGGTAACTAAAAAATTCCTAACAATATTATGTCTAAACAAAATATTGATCCTTCATGGTCATAGATATAAATGTGGTAGTAACTCAATAGAAATCGGGCACAAACCTCTAATAATACAATAAGATGCCAAGAATGAAATGAACTTATTCTATATTATTGGGTGATTCCCAAGAAAAAATTGCCTCAACCATTTTTTATTCAACTTCCACACCCTACTGAGACACCACATGCCTGAGGAAATGGACCTATCATGTAAAAAACATACATTTGGACAACTTTACATTGATCTTGTAGCATTGAAGGACCTGTAAGACTACTTGGAGATACTTGACATTATTCTCTTCTTTCATTGAGTAGATCATGATATCATCGATTAATATGAATAAATATTGGTCAATAAACTAATAAAACATAGAGTTCATGTGCTTGGACCAGTGGATTGCCCTTCTTCTAGCCCTACCACTCAGAGAGATGCAGAAGTTCATCCTAACCCCTTGAAGGACAAGACTAAAACATCTATAGAGTTGGCGACGAATCACACAGAACCACCAATACACTGTTCAAATCCAATGTTGATGCACATCGAACCACCAGATCCGGACCCTGACCCACAATCGACCGCAGTAGGCACTCTAACAATGGAGGCCCATGGAATGACGGGGACTTCATTACAGGGCCCAATTACCCGTCGAACATGGAAAAGGGTGCAATGAGGAGAGAGTGATGGTCCTATAGAAGACCCTAAACCCGGGGTCAGGAAAAGACATAATGAAATTGGCCACCCAGGGAGGAATCCCACCAAAAGATGGAAAACAACAAGCGAATAAACAAGTATGGAGGAACCAAAGGTGGCGGCGGGCGAGTCCCGGCCCCACCTAGAGCAATGATTTCCTTATGCTGGAAATGTCGTGGGCTTGGAAACCCATGAATGGTTCACATGCTTCAGCGCAATAGCGCTCAATGTCGCCCCGATATGGTTTTCTTGTCCAAACACATACAGGAAAACAATGACACTAATGGTATTGCTCTAAATTCTGGCTTCCAAGACTGTTTTCCGGTGCCCAGACAAGGCCATTTTGGGGGCCTCTATCTCCTCTAGAAGGAAAATATTGATTTAAAAATATTGTCTTTCTCCTCTAACCATGTGGCAGCGACTATCCAAACAGACTCTCACCCACCCTGGACCTTTGTGGGATTATATGGCTGGCCATCCCATAATGATAAGGTGAAGTCATGGGATCTTCTATGCAATCTGCGACATGACATACCAAGCCCTATCCTCTTCGGAGGATATTTCAATGAAATTATGTTCCATAAGGAAAAGATGGGTGGAATCATTCGACCCTTAGCTTCGATGTCAAACTTCAAGGATGCGGTCTCTAGGGTGGACCTGGTTGATCTGGGGTATACTGGTAATCCTTTAACTCGGTTTCGCGGCAATTCTGAAGGCACCCATGTCACTAAGTGCCTTGATAGATTTCTGGGCTCTACTGATTGGATTGATTTTTTCAGCATGTTTCATATCGGCCACATGGCCCTTAACTGCTCGGACCACTGTCCAACTCTCATTGATTGCACGCAAGGAGAACGAAATAGACAACTTGGTAGACCCTTCATATTTGAAAGCTTATGGTCAAAAGATCCATAATGGGAAGAGTTGATCTATTCAAGCTAGAAAAGCACTCAAGTGGATGTTTTCCTCAATCTCCAACATATCACATCGGATCTGAGTTCTTGGAGTAATAAGAAATTACGCCACCCCAACCGGCATTGTGGTGTCCTTGAAAAGAGACTGAACAACCTCCTCAATCAAACCACATCTAATTGCATTCTCTCTAAGATTGGAGCCACGCAAAGAGAGCTGGACACAACCCTACGTGTCAAATAAAGCTTCTGGGCCATGAGGGTACGGGATAACCACATTAAAGAGGGGGTGCTAATACCCAGTTTTTCACCATAAAGATTCAACCATGCGAAGGAAAAACTATATTACTTGAATCTTAAAACCCGATGGAAGAAATGTTTCTAACACCAATGGTATCCATAAGGCCTTGAAAGACTATTTCTAGAACATCTTCGCTGCAGGAACCCCTTTTATGTATGCTGAGGTGGATGATTGTATTAGACCAGTGATCACTGATGAGATCAATAGACATCTCACAAAAGATGTGACAGATGATGAGATATTCCTAGCACTAAAACAACTTCATCGCACTAAGGCCCCAGGACCGGATGGGTTCCACACCCTTTTCTTTAAACAATACTGGAACATTATCAGTCTCGACATCTACACCATTATAAAAAATATCTGGGATGGGAATACTTTCATCGCTTTCATCAATGATACTACCCTTGTCCTCATCCCCAAAATCAAGAAACCTCTGGCGATCCCTGATTTTAGACCTATCAGCCTTTGCAATGTCTCTTACAAAATCTTCTCTAAGATCCTTGTCAATCTGTTGCGACCTTGGCTACCTGATATTATCTCTGAGAATCAGAGCGCCTTCATGGCCAAGAGTCTGATTACTGATAATGCGATTGTATCCCATGAAGTGTTCCATTCAATGAAATCACGCTCCACCGCGAAAAGAGGAACCATGTCGTGGAAACTGGATATGAACAAGGCCTACGATAGAGTGGGATGGCACTTCATTCGTGTAGTCATGCTGAAAATGGGTTTTTGTGCTAAATGGACACATATGATCATGGAATGCATCTCGACCATCTCCTATAAAATAAAGGTCAATCGGGAGCTCACCAGAGGATTCTCCCCATCTTGAGGACTTCGCTAGGGAGATCCCTTCACCCCTTTTCTCTTCATTCTGGTAGCTAATGTGTTCTCTAATCTTATTTACAGGGCTGCATCATCTAATTCTATTCATGGAGAAAATTTCTGACGTGTTAGCCCACCGGTGTTGCATATTTTCTTTGCCGAAGAATGCCTCCTATTTTCCAGAGCAACAATTAATTAATGTCGGGTGATCAGCCAAGCGATCCAACAGTATGAGAGGGCATCTGGACAATCGATCAATCCTGGGAAATCTGAAATTTATTTCAGTGTTGGGGTGCCTCTTTCTAAGAGGGATGAGCTATGCGCATCAGCTGGTATCCATATGGTTGTGAAACATCAGAAGTACCTTGGGCTTCCCATGGTGATTGGTCAATCCAAAAAATAAATCTTCACATATCTTGTGGACAGGATCGAGAAAAAAATTCTAGGCTGGTCCCCTAAAAAAATTTCTAAAGCTGGAAAAGAGACCCTCATCAAAGCTGTCATACAATCCATTCCTAGCTACTTTATGTCCCTGTTTAATCTCCTGGCATTCATCATCGACCAGATCCACACACGTACTACTAATTTTTGGTGGAGGAATAATGATGGAAGGAATCGGCCCCATTGGATGGCCTGGGAGAATCTCTGTAATTCTAAATCAGAGGGAGGGATGGGATTCTAGAATCTATGTCTCTTCAATGATGCACTTTTGTCCAAGCAAAGATGGAACCTTATTGACCGTCCATGATCTCTTTTTGCACAGGTTCTCCAGGCTATGTACTTTCCCCACACGGAATTTTGTGCTTCCTCTTTTGGTCCCGGTCCTAGCTTCTTCTCAAGAAGCATCTTGGGGGCTAAAAATCTCCTGGAAAAAGGACTAGGCTAGAGGATTGGGTATCACTCATCAGTAAATATCTGGACTAATCCTTGGCTTATTGATAAGGATAGTATGTGGACTATATCCCCTGTCCAACCAGGTCTTGAAAACCCCACTGTCAACTTCCTCCTTTCCGACCAGGGACATGGGTGGTGTCTAGAAAAAATACTTGATTGGTTTAGTGAAAGGGATCAAGGAATCATCCTTAGCATTCCCTGGGTCCCGGATGTAGGCCCCGACCAGCTTTTCTAGATCTGTGATTCCTTGGGCGAATACATGGTGAGATCCGGCTACAGACTGTCTCTTGGAAACCAATCAGTTAGCCGGGATGAGGGACCATGGAATTTGGTTTGGAATCTTAATGTTACCCCTAAAATACGCCAATTTTGTTGGCAGGTCTGCACGGGTACTCTCCCAACCATGATCCTCCTCTCTTACTAACATATGGCAAGTATTGCTTTTTTCCCTTTCTACCCGAACATTCCAGAAACTCCTTTGCACGCCATCATTCACTGCCCTGGAGCTGAGCAAATTTGGAATAAATGGGGCCCAACTTCTACCGCTTCAATGGCATCGGCCTCTAACCTTCCTGGTCTTCTGACGCATTGGTGCTCTTCTCTTTCCTCGGCTTCTTCAGGTTCACTTTGCACTCTGGCATGGATTATTTGGGTCCGGCGCGACGATGCCGTTTTTCATCAAGCTCACAAACCCCTTGAATTCTGGATTGAACGGGCCACCTCTTGGATTGAGGGCTAGAAAGACCACAATGGACATTTTATTCCAGGTGTTACCCTCTCCTTTCCCCCTCATTGGAATCCCCCAACGAAAGGGACCCTTAATATTAACGTGGATGTGTCGCTCCCAAAGGATGGGCATGTCGCCCTAAGCCTCCTGGCCCGAAATCATCTGGGGAAAATCATTCTGCAAAGTACGAACTACATCAGGCTTTCTGGGAACCTGTAGTTGCTGAGGCCATGTCCATCCTTTCCGGTATGGTGCTCGCCTTGGAATGTGGTTGGAGTGATATCATTGTTGAGTCTGACTGACTTACCATAATCGATGTTATTCACCACAATGACGGTGGCATCCAGTCATTTGGCATCATCATAAAGAGAATTATCTCACGTTTCCAACGCTTCTCTTTATGCACCTTCTCCTTTACCAAAAGGGAAGGTAAAAATGCAGCCCATCAGCTAGAGACCTCAGGACCATTCGACTCCAACCAGATATGGCTAGACAATTTCCCCTTATGGCTTTGCTCATGTATTTCTGCAGACTTTAGTCATTAATGTTCCTTGTTTTAATAAAAAAAGACAATAATGTCTGTGGATATAACTATATTATAACCATGAATGATTCTGTTCTCCTTGGAAGTATCCCACCATGCTACAACTTTTCCCCCACCCTCATGAATTTCCTCATTCCCCTAACAATCACGATCCTCCTCCCCCTTACCCTCATGATCCTCCTCTCCCTCCATTGCGTCTTTGACGCGACCACCCCACCTCCTCATGGATGCTGCTCTAATGACACCCTGACATGACATCCCCACCTCCTCGTCTAATGAACCTTCAATGCGGCCACCCCTCATTCCCATGATACTCTTTCTCCAATGTGGGTCTAGCACGGCTCCAATGATGCTCCAGTGCCACTTTATGTGGCATCGATGCTTCTTTGACACAGCTCTTTCCATGCCACTCCACCTCCCTGGACCCACTTCCTTCAACTTGGCTACCCACAAACGTTCTCCTCGTGGTGACCCCACCTCCCAAATTTCTTATTAGAATGAAGCCAAACCCTCACTATCCTCATCCTCCCGCGATTTATCACTAATCCTATTCAGTCAATAAAAAACCCTCATTTTTTTGATAGAAAAAAACCCCTTCCCTGATTTCTCTTTCCAAATATCTACCTGATACTCTTCTATTGAATTGCAACTGAAAAACTGGTTTCGATTTCCCTTATAAAGGGGTTTTTATTATTCTATAATATGTTTTTAGTTAGGAATTGAACCATATTTATTTGATGAACATACAATTTTTTTGATGAACATAAGATTTTCCCACTATTTATACTGGCATAGACTATGTCAAATGTATGAATTCGTTATATTTCACATTATTCTATGTTTATGTTTGTTTATATTTGTTGAAGGATATAGTGGTGACTAAAAATCATGTTTTGTATTCCCTTTTATTTAATTGTTTGAGATTATATGGTAATATTTTTTTAAAATTCTTGACTATAAATCCCTTCTAGTTTATATGTTAATTTTATTAAACAAATCAAAATCTACATAAATTGATTATGATTCCCATCACAGCCTCCCTCTCCTCTTATCTGCTACATCCACCATCCGACCTCTTCCAAGCCTCCCCTTCCCACATCTTCATCCCGTCTTCCTCCTCACCTCACTCGGTAACAGTATCAATCTCTGCCTTTCAGCCTCCCGGCCTCCCCACATCCCCCTTCCAGCATCTATTTCCCCACATACCAAGCTAGAACGTTAAAATAATCAGGTTTCGCCTCTACTAGATATTAAGGAGAGGCATATTGTGTGCTTTTTCTGTGGTGTTCAATAGAATTACAAGTCCTCTTACATTAAATATACATGGTATTTTCGTTGGTGGGTATATTTTTCCCATATTCCAATGTTTTTTATGTTGAATTATCATAATGAGATGTATTGAGTTTAAATTAGTTTTGGGAGATTAGTGTGTTTTTTGGGATTTTTATGAGGTGTGCTTTATGTTTATTGGAATTATTTTGTGGATTGTAGTGAATTCAGGATCTGTGCATTATCTTTTGATTTATGTTTCTTTATGTTTATGTGTGGGTCTACATTTGTAAATAGGTTTTTTGAAGTTTGGTTTCATGATGGTTTGAATATGATATATCACTGGTCTAATGCTTCACTAAATATAACCAATACAGACTTAGAAAAGGTAGGAACTTATCAGTGATCATTTTTGTTTGTTACTTCCCTATGGGGTGATTTTTAGGGTAGAAGGTCCGTGTTTACTTATTGGCTATAGTGACAAAGCGCCTAAAGCCTATTTTTTAATGAGCCTTATGTAGTTTAGTTTCTTATATTCCTTTTAGTGAATCCTTAAGATGGTTATCATCTTGTTAATGTGGGGTTCTATTGAATTTTTGTCTCATTGTGGGGTTTTATATTGGTTTCATTGATGACTACGGGTTTTCTATGTTTTTTGTGGATATTTCACTTCTTAAAGATTTATTTCTTTGAGGTGTTTGTATCAATTTTTTTTCCATTTTATAATAATTAAACATTTTCGTATAACTAGGGAAAATCTCTATCTCCTTGGGTTTCTCCAATCATAATTGTTACTGAATTGTTCTTGGGGATGTCGCATGATCTTGTGTATTTAACAAATAAATTTGGAGAGTTTGGTTATATGTTATGATTTTTTTATTTAAGACCATATCTTTTCTATTTGACACCCAACCAACCTATTTTGTAGGGTATAATTGATGCATTTCTTTCAGTAATTGCACTTCTACTAGATACATTCTTGGAGAAGAATGTGTCTTAGTAGGAAGATTATAACACCTTAGGTCAATGTAGTTTTTTATATTAAATTATTTTTATTTATCATGATATTTTTTATAAACATTACCTTGATTTATAAAATTGGTATCTTTTTTATGTATCATAGTTTTCTTAAATGGTAGTAACTCTATGGAAACCATGAGAGTGGTTTTTTATTTTGGATAAAGAGATTTTACATGGTTGGAATTTGATTCTCTAAACAACGTAGTACATTCTAAAAAAGTGTGTGGATCATTAATTTCATAATGGTTACCTGCATCATTGTAATTTAGTTTGGAGTAACCATACAACCAAACCATGTGATTCCTCTATGGGTGTCAACTTGAAACTACCCAATTAGTGTGAGATTTACAAAAAACTATATCTTAACCATGAAACATGGCCAATTTTGGTAAAACATGAATATAGATTATATATAATAAGAGTCCCCCCCCCCATTCCTCAACATGTCTGATCCATAGTGATTCTCCCTTACATGTATCTATCTCCCTCAACCTGCCTACACCCCCTTCTGGAATCCTTCCCCACACCCCCTTCTCTCCTCCCCCAAAACCATCTCGGCATCCCCTCCCTAAGGTCACCATCGCTAGCGCCACCTCTTTTTCATCCCTCTTCCTTCCTTCCCCCTCCCATCCTCTGTCCAACCTCCACCTCCACCTCCATATCTATCTCTGACTCTTCTGCATCCATCTCTCCCAACCCTGACCACTGTCTCTATCACAACACCGTACCCCAGTCATAGTCCATTTTGATCGTATCTGGATTCCCTCATCCCTTAACCATTGACCCTTGATCGCCTCCATCCACCAATGCTTTCATCCATCCCCAAATTATTCAGCTAACATCACATTTCATTGCATCTCTCGTTTCCCCTCCCCTCTTTCCTCCATTTTTGATCACGTGAAACCTAGCCTCCCCGACCACCCTCATTGACGGATAGTGTCAAAAAGATCGATTTAACATTTAATGATCACAATAGAAATCCCGTCTCATGGTATCAATAGATTATTTCAATGATTCCTTGTTTTAAAATTATTCTTTATGTACTCTGTTTCTCTTTTGCATGCCCCTTCGTTCATCCCCAATGATTGATTCCCATCCTTATCCCATAATTTCTTCTCTATGCTTGTTAATTCCTTCTGAACTCACCATCCAAATCCCCATAGAATATTATTCAAACAAACGTAAAAATTAGTACCCCTTGTGACATATATTTAATTTATGATCCTACAATATGCACTGATTCACTATGGCTATAATTTTTATACATATACTACATGTGCATTATGAAACATGTCTACAAATCAATTCACATCATAGAAACTTAATTTTCAATATACATATGTAAAACATTATTTTTATGAATATATTTTTAGAAGAAACATATGTAATACGGTCTTTTATTATCTAACAAATTTTCGTATGAAATATTAAACGCCAATGACTACCATTAAATCACTACTATTGCATATAATATATGCTTCTGTTGCATACATTGTATAAACTATGTCAATAGAAGCTTATTGGATTTTGTAACCATTTTATTTCCAACATAGAAGAAAATGAAATTATTGAAGAACATTATTATTTCATTCACAAATTTAGTTAATATGATTAATTTTGAATGTGCTAAACCATGAATAATTGTTTGTGGTTAAACAAATATTTTATACAATACAATGATTGAAGCATTTGAACTAAATGATAATTTAAAAATATATTGAATTTGTTTCTATTGTTATTTATTTTGATAACTAGACACAGTTGCGATAAAAAGATCAAGGTGGATTAAGAGACACTATGAAGTTAAAATATTATGGATTTCATCACCTAGAATAAACAGAAAATAACAATTTGTTATATAGCATCAAAAAGGTAATCTATGATCGTAAGAGTTTTAGATTCACTTTTATAGTCAAGGAAGCTCATATCACTGCTATCATTTCACTTCCAAAGGTACTATTTTTACATTGTCATAATTTCATTTTCAATGATTCATTTTGTAACTTTTTAATAGCATTTAATTTTGTGTTTATGGAGATCATGTTAAGTTATGTAAAAAAGTGTTTAGAATTTATCCTGAATATATCAATTTTCATTTGTCCTCAAAATTTATATTACAGGGAAAAAGTTCTATATTTTCTCAATGATGATTTCAAAAAATTCTATTTTGGAACCCATTTATGCTTGGATTCCGGTAAGTAGTTTGGTTTTTTATTCTGTGGCTGTTTTCATTTTGTAGATTTCATTTGTCATTAGGTGATGTTTTCTTACCTTTCCTTGAATATTGTTCAATTTTTCCATCTGTAACTAGAATACCTCGTAAATATTTATATTATTTGATTAATTTAAATATGTGACACATGTACAACCTCATATGAATAGTAAGATTATCACTTCATCAAAAATCATTTAAATATAACCCATGGTGTAACATATCCTCCCCTGTTATTCATCATTTGTAATGCTGAGGAACAATCAATCTCCATGCTCTGATCAAACCATGTGTCCTTTCTAGACATCGTCCACTATGGCTAACTCCCATGGGCATTGTTTTTTTCCTATATATGATACTCCTTGAATAAGTGGTTTTTGAATACAAAAGAATAAGAATATAGATTCTAGAAGACATCTCATCCATTCCTCGGAATTTCATAGATAGAGATGTCAAAATCACAAAGAGAATGCACACGAGGTTTACCACTGCTTAGAACCATGTACATGTTGACTTCTTGAAATAATTAAATATAAAAATGGTGATGTATGACTAACTAATTAAGTGATGCAATTAGTGACTCTTGCATATTAATACAATACAAAAAAACTACACAGTACATTACTTATGTTTTCTAATCTATTATTAATGATGTGTAATATTGGGGAAGCAGTAAGAGGATACAAATAGTTCTACAAGATGAATGGTTATATCTTTTATATATCTCATTAAAACTACACATTACTTTAGTCAAATGAATTCATCTTCAAATTGGTTAATATTTGAATTCTGGTTGGAAGACTAAAGGGTGGGGTGTAGGGAGGGACATGGGTGGTGCAAGATGGGGGGGTGTTGGGGGCAGTAGGGTGAGGTGGGAAGTGGTGGTGCAGGTGGTGTGGGGGGGGGGGGGGGTAGTGGGGTGCAGGTGTGGGGGGGGTGCAGGGGGATGTGGTGTGGGGGGGTGGGGGTTAGGTCTAAGTGGTGGGGGTGTAGGGGGAAGTGGTGTGGGGAGTGGGGGTGTAGGGATGGGGTGTGGGGTAGGGGATGCAACTGTGGGGGGGGGGATTTGGTGCAGGTGGGGTGGTGGTGCAGGTGTGGGGGGTGCATGTGTGGGGGTGTAGGGGATGTGGTTTGGGGGGTAGTTGTCGGGGGTGCAGGTGGGGGGGGGGGAATTGGTGGCGGGCTGTGGGGGTGCAGGGGTTGGGGGATGGTGGATGCAGGTGTCTGTGTGGGGGTGGGGGGTGTAGGTGGTTTGGGGCGGTGGGGGATGTGCAGGTGTGTGTGTGGGGGTGGGGGTGTAGGTGGTTTGGGGCGGTGGGGGATGTGCAGGTGTGTGTGTCTGTGGGGGGGGATATAGGTGGGGGGGATGCAGGTGTGTTAGGGGATGAGGGTTTGTAGGCCAGCGGTATATGTATTAGACCATTGGATTATATCAACGTGGAAATGAAGTGTGAGAACCACGGGAGGGGGTGTGTAGTGGTTTGTGTGTGCAGGGGTGGTGTCTGCAGGGGGGCTATTTGGGGGGTGTCTAGGGGGTGTCCAGAGTCTGGAGGGTCTATCTGGGGGGGGTCCAGGGTCTTGAGGGTCTATCCAGGGGGTGTCCAGGGTTTGGGGGTGGGGGGTCTATACCAGGTCTGTTTGGGTATGTCCAGGGGTGTCCAGGGACTTTCCTAGGTGGGGGTCTCTCTATGGTTTGGAAGGTGTTTGTCTAAGGTCAATCTGGGGGTGTCCAGTGTCTATCTGGGGAGTGTCCAGGGTCTTGGGGGTGTCTAGGGTCTGGGGGGTGGGTGTCCAGGTTCTGTCCTCAGGGGTCTGTCCTGGGAGGGTTTGTATATGGTCAAGGGGGTGTCTATCCAGGGACAGGGGGTGTCCTAGGACAATTTGGGGGGTGTCTAGGTTCTGTCAAGGGGGTGCCCCAGGTCTGGGGGGGGGGGTCTTTTCGAGGGTATCCAAAGTTTGTCCATATTTTGTTTGGGGGGTGTATAGAGTTTCATGGGGCTTTTAGGGTTTGTTTGGGGGGGGGTGTCCAGGGTCTGCTAGTGTTCAAGGTCTAGGGGTGATGTGGCCTTCTTTTACACATGTTTTTCCACATCTTTTTAATTAAATTTTATTGATTTATTTCATTATTATTACCTTTTTTCTAAATAAGCGAACATTTGAATCTTTAGAATTAAATCTGTATTTAATCTGTTTTTGTAATTAAAATTATATTTTTAGCCCTTTTAATAGTTAATTTATATTTTACTTTATTTTTATACTTTAATAAATTCATTTTAGTCTGGGGATTTTTGTTTGCATCATTAATAATTTAACATTAATTAATTAATTAATTAATTCTGCTTTTGAACATAAATAATGTAGTTTCATTTTAGCATTTCTTTTTTTAAATATTTATTAATCAGTGTAATGTTATATAAATATTAGTTTTCTTTTAAAAAATTCATAAGTTATAAATATACGACTATAAACTTGCTACAATTACTAAATCTCTTTAATTTAAATTCATCAATTAACATAATTTTTAATAAAAAAATAATTATATGTTTACTCTAATTAATCTAATTTGATACTGTAACCGTTTTAAATAATTTAAATTTGTTTATAAATGTTTAAATGTTATATTAACTTTTAATAATTTAGTTGCTATTAATTTTAGTTTTAGTTTGGTAACAATTTATGTTTTATAAAGTAATGTTAGTAATATTGATTTATAAGTTTTTATTTATGTTTATGAGTGGCTTAATTTTTCAATTTGTTTTAATTAATTTTTAGTTACAAGTAAATAATTTTGTCAAATTTTATTTAAGTTTGAATTTATTTTTCACTTGTGTTTGTTTTGTAGTGTTGCGGTTACACCGTTTTTCACATTGTGGTGCCACCATGACTCTCCTCATGGTTCTTTAGCTTTGCCGCCGCTTTGTCTTACGGTGTATCAACCCTTTCCAGCAAGTCATCCCCTTCCTCATCACCACTGCCACTGTTACCCTACACAGAAACCGTTTCACACTACCACCATTACCATTCTCTAACACAAACTTGAACAATATCAAACCACAAAAAATCATACAGAATCAAGACCCAAAGAAAATAAAATTCAATTTCATGGTCCAATGCCAACCCTGTGCACAGATCGAACGAAAATAGAATAACTAGAAAATCTAGATAAGTTGAATCTATGGTTTTCTGAAATAGGTTCTACAAGAAGAGGATTCATGTTCTTTCTGTGTCGCCATAGGGGTGCACGACCGGAAATGATTTTTGAAGTCGTTGGAGGATTCAGAGAAATCGTGCCGGGGAGTAGATTTGTCACCGAATAGGGTCAATAGAGACGCCAGAACATGGAGGAGGTGCTGCTGCACTGCCGCTATGAAGTGGATGTTTTTTCGCTATAGGTTGTGGGCCGTGCTGGAACCGAATCCACGCAGGGAGCCGAGGGTGATCCGGGAGCTACCTCCACCGCTGGCCGCATGAAGTTGCATCAGCCAGGCCGCCTTGTGTTTTCGCTGGAGAAGCCCAACCCTACGCACCTACGTAGCGCTGGAGATAGGGTGGTTAAATGAAATTTAAACAATAAACAAACTGTATACTAAAAAATAACTAACATAAAAATAAATTAATAATAAATAATATTAATTATCTTTCTTTGTTTTTTACTGTTCTATTTTTCTCTTTCTTGTGCGGGTTAATGAAGGAGCTAGAAACATGCCCAAGTTCTTCTAACTAACTCATAAAGAGTTAGTTATGAGGGAATTTCTAATGCAACATGTGGTTCTCGAAAAAACACACATGTGTTGTGCATAGGTGAAGGTCACTATAAGTCGGTGGAAAGATGCAGTGATGAGTAGTAAGTGACATTATATATATTAAGGAGAGTAGTAGTGAAATTGGGAATGGATTCAATTCAGGTTCACATCCATGTAGAGGAGAACCTAGGGGGAGAATCTTGGAACACATCTCAGAAAACCACCTCTTGGAGACCCTAGGGCTAGGAGTAGCAGCAATTCGAGCTAGGAGAGGGAGATCTCTTCCTCTGTTTTATTTTAATTCCATTTCTTTGTAATTAAATGATTCTAGTTAACGTAATAGAGATAATGTTAGGCTAAATCTTATAGTTCAGGATTATAAATCGAGTCTACAAGTAATCTTCCATTTTTCTTCTCACTATCATTTAAAATATGATCAGAATTGATCGGCGAGATCAGCTCTAACTGAATTCAATTTCAATGTACCATTAGAACTTAATCATTGAACTCCACCGTCATTCAGTGAGTCTGACTGTGGCTTAATTTTCTCAAACATTTAAATTGTAGCAAAAACTACAGAACATACTGTGAGTTCGTTCTGTCGTTCGTTTCAAATCAAAATTTTCATAGTTGATTAATCATTTAGTGGAGAACTCCATGATTTGTCAATTTGAGTGATTTATCTCATAGTGAGGGAAATAAACCACTTCTTTTTAGTGGTACTAGTTGCAGTCACTACTGTGAGAAGATATGTTTTCAAAACTAGTAGAAGTGATATTTTCCCCAGAAATATTTCTCTTGATTGTTCATTTATCAACATTTTATATCTATGTTACTGTTTTTAACTTGTTTCTTGTTTCATTACAGTTTAGAACAAAAAAAACGAAAAATGATTGTGGTGTTTCATTTATTCTTTTTAATAAACACAAAAAAATGGTTGTTTCAAAAAATAGAAAATCTACCCAACTGCTGACAACAATGGGGTCTTTTAAATGTTTTTAGACAAAATGTGGTCATAATCACCTTCCATGTGGGTTCATCCATGCTTTCCACTTATACAGTAGTTAGTAGGACTATAAAATATAAACTATAACTGGCTTCAAAGAAAGTCTTGGTCATGTTTTTGGCGTCATTGCCGGGGAAGGCTTCCGCTGTGTAATCTAATTATTATTTTTTTAAATAAAAAAAAATCGATTAAAAAATATGCAAAAAGAAATGTGATCATTTGTTGCGTGTGTTGTCTGTTTAAGTTCTGTTAGAATTTTTTATGTCCATTTAATCTGAAAATATATAAAAAGAAATGTTTTGAAGGCTCAAACTACTACAGTAGACCTTACTGTTTTTGTTGTGGAGATTATGGACATACTTCCTAGTAGTGTATCTATAACAAGACACAATCAGATTTTTATATTGAATAAAATACATATTAGGAGTCTAGTCGCAATACACTAGCTAAAATTGACCTAATTGATTCTAAATTGGATGCTTGGGTGGAACTATTGAACACTTGGTTATGTAAAACCCATGAATTTTAACATAGAGATTCTCAAGAGAATGATCGATGAATGAAAAGATTAGAATACATGCTCTTGGAATTACGACAAAGGTATAATGAACAAGATGAATTTGAAGAAAAAGAAAAAGAAAATGTTTATAAAATATTTTAAAAACAAGTTGAAGAGGAAAGTGATAGTGGAATTGGGTAGCAAACATTTTATATTGATATATCATATTCTACTGAATTTAATTTGGACATAACATACTCATAAATTATAGAAAACAACATTTAAAATCCAATAAAAAAATTAATGCTGTTTAGTAGGACAATTTTGAAGATGAATTGAATTAGATTGAAAAGGAATGCCCAATTCTCTTCAAAATTCCTACATTGGATTAAAATAACTATTTTAGAAATTTGGAGAATGAAGTCACACGGGTTGAACTCAAACTTGAAAGTGAAAACTTGAATGTTAAAAACTCTTCACCCAATTTTTCTAACTTTGTGAACAATGAGGTTGAACATGATATTGGGTATATTCTGGATGAGAACATTAAACATGATAACATGGAATCTGAAATCATTGAACTCAAAATGAACACTTATATTCCATGTTTTGATCCTATAAACCCAATAATTTCTGAAATGTTGTTGGATGATGAGGACAAGGGAATGTCATTTTAAGAAAGACTATCTTATTAGTTTTCATTTCCCTATTCTCATAGTAATCACTTTTATGAAACCATCTGTACTAAAATGGAATGTAGTGTTTTCATTTCAAGGGAAAACAATTTGAATTTGAACAATATGCAATTTAAATTTATTGAAGCTGAATTGAACATTTTCCCCTATTAAATGAAATTTTTGGAACACACTACAGACATTGTTTTGAAAAGGGATCCATTTGAACAAGAACATGAAGTAGAGGTTGAACACACACATGAATTAGGTAGAATTGATTTGTTAGAAGCAGTCAGGGTTGATTGTTCATTCACTGATGAGGAAATTTTGGAAGAGAGTTATGACATTGTGAAACCTGAATCAGATGTTGGTCAAATAAAATCTATTCTCGGTCTATCACTACCATCCTCAATAGTGAAGGGTCCTGAGATTTATTGTGTTACTGTTAGTAGTATAGATGGAGAATGACACTTGAGTTCCAATGTTCATTATTTTCTTCAAAAATATATTGAATCACCTATTTAACATTCTAATCATAATTTACCCATATGCACCCTTGAATTTGAATATGTTAATGTTGAGGATAATAGAGATAGCTCTGAGTTCAATGCCACACCATTTGAAGAACCTAGTTTTAGGTTGTCCCTTCTTGTGAATTCAAATCTGGAAATGTCTGAGCATGATCTGAAAGTGGATAGAACCCTGACAACAACTGTCAAGGGTTGTCTCTTAGTGGTTATTTCAGGCTGTGCGAGTTTAGTTTCTATTGTGTTTTGTTTTGATACCCACATACTTCATTTTTTATTAAAAACAATTGTGCCAAAAACATGTGGTGGTTCCTATTATGGAAACCACATCCTCCTAGTGATGACAGTTTGTTGCATTGTGAGTCCTGCTAGGGACTATAAATCTAGCGATGCATGGGAGGAAACCCATGGATTTTGTTGTGTTAAAAAATAAAAAAATTGTGATTAAATAATGTCATTAGAAGACTTTAAAATCAGTTCTTCATGGGAGTCAACCCATGCTACTTCTTTTTGTTTACTTTTGTTTCTGTATTTTTTTTGCTTTGAATAAATTTCTTCATTCTTGTCTTCTATATGCTTGGTCTCTGCTCGATTTTGGTTCTTGGTTTACATGATCTATGTTTTTAGAATGTTACTTCCTATAATAATGGAATGAAATTCCCTTATTAGAAGTTTAATGTAAAAATAATAATTCAGTGAAGTTCTTTACTATAAATTTCTATTTCGTCATTCTGCTCTTTAATACTTTAATAAATCGTTTTCATGTTTTTCATGAAATACATTCTGCTCTATATGTTGCCACTTTAAAAAAATTATGCTTGTATTAGATAATTCTGCTATATGTGTACTGAAAATTTTGTTACATTACTTGAACTATATAGAATTTTTCAGCATATCTTGCTACTGAAATAAATTTTTTTCATATGTTTTATTTTCTGCTTGTATTGGAATGAAAGTTTGCTTGTATGTCACAATGTAAATAAAAATTCTACCCGAACTTCACTGCAGAAATCTGAATTTCATTGTTATTAAAAACTTCTCACTTCTTGAAACTATGTTGGGGGGTACATGCTGCTGTTTTTTGGATCTAAAATTGGGTGGGGTGTTTATCATGAACATTGTCAACTACATTGAAAATCTAACTGAATAAACACTCAAAAATTTTCTTTCACCCAAACACACAGTGTCGTTACACCTCACTTGTTACATTTGAGCTATATTGAAAATTATTATTTGGACTAAATATTAATGTCTATACTATTTTGTGAATCTGCTGATAAGTTATTCATTAAGGAAAATAGTATTTTTGAACTTCAAAGAGACGGTTTGTGCATGTCAGCAATCTTTTAAATACAAAACCTGTTTTGAACTCAAACTCTTAAATTTTTCTTCTCCACTTTAGAATTCATCTTTTGGGACAAATAGTGGTTTTATGTGTGGGGGAGGGGGTCAATTCTTGATTGTGTTAAACTGTGAATAATTGTAACCCCATCAATTCCCACTTCACTTTAAACATTTTCTTAAAAGTGGTTAATTTTTTTCAAAATTCTTGCATAATTTTAGGTTTTTCACTGTTTCTCATTTGATCCTTGCCTTTAAATGATATATGATTGGTAGTTAGGAGTTGATGGGAAACTAATATTTATGTGGGTGGATGATTGTTGATAGATATTTTTTAGGTATTTAATGTAAATTGGATTTAGGAACTATTTTTGAGTGTGATATGGGTAACCGTTTAGGGTAATTTTAATCATTACCTTTGGAACATGATTTTTTTATCAGAGGGGACAATCTTTTTAATTATTTATTTTATGTAATAACCTTAATGAGACACTATAAAAGAATTTTATAAAAATATTTTAGAAATGGAGTAGTTAAAGCATCTGGGACCCCATTGGGAATCTATCAGACCCTAGATGCGGGGTATGATTCTATTAACTATAAGCCCTCTATAAACCTAGAATAAGTGCATTTCTCAATTCTCAACACAAGATACATGGCTAGGGAAAAATTAAATAAACTATATAGGATCAAAAAATGAGTTCATTAAGGCCTGAATGGCCCAAATGCCTTCTTTTTTATTTTATTATGGATAATCACCCTTTTAATGGTTGAAGGGGAACCTGTACATGACACGTAGGCCCAAGGCACAAGGCCCGAAAAACCTGCAATACATGACCCGAAGGCCCAGAGGCATACCATTCCCAATACATAACCCGTAGGCCCAACCCACTTGAACTACCTGTCCCCTGCTTTCTACATCATTGAACACCTAGCTCCCCGCTTTGCATTGCTGATCAGCTAGCATTGCCCCGTACAAAGATGCATGGTGCCTGGTCCCGATGGCGGCTGATATACCCTCTCATTCTTCCAATCCGGTTAGCTCTGCATCTGGGGGCTGCTACACCTTTTGCTCTGATCCTTTTCTAGGGCCTGTTCTGTGTGAACTCAGATACTCCATGGGGAATGATGAACTCAAAATGAAGTAGGGGTCAATTGATTTATATGGGAGTCATTTAGGTTGTGTCATTAAGGTTATTCACAAAAAAATATTTATTGTTGAATCCTAGGTGTTTAGTCTGAGTATAAGGTTCTCTCTAGTTATGTTCTTAATTCCATGGATATTTGACCTCGTGTCACTCTAGGACTAGAACTTATGCATGGATTGTAATGTGTCAATTTGAAGTTTCACATATGTGCCAAGACATCTTCATTTCTCGATGATTCATAGTTTGCAAGATTACTCTTTGAGTATTTGTTATAGGCATGATTCATTTGAACAATTCCTTTTTTAAATCTTATTGACATGTTTTTGTCCTATCTTTTCAAATTGCAAGACATGTTACAGTTTGAGCTAAATCATAAACACAATTTTTTTTCTCAATGATAATAAAACATGGGATTTTTAAGGACAAACATTGATTACGTGTGGGGGAATTAGATGTGGCATTATTTTACACATGTTTATCCACATCTTTTTAAGTAATTTATATTGATTTATCTAATTATCTTTACACCTTTTGCTAAATAAGTGGACATTTTCATTTTTAAAATTAAATTTGATATTTAATCAATTTTTGTAATTAAAATTGTATTCTTATCCATTATAATAGTTAATTTATATCGTAATTTTTTTTATTGTTTAATAATTTTTTTTTAGTTTGGGGATTTTTGTCAGTATAATTAATAATTTAACATTAATTAATTAATTAATTCTGATTTTTCACATAAATAAAGTAGTTTCAATTTAACATTTCTTATTTTAAATATTTATTAATCAGAGTAACATTATATAAATATTAGTTGTCTTTCATCAAATTCATAAGTTATAAATATATGATTATAAAATTTCTAAATTTATTTAATCTCTTCAATTTAATTTCATTAATTAACATAATTTTTTAATAAAAAAATAATTATCTGTTTACTTTGTTTAATCAAATTCGATATAGTAACTATTTTAAACAATTTAACATGGTTTATAAATGTTTAAAATTTATATAAGCTTTTAATAATTTAGTTGCTATTAATTTTAGTTTTAGTTTGGTAACAATTTATGTTTTATAAATTAAAGTCAGTAATAATGTTTTACGTGTTTTTATTTACATTTATGAGTAACTTAATTATTCATTTGTTTTAATTAATTTTCAGTTTCATGTAATTATTTTGTTCAGATTTCATTTATGTTTAAATTTATTTTACTCTTCTGTTTCTTTTCTAGTGTTGTAGTGACACCCTTTTTCTCTTTTGCGGTGCCACCATGACTCTCCTCACGATTCTTTTGCTTTTCCACAGCATTGTCTTACGATATATCATCCCTTTCCAGCATGTCATCCCCTGCCACTATTTCTTTAATACTGTAACCCCCATGCACTTTTTCCATTTCACAGTGGCACCATATCAACCTAATTATATGGAACTGTACCCTCATTACGATTTCACTGTAATTTCTTCAAACATAACTCCTTCCTACTACCACATCACCATCCTAATTGGTGGTATATCAATTATTGGCACCATTTCTTCTTTCACCGCGTCTCCTACTACCGTAATCCCCTAACGGTGTCACTACCACAACTACCCCTCGTGGAACCATTTCCCTTCCACTACAATTGTTCCCTTCTTTAAACCATTTCATCCTGCAACACGGGTGTGACCATCCTCGAGACTGCTTCCTTATATCCTCTGCCACAATTTGACATCACAATAACCATTTCACCCTACCACCATTTCCATTCACTGAGACAAACTTGAACAATATCAAACAACCACAAATCAGGCTAGAATCAAAACCCAAAGAAAATCAAATTCAATTTCAATGTCCAATTCCGACACTGTGCATAGTTCAAATGAAAACAAAATAATAGGAAAATCTAGATAATATGAATATGTTGTTTTCCGAAGTAGGTTCTACAAGAAGAGGATTTAGGTTCGTGTTGTGTCACCATGGGGGTGCATTACTGGAAATGATTGTTGAAGTCCTATGTGAATTTAGTGAACTTGTGTCATGGAGTAGATTTGTCATTGAATAGGGACAATAGAGAAATCGTAACAAGGTGGAGGTACTGTTGAACTATTTCCATGGAGAGGATTATTTTCTACTATAGGTTGAGGGCAGTGTCGGAATCGAAGCCATTCAGGGAGCTGACGGTGATTCAGGGGCTGCCTCCACTGCTGACAACATGAAGTTGCAGGAGCTGGGGCACCGTGTATTTTTTCGTGGGAAGCCAAACCCTACACCCCTGTGTACCATTGAAGATGGGGTGGGGGGTAAATGAAAATTTAAAAAAACAAACTGTAAAATAAGAAAACTAACTAACCTAAAACTAAATTAATAATAAATAATAATAATAAATTAATATATTATTAAATGTATAATTAAGTAACTAATAATAATTTAATACACATTAAAATGTACTAATTAAAAGAATATATATTGAAAAATAAAATATTAATTATCATTTTTTTAATAAGCTAATATACAAATATATATATGTTTAACTTTTTAATTAAAAAAATAATTATAATTATGATAATAAATTTAATAAAATAAAATAATTAATAAAATCTAATATGAAAATATTTGTTAAATTAATTACTTATAATGTTAAGTTATAATTTTAAAAATGATGAAATAAATAAATTTAAAATTAACATAATTAAATAATGTTTTAGTTAATTTAATATTTACTATAACAATATTAAGTGAATACTTTTATAATTCCTAAATCTTATTTTAATAAATAATATAAAATTTAATAATAATTATAAACTAAATTATTTATTAATTAACATTAATTAACTTTTTAATAAGTAATATAACATAAACATAAAAATAACTAAAATATATTAATTAACATTCTTCATTTTTTTCTGTTCTATTTTTATCTTTCTTGTGTAGGTTTATGCAGTTGATGGAAACATGTCCAAGTGCTTCTAACTAACTCAACAGGAGTTAGATATGAGGGAATTTGCAATGCAATGTGTGGTTCGTGAAAAAACACGCGTGTGTGGTGCACATGTGAATGAAAATTTTAAGTAGGTGGAAGGATGAGGTGACGATCAAAAGGTGATAGTTGCTATTTAAAGTAGAGAAATAGTAAATTTGAAGTGGATTCGATTCAATAGTGGGTACACTTCCAAGGATAGGAGAACCTGAGTGTGAATCTTGGATCATGTCTCAGAGAACCACCTTCTTCAGACCAGAGGCCTAGGAGCACCATCAATTCGAGTTAAGAGAGGGAGATCTCTTCATCTGCTTTCTTTCAATTCTCATTCCTTTTAATTGAATGATTTTAGTTTATGTAATTGAGATAATGTTACCATAAATCATACAGTTCGTGGTTAAAAATCAAGTCTACTAGTTATCTTCATTTATGCTTCTCACTATCAATTTAAATGTGATTGGAATTGATCGGTGATATCAGCTCTGATTTCATTCAATTGTAATGTACCATTAGCAATTAATCAAGGAACTCCACAATCATTTGGTGAGATTGATTATGGATTAATATTCTTAAACATATAAATTGTAATAAAAACTACAGAACAAACAAAGAGTTCGTTTTGTCCTCTTGTTTAATCAATATTCTCATAGTTGATTAATCTTGGAATGGAAAACTCCAAGATTTGTCGATTTGAGTGATTTAACTCCTGGTGAGGGAAATAAACCTGTTTTTTAGAGGTACTAGTTGCAGTCACTACCATGAGAAGAAATATTTTCAAAAATAGTAAAAGTGAGACTATTCCTTGGACGTATTTCTCTTGATTGTTCATTTATAATTATTTGATATCTCTATTACTTATTATATTTAACATGTTTCTTTTTTAATTACTATTTAGAATAAAAAAACTAAAAAGGATTGTGGTGTTTTATTTTTGCTTTTTAATAAACACAATAAAAAATTTAAATGTTTTAAAAAATAGAAAATCCATCCCACTACAGACAAAAGTGGGGATCTTTTGAATGTTTTTTGAAGAAAAGTGTTCATAATCACATTATTTGTTGTTTCGACCCTTCTTTCCATGCATACAATAGTTATTAGGATTATAAATTTTAAACGTTGATCAACTTCAAGGATGTCTTTGAGAACTTCTCAGAGAACCACCTCCTGGAGACCTGAGGGCCAAGAGCAACAACAATTCAATCTAGGAGGGCGAGATATATTCCTTTGTTTTCTTTCAATTCTGTTTCATTTTGTTGAATAATTTTAATTTAAGTAATATAGATAATATTAGGATAAATCTTAGTTATGTATATTCCATGTTATGTATGGGAGTGTACAGGGTTTGGGGGTGTCCAGGGTTTTTTTTGGGGTGTGTCCAGGGTCTGGGGGTGTTTAGGGTCTGGTGGGTGTCCAGGTTCTGGTGGGTGGGGGTGTCTAGGGTCTTTTTAGGAGGGGGTATATCATGGTGAGTTTAGTGGGTGCTTTGTATGGGGTAAGGGGTGTTGCAGGGTGGGGGGCTTTGTAGAGATGAGGGTGTTTTTTTTATGAAGTGGGAAAGCTTATATCCACGATTTGAAACCATGGATATAGACCCTTGTGCATCAAACTACTACCGTGGTTTCAATCCAAATATTTATGTATCTAGCGACACTTCATACTATGGACATAGGTTTTCCACTGTACCCCCACCAATACAATCCATTATTCATAAAACTATGTCTATAACCTATATCTACGGTTTTTGGACTTATTTCCATGGTTTTAAACCATTGATATAGCCTAAATTTCATGTAGTGTGTGTTTGTAATGCTAATTAACATGAATACAAACTAAATGTTCCAATACATACATCAGAATGAATTATTCAGGACATCACACTTATTTTCCCTTAACTGGTGTTTTCTAGACCATAGGTTGATCATTGATAATCAACTCGCCCCTCTTAGCTGGTCTAAAAGGTAATTGATCCTCAGATGTGAGTATTGGTTCTAGATTGTCAATTGATTCAAGCTGTGTTACTCTATGAAGAATCATAGACTACCATCTTCATTCATAGCAAACAACACTAGAGTTCCCAATATAAAACACTAGACTGTATGAATACTAAACGTTTAATTTAATCTAATTATTAATTAATCACCTTCATTATAAAATAAATATAAGAAATAACATGTAACATTATTTAATTAAAATGATTTAGTTAACATATAAAATAATAACTAATATTTATTAATTTAAATTTAATATCATTTAAGAATTCTTTAATGAAACTTTTATTTTTTAAAATATAATATTTAAATGTTGATTCATTTATTTATTCTTATAGTCTAACTGTGTAGGTTCACATAGGAGATGTAAACACGTCTAAATAAATTCATATATCTTAGCAGGAGTTAGTTACAAGGGAAACACTAGTGGGACATGTGGGTCGCTAAAAACACACATGTGAGGTATGCATTAAATAAATAGACTATTTCAGTGGAAAACAAGAGTCATGTGTAGCAGGTGATAGTATGTTTAAAACAGAGCAGCGAGATGAGAGCAGCGGTGCTGGGGGGATGTTAAGGGGTGTTGATTGGGTGCTTTGCATGGGGTAAGGGGTACTTCAGGGGGGATTTGTAAGGGGTGAGTGTGTTTTTTATGAAATAGGAAACCCTATAGCCATGGTTTGAAACTATGGATATGTCACCATGTGCATTAAACTACTACCACAGTTCAAACCATGGATATATGCCTTGCCCTATGCCCACACCAATACAAGCCACTGTTCATAAAACCATGAGTATAACCTATATCCATGGTTTTTGGACATATTTCCAAAGTTTTAAACCATGGATATAGCCAAAATTTCTTCTACTATGTGTTCGCAATACTGATTGACATGAATAAAAACTCAATGTTCCAATCCATGTATCAAAATGAATTCTTTGGGATATCACAATTATTCACCCTTAACTAGTGATTTCCAGATCATAGGTTGATCATTGACTACCAAATCGCCCCTCTCAGCTAGTCGAAAATATCATTGATACTTAGAGGTGTGTAATGGTTCCTGATTTTCACCAGATTGAAGATGTGTTACTATATGAAGAACCATAGACTACCATCTTCCGTTTTAGAAAACAACACTGGTGTTTTGTATAAAAAACACTAGAATTGATTAATATGTTCTACACCAGATCATAAATATAAATTCTCAACTCCCACTAATTAAATGACCCCATATGATAAGTAGCCATGAAAATTATGGATGACCAGGGATGGAACTCTATCACGAACTCAATATCACCTTGAGGGGTAGTGTCACAACCTACTTAGAAAAAATATCCTAGAACACCCCCAAAAACCCTTGTAACCTCTACCATACCAGCATCCACTAATTTCAACAAAAAAATCAGACAATAAGGAAAGAAGGGACTCTCGATTGTGACTTCCCACCTGATAACACCACTATCCAAAAAAACCACACATTATCCATCTACATAGAAAAAAATGTTTCTACAATGAAATTAGTTATTAGCAACATTAAAAGAATATAGATAGATGATTTCAACGATGACATCATAAGACTTCATCCCTAAAAAAGAAATATTCCCACTGTACTAATGCTTCTTCGTAAACAATCGATACCCCGAACACACCCTAAACAAACTCGTCTGACCTCTAATTGCTGTATTCAACACTAGGGGTACTTGAAGAATCTATACATCTAGTTTCATAGAATGGGATACAGTGGTTTCCATAAGGGAGAGAGATGCTCAAGAATCAATCAAAGCACATACAGGTGTGGATGTTAATATAATCATACCACTAACAACATCTATCCCATATAGTGATGCTATATCCACATTTTGTCACTAACCAAGCCTATCTCCCCTTCCTCATTGCCGATGGTTGCCTCCATGACCATGCTAGAGTTGAGGTCCATAAGCATTGATATTTTCCTATAATTGCCTCATCTTCCGTAGATAGACCACAAGCCTACTTCCCTTACTATTGTAACAACCTAGCTGGTAACTATTGTTGACACTAACTTTTAATCATCCATCCTCATCCAAACTAATCTCTGGTAGCCACTAAGAACTATTGTTGAACAAGAATTTGAAAAAAATAGAAAGGAACACATCTTCCATAGGACCAAAGGAAAGGTACAAAATTCAAACTTTTGAATGAGAATCTGTTGAGGTAAACTCCCATATAGTCGAAACCTCATGTGACCCTACACCTAAGGCTTCCCACAAAAAACTATGCTCCTTATAGAACCCTAGTTTTAGCCTCTTGTAAAAAACCTACCCGTGAGTGCATTCACTCGATCACCTCTTCCTTTTTCTAAAAATAAAGGTATATTGGAAATTTAAAAGGTTTCGTTTCACACTATGTTTAAGGATGAAGTACCTCAGGAAGATGCCTCCCTCAATAATCCTTTTCTAGAAAAGGATCAAAGGAAAATAGAAAAATGTTCATGAACTTAATCCCAAAATATAGGGGTAAAGGGAAAAAGGTCCCTGGCCAGGTTTCATGGTTCCCCTGTTATTAATAGAACCTCACTGGTAACTGGATGGTAAAATATGAATATTTCCATACCACAACCATTAATTCCTTACTCGGCCTAACTCTGAATCAACCTTATCTCACAACTATAACCTTTGAACCCATTCTATCCTAAAACCCTCCCACCAGAGATGCTGAAATGAGGGGTTAGAGATAATGACCCCAATGCCTCACCTCTATTATGCCCCACAATAAATACTAGGACTAAGGGTGTACAAATATCAAAATATGTGTGGCATTATAATTTATATGGAAACAAGATCACGAGATAGGATGAATCATCTGGAAACCACTCCATGACTTAAATATAAGAAATCCAAAAACTATCCCATAATGCATGTGTAAATAAAACTATTACAAAAAGAAGTACACAAGAGTAAATACCCAAAATAAAACTAAGTAGAGAAAAAAAACATCCTAATGTATGATCTAGTGACATCCAACATGGTCTACATAATTATCCTAGAAACCTAAAAATTGTTTTTAAATAAGTTTGGTGAGGATACAGGTATACGTAATAGGAAAACCAAAGACACCTATGAAGATGTGAAAGAGAATACTAATGCAACAATAAGAAAACTAAAAAACCAAATAGAACCTAATAAGTAGACTAACAATAACCCTATACTCACCAAGGCTTGGTAAAAAAATATTACATCAATGTAATATAATATTATATAAATAAAACCATTGATAGGGTTTCCCAAACCACTTTTCCACTCATTAGATGCTCTTACACCCCAAAAACAAACCTCCTGGTTCTCCTTCCTATTCAAAATATATTAAATCACACCCCTCTATAAGACACTTACACCACACCTCACAACACATATCACATGGAAAAACCTAGACCACATATCACATCACAACAACTCACATACCACCAACCCACACATGGGCCACACATTTCATCTCATCCCAAAGACACCCAGGACAACACAACACAACTCATCCCGAAGACACCTGGGAACACACATCAAAACTCACACAAATACACCTAGTCCTTTATCATCTAGATGAGAGAACATGGAATATAGGGTTTCCATCCATCCATCCTCCCATCAGGATGTGGGGAAAGACACCCCAACCCCCACGTGACTACGTGGGTGTTCCGACCCGACCAAACAAGGATTTAGAGTAGCAACTCCCCAAGCCTATCTCCAATAGGCCAAGGGATGGTGACAAGCACCGAGTATGAACTCAAACACATCAGAGTCCTTATCTAAAGGTACCTTCACACACAAACACACACACTCACACAAACACACCGCCTTGAAATAGTTCATTGCTTTATAAAAATATAAAAGAAATTCATGCATACATCTATACAAACTAGAGAACTCTGGAAGTTCATAAGGGGAAAATACAAGGCACGCCAAAGAGAAAACTGAAAAAGAATCCAACCTGCTCAAATGGAGGGGATCACTATCAAACGCACCCATAAGTATGATCCTCAGCTCTAATCTAGTAAACACCTCAGTTTGTCTTGGTCACTAATCTCCTCCTGCTTTAGGTCCTCCTGAGACACTGTTGAAATGTTTGTGGTCATCACAGGACCCATGAAACTAGAGAGAGAAGATCATTGATGAATGAGTATAAAAATACTCAACAGGAACACCAAAAGACACTAAATTAAAAAGGAGTAACCAAAAGGAAATACTCCCCTTGACCCAGTTAGAAGAAACCCAAATTAGAGAGAAAATCCATATACAGACCAACCTCAGGTATACAATACCAGTTAGCTCATACCAATGGGTGTGTCAGCAATGAAGTGCTAGAACCCCAAGGGAATCCTAAAAATGACTCATATATACTCGTATCATGCACTAAGACTCATGACGTTCTGACATCATTGCTACTAAAATGTTCCACTTGAGACTCTACCTAAAGAAAAACACTATGACCAACCCCAATGCCAAAGATAAGAGGGCCTACCAACATTGACCTAAACTCATCAGAAGGTCAAAAGAACCCATGTGAAGGGTCCCTCACCTCACTAGATACCAAGAGTAGAGGGTGTAATTTCACCTATACGAATCTATTAAACCTCTGTCCCTCCAGTATGGAGTGTCCCACACCTTAGTCCATCAGGGGAGCACTAACTCCAAACATGGAATCACACATAACAAGTGAACGGGTACTCTCCCCACTTCTACTTGAATATGGGGGAGCAGTACTCTATAGGCATGGAACCGTTCCCTTGAATGACAGGGGAGTACTACCTAAAGAATCACAGGCTAGTACCCTTAACCGGTTGGGGAGAACCATCCAATAAACATGATCCAACAACCTAACCCAGTAAGGGAGAACCATTCTGAGATACATGGGCCCAAACCCTAACCCATTAGGGGAACACCACTCTGAGAAACATGGGCCCACACCCTAAACCAGTAGGGGAGTTCCACTCCAAGAAACACGGGATCACACCATAATATACTATGGGAGTTCTATTCTGAGGCTATGGGATACACTATGGTATGCGAAATGTGTACCAGCTCTTCCATCCAATGTGATTAGAGAGCCCACACCTTGGAATGAAATGAGAGCACTCCAACATTACAATTGCTATGGGGAACCTGTAACCTATTCCACCAGGAGAGTATCCCCAAAGGTTACTGCCAAAATTTAATGAAAAAATGTCCATGATGTGGGGAGTCCCATCTCTACCTCAGTAGATATCAAAGGGAAACCCACACCCTGGCACCACAGGAGAGTACCTGACCAAGTGTCTCTCTTCACAAACCACATTTATTTCCTATATCTCTCAAGCACTGCTAGACATGTGTTTTTATCGATACTTGCAACCACATATCTAAAAAACTGTAACGGAGGACAACATCACATTCTATGAGAAAAACCATTCAATATAGGATAGTCACAAGCAAGAATACGAGTCCTAGAGAAGATGGTATAGATGGGAAAATACCTAACAAAAATATTTTAGGAAACACTAATTCTAAACAAAATTACAAAAAAATACTTTTTAATGAACCATATAAATAAAAAGGATCCCACCATTGTGATCAACATGAAAAAAAACTATGAAAGGAATACTCACCAGCCCAAATCAAACTTCCAGGGAACAAAATACCCAAAACATTTAAGCTGGAAAAAGTAGATGTCGTTTACTTTAGAGTACAAAATATGTACTCTAATCTCTCATCCTATACATGTACTTTTACATGGATAGAGAATCATGGGTTCTACTAATGTACAAGTACATGGTGTTTACTATTCAAAACCAATAATTCTGTGTTCTTTTCCACAATCCTCGACACCTGAGCATTTCATACTACATGGTGTGTACTATGAGTACACAGAGTGTAACTCAGAAAATTCATTCTTCCTCAAATGGGAAGAACACATAGTGTGTGTGACTAGATTAAATGCTTTGTCAATGGGAAAATCTAACGAGATTTCCATGGAAACAGCCTGCATCACCACCAATCCCCCCGAAACAAATAGGTCAACCTAAAATTGGTTCATAGTAGTTTTCTATAGGATATATGACCATAAAAACACATAGAATAGAGGATCATTACTAAAATGAAAAAAACCTACCTTTAGGTGGAATGCTAAATATTTAAGGTCGAATCGATGGTTAAAAGCTGCTATTACATGATCCTGGATCATCTTCCATCATGATCTGAGAACAACGACACTTCCTTTTCTCTATATGGACTTTGATTTGTTTTTTGGTCGAGGGGGGGGGGGGGGGGGAGATGAGACGAGACCCCTCACTCATGCACACATGGAAGAGGGTAAAGGAGATGGATTTTAATTTTTATTAAATTCCTACATCCTCATTTAGTGTCTTGGCCCTGACTCGCCTCCGACATGACTTTTGTTCTTCATTAATGTTTATGAAATGCCTAGGGTAAACACGACATTTCAGACTCAAATACAGTCTTAGAAATCCAATCTGAGCCTCCAAATAAGAGTTATCCCAGGTTTCAAAAGAACCCTCATTCAGAAGTTAAAATATTTTTAATATATTTATATTCTCCACCCCAGGGACCTCGATCCCCAGTTCCTCTCACTGACTTAGTGTCTAGATTTAGAAGTATGCTCTGGAATATTCAAAATTCTTATGGGTCAAAACCCGAATCACTACATCAGTTGTCAACATGTACTACTCGATGTGGGTGGGGGAGTATATAAATCAAAAGGAAAATAAAAATTATACATATTTTTATATAATTCCCCACAATTAGAACATACAAGTTCCGAAGTGGATCACCAACCAACTCACAAGGTCCCCTGCATCTGCTAGAAATATTTATTACACTACCCGATCCATGAAGAATAAAAGAAATATTTTTTTATTCAGAATTTAATTTTAAATGGATAATTTTACATATTATCTACTAAAACAAGTTCCATTATAAAATTAGGTCAATTTATATTTCAAGCATGTTTTTCGTTACAATCCATACCATCTGGGATCCCAGAATAAAACAACACCCAATAAGGAACACATTGGAATAGACTAACAACCACATCTACCACCACATTTGATCACATCCCCACTACTAAAAAATATTGTGCCCACTACCCCCACACACATCATATCACAAAAAATAACACACATATATCTGGATTTAGAAAAGGATATACTATTCAATTTCACTTCATAAATTTAGTTTCTTATCATAGAAGTAATTAGATGATGGGGAATCCATTTCATTAATAGAAAATATGTGGTTATATATTTAATTAAAATAATTTCAATCAATAAAAAATATTGGGGATTTCAGAAAAATTAATTTCAATAAAATCTAGGAACCCATAGATATAATTTTCATCCACTATGAATGTCCATACAACCATAGAATCAAAACAACTGAAACCAATTCAATAAAAAGATATGAAAACATACTTCACATTCCCCTTCCACTTTAACTTCAATTTAAACCAATCCATTATCTTTATTTTCATTCATTCAACTATATCCACAAGGATAAAAATTATAAACCCATACTATGTAATACACATAATATAAACAAAGGAAATCCAACTTAGAAAGAAGAAGCCTTTCACAAATATGATATACCAAAACAATGGGGTGCACGTACATGAGTAAACGTCCTCTTTGGTAGTAAGAACTATAATTTTATATAGAAGCATGTTCTAAAATTCTGAAGAAGAAGGATTTGGATACTAACATATTAAGAGAATGAATAAGGATTCAGTGAAGTGAATATCTCATCCTTAGGAAGATTATATTATGACTTATGGTATTTGACATGGTTTAATAAAAATTAAAAGTATATTTCATTAGAACCATGTGTTTGAAATATTTTAAGGGTATCATTGCATTTTAGAAATAAATGATATGATTTAAACTCACATAAAACATGATTAAAACACTCAATTAATGCATTTAAACACAACTATTGTCATAAAATATTTGTAAATAGAAAAAATATTTTTTAAAAAACAAGTAAATTATGGAAGAATAGAAAACTATTGGAAATGAAACACCAACCGAAATGAAGTTCCACTAGTATTACATAGCTCATAGATGGAACACTGCTTATAATAAAACACCACTAGAATGACAAACTGTAGGGATGACAGAACACTAGAAAAGACACATTACTGGGATACGACACTGCTTTAAATGACACACAACTAGAAATGAAAAACCACCAGAAATGACACTCCATGAGGATGAAAAACTGCCATAAATGACACACATCTAGAATGAAATAGTATTAGGATGACACACCATTGAAAAATGGCACACTGCTAGACTATCATGCTGATAGAATGACACACTTCTAGAATCACCCGCCGCCCAAAATGACACACTTCTCTAATTAATGGATGCCATAATGACACGCCACCCGAATGAAACACTTACAGAAATGACACTTAATTATAATGAGACACCACAAAAATTAAAACTCTATTGGAAAATAGAAAATTAAGAAAATTGATGGAATAAAATACCATTGGAATGACTCGAATGTTTGAAAAATACCCCCACACACCTCAAACGTCATATTTTTTTCGAAATGTAATTAGCCAAAATTTACATACTACTACATATATATTAAATAAATTAATATTTATTACCATACATATAACCAATAATTTTAAAAAATAATATATCTTTGTGAGGTGGAAGTCTTCCATACACACGTGAAACGTTATCATATTTTCAGTTGAATAGAGCGTAAAAAGATTTATGTGATAATAAAATTAATTAAATATCATAATATCATAAATGTTATATAAAAAAGATTTAGATCTTTCATTATATCTATCATTCAAGGGTTGTGGTGGAAATTAATTACATTGGATAATGAGACGGTAGCCCCTCATATACATGATTGATAGTTTCATTCCACATTTGGTGGAAGAGGAGATGGTTATAGGTTAATAATATAAAATAATAATAGAAAATTATTTTTAATATAATTACTATCTTATATAATTGTGTTTTATTAATATTTTAACGATTTCAATAATGAAAGAAATTAAAAAACTCTTATTTAATAACGTTACCTCTTCTTCAGATAAATTCTATAATTTTACACCAAAATAAATACTAGGTTGAATTTAGGATCAATAAAATGGAACAAGTTAGTTGGGAGTGGGGTAAAAATGTAATTTGGGTAGGTCTTTACTGAACAAAATGGCATTGTAATCATAAAGAACTGAAGACAGGGGGTGTCCCATTAAATGGTTAGAAGAGAACACACATGAAATATTACAAAACAATAATAATTTAACCTAGGTTTTCATAACGCAAAAAGAATAAAAAATAGGCAATTTTATGACTTTATAATATATGTGGTCTAAATATGTCCATAAAATTGGTTTTATTAAATTTTTATAACATTTTAAACCTTTTTCCTCTTAATTTAACTCTAAGATAAACCCATTTTACCTTAAAAAATTTATTTATTCATTATTATTTTCAATTTTCATTATTGTAATAACATTATGTAGTCGTAATTATAAAATATAAATAATACTAATTACAGATATTTACTCCATCATTCAAAAATCCATTCACATAAGTATAAAATTGAAATTCAAAATTGCACCCGTAAACGTAATAAAAAATAGGTTTCTTAAAGAGAAATTCCCATAATTATATATGGTATTAATTCTAAAATTCAATATAAAAATTATTATAATGAAATAATTTTAAATTTTAATATTATTTAACTAATTTTAATTTAAATAAAATTTTAATATAATTATACCTTGTGAATTATTTCATTTAAAATCCATTTTTCAATAAAAAATAGAATGTTGCAATTTTATTAAAAAATATATCTTTTTAGAAAATAATAAAAATTAACCAAAAGATAATATTGATAATATGAATTTAAAAATGAAGTTATCTTTACCATGTAAATTTTATAAAATTTGTATGAATTAATTTAAAATTATTTTTTCAAAGCGTGAAAAAGTATTATTTTAGAAAAATAAAAAAAATTAAAAAAATTTATTTTTATTTCAAATGAATTATATTTATATTTATATTCAATATATATTTAAAAAAATTTTTAACAAAATTATATTTTTAAATTATTCCTTATTTTTTATATCCACCACCATATTGGACACCTTATAATGACCATATTTTAAATAATAATATTTTAATAGAGTATTGTGTTTTAATTAATCTCAGTGTTTTATGCATTGTAATATATCAAAGAGATTTAATTTAGTTAAAAATAAATATTTTGTAAAGTATCAAGGTGTTACATTCTCTTATATTAGGAGTGTATCATTTAAGATATTCTATAGAACATAATGTTTTTATTTTAAAATCCTCATGTGTAACATTCTTCCAACCATTAATAAATTTCTTCCCCACAATTTCAACATTCACATTTAAATCCAGGGTTTAAAATTTCTAAATTAAATTTTTCAAAAAACCAAATCATGATTTAGTAAGTAGAAAATAATCTTTGAAAGAGAGTATACAAAATATGATATTAAATCTAGACTGTCACATAACTAGGTTTCATTTTAGGATAACGTAGTTCGGTGGAGAATATATTGATATATAAGAAAAAAATAAGTAATTACAGGGAGTGACATTGATCAATGAGAATAAAAATTTGAATGAAAAATTTAAATTTAAGGACATAAAAATATATGTTGATGATTATTCAAAAGGAAATTTATTCATTATATATGAATTTAATAGGAAAACATTATGGTTTAAATATTTGCTTCCTAATGTTGAAGAATAATTTTTTTATCTAAGAATATAAATAAACATAAAAACATTATAAATTTATATTTTATATGTACAATTTCATCATTTGGTTATTCTTTGATGAATTTCCATATCATCTCTTATTCCATAAAATGAATATACTAAAATAATATTTATTCCTGATTCCCAAAAAATTATTACTTAATGGATCAAATTATTCATAAAATTTAGATAAGTTTTTCTCAAAATTTCTAAATATTTTTCAAAATTTTTTTTTTAGAAAAAGATATTAATACTAAGAATAAAAAGTATCCCAATTGGTTCATAATTAATATTTATTTATCCATAATATCTAGTACCCTAAAACCATATCTTCTATTAGTTTTGGGTTCATTCCCTATAGGCTTAAATGGATGCAACAAGTCATCTCCTGGTATACAAGTTGTCTTTTTTTAAACCATATTTTTATGATTCCTTCAATATTACCAGATGGAGAAATACCATAATTAGTACAACATAATATATATTCGAAACATTAATATTTACCAAAATATTTAATCATAAGTTAAAAAAATTAAAGGCATTCTTCGACAAATAACATTTTTGTATAAGAATAAAATGAGTTTAATTCCTATAAATGTTCTCCAAAAATATCTTTTTCATGTTATATTCCAACCGGAATAATTTTAAAAAGGGGTTTTTTTTGTATTTGAACATTTTATGTTCCTAAAAGTCACGTCCCACTATGGTATGCATACAAGTTTAGTCAATGAAGACACATATTATTTTTAAATTTTACTCAATCCTTATATAATTCATCTTACAATTAACTAATATATTATTAGTAAAAATAGAAATTCTAAAATTTACTTCGTGAATACAAATAAAAAATACTTTGACTATTTTATTTCTATATAGCACCTTCAATTTCATGGGTTTAAAATTCAGAATATGTCATTGACTTGGATAATTCCTAGGTTCCCCACATTTATGATAACAAACTCTAAATATAAAAATAGGATTAAATTAATTTCCATCAATCACACTCTTCATTTTTCCTCTGAAATTAACTGATTTATTCCCTGGACATGATATATATAACATTTTATCATTCCATTAAGACAAATTACTTGGTTTCAAATTCTTTAATTCTGACATAAGGGAAATATAACCTTCATTCCTATGTGGCCACCTCCACACGAGATAATTATGAAATCAATCCTTCTATTCCTTGGTGTTTTCGATTTTTTGTTAATGTGGAGGTTTTTAATAATATTTTTTCATAACTAGTTAAGAATTATCATGAAATCTCTAACTCTTGTCATCATCCTATATGGAATCTCACAGAAACCAAATTTTTATTCAATTTTAATATAAAAATTATTCCATAAAATACCTTCCATTTTCTAAAACCAAAAGAAAAACTGGAGACAAAAATAATCATATGGGAGAAACATATAACCATGAATAAAAATTTATGGGATTTAAAAATCACTACACCTTTTTTTAATATAATACATTTTGACCAAGTCCATTCATTATCATCATCTATTAAAATCCCTCAAAATTGTTTACATTAAAAATGTGAATTATCCATAGGATATCCCTTGGCAGTGCCAAACAAGGTTTGTAGTAAGGTCCATTTCTGTATACCGTGTAACAATCAAGTAAAGTGTGACATGCCGTTTTTGGATTTTTTACTCAGAGGTAAAGTCATTATAAAACCACTTTATCTGGAAGTATCCATATAGGGATGTATTTATTGGAAAAAAAAAGAAAAATAACTTCTTAAAGAAAATATTAGAATTTATGATTTACTTACCCTCAATGTCTATCATAATATTATGCACCATAATCAATGTTTTCCAAAATCATGTTTCATGGATTCTATTAAACTTCTTATGATAGCATCTATATCGACCATTACCCCAATTTCCAAGATTCATTTTCCACTTTATTACATTTTAATAAGGTACACAAAATCACATCTCGAAGGACCAAATAATTTAGTAGACTTAGAAAAATAGATAATTACACGATTCCAATATTACTTTTTAATATATTATTTATAATAATTTTTTTTAATATAAGTTTTTCCACTATAAATTACTTTCATCTTATTTACATCACACAAGCTAGAATATTCATAAAGGAAAAAAATAAGGCTGATATCCAATGATAATTGAGGTTTAAGTATTATGGAAGAAATAATGAATCCATAAAAATTATCAATATGGAAAGCTAAATTACTTAACACACATACCAGATAAATAATATGAATATCATGATTAGATATGGATGAAAAAACATGGAATATTTTATAACTGAAACCAAATTCCTTTTAGTTAATAAACATATAATGGAAGGAATAAATAGATAAAATTAATGTGAAAATATGAGGGATAATAATATCTTAATTCTTAAAAAATGAAATAATTAATTTTCAAACATCATTATCTTAGGAATCTTCATACCATTGTTTACAATAACATTCCCAAAAAATAGTTTAAATCTATGAGGCAGATATACACCCGAAACCCTTTTAACATAGGCTAATAAGTTGATTCATCTCATGACACTAATGATGTATCATTAGCTTATCAATAAATATGACCAACCAATGTATACAAGTCTAATGCATTCAATATATATATAAATTTGAAATTATATATTTAATTAATGAAAAATATTCATTATCAATAGATTTCCATATGGATTATTTAATACAAATAAAAAATACTTTCCCATTCAATCATATAACTTTAATATTAAAATAAAATATATAGAATAGATATATGTTTTATCTAAAAAGTATTTATATAATTAATAATCCTAATATTTATGGTAAATTAAATGTCTAATGATAACATAAAATTGAATTTTTCATGGGAATATTTAGGATTTAAAAAATTAATAATGAAATAAAATTTCGTTAATTTCCTTGGACAAACTAATAAAATATTATTTAGTGAAATAATAAGGATGGTATCAATATAACATATCCAATGTGTATTGTAGGTAAAATAATGTGATGATGTCATTGATGTATAGAAATACCCTAAAAGTTTCATTGAATAAATATCGAGGAAATTAAATATTTCTCATTGAAAATATTATTTTAATCTATGTGAGAAGAAAATGTTTTGAAAATTATATTATTTGAAAATAAAATTTGGAACAAATAGTAAAATATTTATAACATCGAATGGTCATGATGTACAAATTTTTTAAATCCTGTTTAAGATAAAGAAACATCACCTTCCAAATGTTTTAAAATGTGTAAAAGGTTACAGATTCATAAATTGAGAAGTAGATTCATTTCAAACCATATATTAAGAATTAAAACATCTTTCAAATTTATATAATAAATTATTAAAATAATTATAAAAACATTTAGGAAAAAAAATTAACAAATCATGGTTTTGAAATAAAAATTATTTTTTATCTATGTGGGGATTAAAGACAAATATTATTGAAAAAATATCGATATCATTTTAACAACAAACAAGAGGTAAAATTTTACTATTACATGAAAAAATGACTAAAAAACTAAAGAGAAAAATATGAGGAACAATTTTTAAGAAAATAATGATATAATTTCCTTCAATTTCAATTCATATCTAAATAATCCCGATTAAATTGATATTATGAAATAAACCCTTACCAAGATCATAATGGTGAAATGAAAATTAATCAATGAATCATTTTTTATCAAATGAAAATCTAGATGAAACAAGTGGGATGTAAGGAATATGATATTAAAAAGTCACTACAGTCATAATCCAATAATTTTATTGATAACGAAGTAATATAACCTAATGAAATAAAATTTGGTTATAAAATTAAGTACTACTTGGTAATTTTTAATTTAAATACCCTATAATGTAGTAATTTAAATTAAAACACAAAGTATAATTAATTATGAATTATTCATGTTATTAACTAAAATAGGGGTAGAATATACAATCTATTCATTCAATTGGGTGAATATCATTACAATATTCATTAACAAAGAGATATTGTGATAAAAACATAAAACCCACGATTCGTTCAGGTTGAAAATGATTTAGCATCATCTATAATGGTTTAAAAATGTTATTAATTTATAAGAGAACTGTATTATTATATATTATATAATAAATAATCCACTTCTAATATTTTATCACTTGTTAGTTAATAATATATTTGAATGGTTTTGGATGTTAATTGCCATGTTTTCTCATGTATATTTTGTATTGAAAAACATAGTTCACATGAAAATTATTTATTTACACCTTATCATAAATGATATTAATATTAAAAATACTATTTTTTCATTATATAATTTAATTTTACAACTTAAAAAATTTTAACATAGAGAATGGATCACATATCTTCATTGAGATGGAAGGTTGTATATACACATCAACGACACTATTATTTCTTTATAGGATAGGATGGTTTAGTATGGGTGATATATTACTTTTTTATATCATTATAATTTCATATATGTAACATATATTCACTATGTTTATCCTTATTACCTTCACTATAAGGTTTATGTGAAAAAAACATAATTTCATGTGGTGGTTGTCCGCTATACACATGTGCGACATTATCATATTTTAATCGAAATGGAATGTAAGATGTTTTATATGAAATTAAAAATACATTATAATATTAATTTCATAAATATACTATGATTTTATTCCATCTATAATTTTATCCAGCCTTTAAAGGTGGCATTCTAAAACGAATAACATCACTGCGTGGGGCGGTAGTCCACCATACACATGTTCGAAAAATTTTATTCCCATTTTATGGAATAATGGAATCATATTTTTCATGATATTAATATAATAACATATTATTATTTGGATGATTGTGATATATTCATGTTCTATTAGTTTAATAATATTTTAAGGAGGTTGAATATGAAAAAAGAATGAGTAATCCATCTTTTAGATAATTTTAGTTTTTCATAAGAAGTTTTTTTCATTAAAATTATTTTTATTTTTTAAAAAATCAATAGATAACAAATGATGATGTGTATATAATATATTTTAATGAATTATTTGTACCTATACATACTAATAAACATAAATGATAGGTTACTATTTTCTTGTTTTAAATAATAATGCTTTAATAGAGTATTTGGTTTCATTTAAACTCAGTGTTGTGTGCATCCCAAGTTGTCATAGGGATTGAATTTATTTAAAAAAATGTATCATAATTTTATTGGGTGTAAAATTATATTAAAACATTTTTTATTTTATTCTACAAAACATGGTTTCATATTTAATAATATAAGAGTTTTATGTTTAATAATTCCATAAAAATATTTATTTTTTTGATGAATAATGATAATAATGATTTTTATTTTTAAAATATACATTCATTTAAAGAATTTACAAAAGTTTATTTTGAAATAAAAAGAGTTCTATATAACATTATTAAATTTATTTCATTTATAATTTAAAAAAAGACATTATATTTAATTTTATGTGTGATTTTGGTATAAATTTATTTTACTTAAAATGAAATTAATTCTTGAAAACTAATTTTCATCGCATTTTGAAGGTTTAGATTTAAATTAAAATAGTCAAACTTAATTAATTGAATTTTTTAAAATATATTCCATATTTATAGTAATAAAGATAAAATTTGGCAAATAAGATCTTTTATTTTGGGTAATTATGAATATTAATTGAGTCAAATATTTTTCACATCAATAATGTTAATAGAGTGTCAAAAATTTAGGATAAGGGATACAAATTTACATTATACTCCCATTAATCATATTGGATGAGTTGACTTTTTTAAATTATCGTCCAATTATCTAAATTATTACCTCTTGATTTCAGAAATTTTTTATTATGAACATTATATTATTTTATGAAAACAATAAATATAAAATTTTATTCACTTTACGTTACCAAATATAATGTTTTTATATATGGATAAAAATATTCGTGTAATAAATGATTATTTGAAATTTTAATTAATTTTTTTCATGATATTTTTTTAATATTTTGTGATTGAATAATGACATTTTATTCATAAAAAATAGTGAAACCATATGAATAAAAATAATAGAAAAATAAAATTTATGATTTAAATAATATAAGTATTAATTAAATTTGGATAACTAATTTTGTTACAAGAATTTTTATGACAAATATAAAACATTATAGAGGTTCTAGTAAATTATTTTGAAATATTGTAATGACATTGATGGATTTAAAGTCAAATTATGTCAATAGTTCCAAGAATGTTATTGATGATATTTTTAATAAAGAATATTTTATTAAATAATTAAAAAATGATAAAAATATAATAATTTGAATTTATGTGGGATATGGTTGATTATATAACCCATTTTCCATTTATGGGTCATATATCCTTTTCTGATGACATTCATAACCCTTAATGTGTAAAATACATTGATATTGTTGTTTTTGTCACTAAGGTTAATGGGTTGTTAAAAAGTTGGGATAAGGGTTAAATCATTATAAAATCATATATGAATATTATTGGATGAGATTATTTTATATGATATTTATCCTATTATCGAAATATATACCAATTATTTCCCATAATATTTTTAAAATTAGTTTATATTACTTTAATAATTTAACTAATTTAATGAGTGCCCCTCCCTAAACTTTTAAAAGTGAACCTCATATCCTATGTTCCTCACAAAAAATGAAACTTCTATCTCAGCCAATAATAACAATAATATTTTACTATATTTCTCCCCCATTACCTGTATCAGTGTCTTGAAAAAATACCATCCTTTAAAGTCTTAATGTGTAACTCAAAATTTATTTCTTAATGAAGAGTTAAAATAATTAATTGAGTAATTTCAATATTATTTCTTCTAATATTGTATAATTCTCGATAGTATCCATTTTAAACATTGAATCTAGAATCATAAATATTTTTATTTGTTATTAAGATTATTGTAAAACCGTTTAACACCTCTTTTCTACCCCAATGAATACAAAAAACATCCCTCTTGCTTATGTATGACATAACATCACAACATATCAGTGTAATTTATTTTTCATTTCTATTTTTCATGGATGATAAAAATTTTGTGTTTAAAGACTATATATTTTATTTATGAAATAATTATTTTCCTATTATTATAAAATTATATATACCATATCACCTTCTATTTCATTGGAAAATGTCAACATCGCTCATGTGTACCAGTGGACTACAACATCCAAAAAGTGATGTGATTAATTCTTTATTTTAGATTTACATGGATAGTAATAAGGATATCACTAATTTATATATATTATATAATTAATATTCTATAATGGTGAATTTTTATTAATCTTTCTTTCCTGCCATCTATTGGAAAGTGATAACTACATTCACGTATATGTATGACCTACGGTCTTTATGGACATTATAATTTACAAATAAATTTTTTTGAATGAATATAAACATTTATAAAATGAATAAATATGATATTTACATCCATATTAATATATAAGAGATTATTTTACCATGTTTAAATTTCAATTATCATGAGTTCTAGACCAAAATTACCATGAAAAATAAATCGTTTAACACTGAGAAACTATGATATTAATAATTAATAATTTAAATTTGGGTGTTGAAAAGTTATCAGTTGATAGTATAAGTTATTCTAAGTATGTAAAAGACTCTATTACAAAATTATTATAAATTTAAATTTATTACACAAGAGGTTATATGTGATTTCAATGTATATGGAACACGTGGTAAAGATATTATGTTAAAATATTTTTGTTTAATGAGATTGTATATTATTATGTTATTGGTGATAAAATTTCAAAATATACATCACAATAATCTTAGTAGATATATTATCCTATAATATTTTGTGATATTACACGATTTTCCTTCGTTCCACTCCCTTTAATAACTCTTGATATAGAAAGAATATTTTTGTGGAAATAAAAATTTATTTATCACTTCGATCAAATTTTTCCCTTCTATATCATTATATTATTAAAATGATTTTAGGAATTTATTTAAATTATTCTATTATGATTTCAGAAAATCATTTTTAAACCTGATTTAATTTTTAAAAATTAGGTTAAAATTAATAATGTTTTAATATTAAAAACAATTTCTTTTTACTTTTTACCAAAAATGTAAAAGGAATCACTTTTTTAGTATACCAGGAAAATGAAAAACATCACACAATCGTGATTGCTCAATGTATTTAAGATTAATTTAAAATTTTATTTGGTTATATTATATAATTTGTTTCCTTAATGTTAAAGAATATTTCTGTAATAAATAAGTTATTTTAAAATGAAAAATGGTTTCTTCCTCAAGAAAATTTTGAGTGATCTTTTAATGTAATTTTTAATATATCATGACATCCTTTAAGGTTATATATAATTTTATATGGATATTATTCAATGATTATATAGTGAAAAAACTTTATCCTACAAGAATATAATGTCATTTTTGAAATAAACTTCATAATATTAAAACAAAACCTATATCCAAAGGTTTAATATCATGGGGAAATTATGTTTCTATATAAATTGTACAAAATAAAAAATATTCATTATATAAAATATTATTATTTATCTTTATAAATTTCCCATGATATTTCAGAATATGTACTCAAATGGGTATAAACCTCAAACAGAGGGGTGAAAGAAAATCCTAATATGTGGATGAATAAGGGTAATGGATAAGTAGTACATGGGTAATCATAATAAATATAATTGAATAATAAGAATAAGAACATCATAAATTTTATGGGATAATAATTTGATAAAATCATGGAATGTGTAATATGCATAACAACAAATCATTATAATATATTATTCAAATACAACACATTTTTATAAATAATTCTTACATCATGTCCACAAACAACATATGTGGATAAATAAAACATTCATCATTCTAAAAAATTATAGAATCATTTTTAGTAATAATAAACATAATATCATGAAATATATAACATTAATAAATTTAGTATATGATAATATATTTTTCAATCCACCATTCACATCATAAAATAATCATAATCATGCATGGATCATAGGAGGACATGAATCACAACCATGAAATAAACCATAAAACAGAATAGCTTTTGTTAAATATTTCATATTTCAAATATCATAAAATAATCCATAGGATTACCAAATTAAATAGGGAAATTTTTATTTTTCATAATAGTTTATTTTATTATTGGGAAGGAGAGAGAACTCAAGAGGACTCTATAGATTTCCTTGAAATTAAAATGTTATTGAAAAATAATTATAAATGTCTTTGAAATTATTATTTAAGAATATAAAAATTTATATGAAATAAATAATAAATAATTAATATTATAATATTATATTATATATAATATTAGAATATTCCTACTTAAATCAATGTGAAATTGGAAATAACCTATAAGAAAAAGTTTTTGTTTCATAATCCCTTTACCGTAAATGACAATATATTTCATTAGTTTTCTTCTTATTGAATCGTAATAATATTATTATAAAATAATTGAAACTAAAGTTAATTTGTTAATATTTTTGACTATTTTAAAATTAAAATTACTTGATTATATTAATTAATTATCTCGATTAATGGGAAAAAATTTGGATATAATGTTTTGCTTAAAAAATTTCTATTAGACATTAATTTCACATTTTTTGTTCATTGTAAATTATAAATTAATAGAATGAACTGTAGAATCATATATTTTATATATGCATACAATTATATGTCATAAATAATTTATTATAAACAACCATAATGTTATTTTTTTGGAAATAGTTGGAAACATCCTTTTCGGGGGTTAACAGGCTTTTAATAAGACACTGGTTGATGGGGATGGTAGAGATGTATAAAATATAAATTCATTAGAATAATAATTTATATAATACTTTTAAATCATTTATATATGGTCAAAATAATATTTATTTAATAATTTATTATTTATTTTCAATGGAATTGTTAATATTTGGAAGAATATAGGATAATCAAAAAAGAGTTGATGAAAAAACACCATATTCTCAGTGTGTTATCTCTTCTACAACACCAATATCGCTTAATTAAGGGAGATAGTTACTCCATAAAATCCCTATGTACTATAAGTGGAATAAGTGATTGGATTTTGATAATGATTTTTCTTTGGTAATTAAGGGATAAGTGGTTACCCATTGTAGTGGAGAAGGGTTATTTATACTTTTGGTGAGAGGTATTTTTATAATAAAATGATGAATAAAAATTATTTCAAGGTTAAAACTTGTAATAATGATAATAATTCAATTATGGGTTACATATTAAAAAAATATAATGGAATTAGGACATTTAAACATTTTATAAGGAAAATTCAATAGCTTATTAAAATAGAATGTAAAAAATATAAAAAATAAATTATTTTAATAGAGTACTTTAGACATCAAACATTGGGAAGTATTTTTTATGTTACCATTTTCAATGGAAAGGTAACTATTGTAATGGTCAAATTAATAGTCATATGGTAACAATTATTCCTATAATTACTACTTCATTATTTCATTTATTATTCATCTCAACTCCACTCAAGGATTTATATTTATTTTTTCCAAAATGTTTACAGGTTCATTAATATTTTGTTCCTTTTTTATTTTTTCCCATAAGGATATGATTTTATTAGATTAGGAGGATCAAAAAAAATTCCCATAATTTTATTAATTTATATATTTATTCTATTTTTAGTATTTTAGAAAATCAATTTTTTCTTTTTATTTTTTAACAATAATTGCTAATTAAATAAATTATTGATGGTTTCACTATGTGTTATATGTGTATAACAATAAATAATATGATTTAAAAAATTTATAAATATTAAAAATATAATTTATAAAATCTTGGTTGAAACATTTTTCTCGATGACTAAAATTTCATCCATGAAATTCCTACTCATTTTCTTGATTTAAAATTGATGGGGGTGCTTATATTTCATTGTTTCCTATGGTTCTCGTATTACAACTTCATGTTTATGGTTCTATGATAATAGTTTGACTATGTGAGTAATTTTTGTTTGTAAAAAAATGTATCTATGGTCTATAATTATCACTGGATTCTTCTTATTTGTGAGGTCATTCTCCAGTTGTACCGATTCTATATTTCCTACATGTGGGCGACTAATTATTTAGTTCCTTAAGGGTGATATTGGAACACATATTGAACTTGATCCATATTAGATCGGATTACAAGCCAATAATCCACTAATCATATGTGATCAATATAATTCCGAAATGTTTTAAAATTAAATATAAATTCATGATACATTATTTTATATAGATAGTTATAATTATTACTAAACATAATTTTCCAACTTCTCTGTTTGGAATTTTAAAAAATGGACATACACATTTGGAATTAGTAAGTTATTTATAGTTTGATAAAACCAACGTAATTTTTAGTGAGTAGTAACAAACTCATTTGAATATAAATGATACCCATATGAATATTAAAATTACATTATAAATAGAATCCCCAACTATGATTGTATACATATAATATGTAATTGATGTTATGATATACACATATTATTGAATAAGTAAACAAATGTTTTAAAATTGTTGATTTAATAATAAAATTTGTTTTATATAAAATTAAATTAATAATATTTAGAATATTATTTTAAGAAAATGGTGTTCATTTTTTAATTCTACAAGTCAAAAAATTGTTAGGGTTAATTATTGGTACTTTTATGAAATACTTGAATTTTATTGTGAATGGTAAAATGCGATAATTTATGATAAAGGAAAAAAACATAAATTATGATGTCATGTGCTGATTTATGGCTTATATAAGGCAATTATCTCAAACTCACATTAAATATTTACTATTTTTGGTGATTTATTCTTCACTATTAATTTTCTTAAAGAAAAATAATAAACTAATGATTAAAATATTAAGAACCCCCCTCCACTATAAACACCACCAATTTTATCCCTCTTCCTCCCACACCACTAAATTCTTGAGCCTTTCCAATGTTCTACCAAATACTCCTTTAAATAACTTTTTCCACATCTTGGACCTGATGGTATAACCAAAAGACCAAAACCAGAGGCCCTAAGAAGGATCTTAAGGAGAAAAGGTCAAGAGGTAAATGTCTTCTTTTGTTTTCTTTCATTTTTTTCATTTTACTTTATATTATTCTTATTTCCTAAACTACTATTATTAATGAGGCTTGAATGATACTATACCTTAAATATTATTTATTTCGTCATGTTTAGGGAATACATACATTTATACCTCTTCTCCCCACCAACTTATTCTATTAATTAAAACACCGTCTCTGATGTGTCGATTTACCGACATCGTGGACAATGTGATTTCAATTTATTTTACTCCTTTATAGATATATCATGAAAACCATTTTATCAGTGAAAACGATTATAATTTATGAATTATATATTATTTAGTGTTTTGTAATCATATTTTACACATGTTTTTAATTTATGAAACAAAATGAGTTCATTATGATCATATAATCCCCAAAATGACCTAAAAAAATATAAATTATGTTTTAAATTATGAATCATAATCATGTAATAATTAAAAATGATAAATGAAATAATTTATGGTTCTATAAATATTTAAATACCATTCCATTCCAATTATGGTGTTCACTTACAAGTGACAAGATTATCCATCATTATCAAATCACAGAAACCATGTGAAGAACGCACTTGAAAACAATGGTATTAACAAAATATTATTAATGAATGGTTGGAATGATGTAATTAAATTATCATTAAAGGTTCTATAAACATGAATATATTTCTTTAAAAAATTAATAACACATTTTAAACCTTCATATAGGTGATTCAACACGTTTGAGGGAAGTTGAACCTGAGGTAAGGGATACTCTCTCTCTAAATTTTATTCATGAATCTCCTCTTTGTTGTGCTATATTATTTTTAATTCATAAGGATAGTGTATATTTTGTGACACCCCCTATACTACCCTTATGATGTATTAATGATTAGAGCCACCTTTTATCTCTCATTAATCCCTCCCACGTACACCTGATATCGTTCAAAACATTCGTAAGTGAATTCTAATCCCAATTTACATCCTTTGTGTTAACTGTCAACTTTAGGGGTTTTTAAAATTCTAAGATAAATTTCAAATTATAATTTTATTATTTAATGTTATATTATGTGTTTTTACAGTATATATATATATATATTTTATTCATTTAATCAATTCTGTCTTCAATGTCATGGAATTTATAAAAGATTTTCCTCATAAAATTCATTTAAATGTCTACATAATGATGTCAAAAGTGGTTGTTTTAATGACCTGAGAATACTCTTCTGATTTCATGATGTTCTATTAAAATAGTGTCTCAATTTTATGTTTTTTTAATAATAATATTTCATTATCTTTTGTACAGTTTTTATGTTTTAAGGGTGAATTTTACGAAAAAAGGTATCTTAAAATGTGAATGTGTTTTGCTCAATGGTGTAAATGAGTTTAGAAGTGTTTTATACATGATATGTTAAATGGAAATTATTTATGTTGGTTTTTTCCCATCATAGCTCATTATATGATGGGTGATCCCCATTATATCTCAAGATATGTTGGGTTAATCCCATTATAGCCCAAAATATTTTGGGATGAGCCTATTATAGCTCAATATATTATGTGAATTCCCCATTATATCTCTCAAATACATTGGGTATTCCATAGGTGGAAGATGACCAAAAGGTTTTTCCATGTGTAAGGGTAAATGTAAGGGTGATATGGTAAATATTTCCCTAGGAAACTACATGATGTTTCTATGCATATGAGTTTTTTTTATAATTATGGGTTTTGTTGGTTTGTATATTATCACTTGACTAACGATTTCATTCTTTATATCCCCTACTATGTTTTATAATCATCCCAATGTTTCAAAATTTTATTCACAGGATATAAGGATGGGTAAGTGAAACAAGGGAGTCAAGATGAATGGTATGTTGTGTTTTCAAAGATATAATGTTCTAACTTTTATTATTTTTTTTATAAAAAAATGGATATTGTTTTTAGGAGTATCCTCTTTATATGAATGTGGTATGTTATGAATGTAAAATATTCTAATTCACTAAAACTCTAAAACAAAAAATATCATCAATGTGTAAAAATATATTTTTTTACAAAAATTCTATATTATGTATCGTTTTATGGTTGGGTCTTTATAGTTGCTATTAGAGGATTGTTTAGATAGCTTTATGGGTTAGGATGATGGTAAAAAAATATCATAAATTATATTTACTATATTGTTAATTTGAAATGTTATAGTGTTTAAATATTTACATGTTACTTCATCGATGATATGTCTATTCAGAATGGTTTTCTGCAGAAGAAACTAGGATACTGAAGTAGAAAGGCACCAAGAGGCTAATGTCTCTTCAAATTTTCAGCCTAGAATGTTGAAAATTAGTACCAAGCATTTTGTGATAGTAATATCTAAGTTGAATCATGAAATAGATAGTGGTGGTATCCATGCTAGGGAGCCACATGATCTACCATGAAGAGACATGTATATTGTAGGGCATTTTATGAGGAAGAACCCTCCAGCATTCAGTGGATTCATAGAACTTGTGATTACCGCGAGATTGATCAATGCTATAGAAAAGGTTTTTTATGTCATTGGATTTTCAGAATTTCAAATGTTAATACTAGAAATTTATCAATTGGAAGGTTAATTCGATCAATGCTTGTCTCTGGTTATGAATACGAGATAAAGAGATGATCTTGAATGTCTAAAATGATATGATTTTTTGAGTCCTTTTTTGGAAAATAGATTTTCCCTAAACAGTTCAACTCAGAATGGAGAATGAATTCATAGAATTGAAGGAGAAATATTATGATTGGGTGTCATCATATGAGGCCAATTTTACTAGACTGGCCATTTATTTAATTGATTTTACATGGGACATTGATAGAAAACTTAATATAATTTACTCTGCTTTGAAACTTTTTCTACAAAGTTATTTGGCTTCATGAGAGTTTAAAAGCTAGGAAAAACTAGTTTGTTTTGCTGAAAAAGTGAAGATGGATATTTCTAACACATCTCTGCCTCATGATGACAAGAATAATAAGAGGTAATGATGGAAGTAATTGGGGAAGAATTCATCAAAGAAGTATAGAGGTATGAAAATTAATTACCCTTCTTATGAAAAGTGTTGTAAAATGAATCTTGGTGAATTCCAAGTAAATCCTGGAAAATGCTACCGATGAGGAGATTTTGAAAACATTTCTCATGAGTCAAAGGATAATGATCCCAAAATTAATGATAAGATGATGGTGAGATTCTTTAATTGTAAGGAATTTATTCATTTTGTTAATGATTGTCTAAATATAGTCACTCAGACAGAAAATCAATATGATTGGTAGAATAAGGGAGTGGAAAAATCATTTGCAACAATATTAGAAGATGTTGAGCTGTCAAATGAGGTGGTATCAGGTAAATTTATTACTTTTAAATATTTCACAAATGTGTAGTTTGATTCGGGGTGTACACATTAATTAATTTCTATGAAATTTTCTGAAAAATCGGAATTCATCATTATGACTTGAAACCAATAATCCTTGTAAAAACAATTGGATGATATATATAATAAAAAATTATAATAATCTACCTATATTTTTCTATATAAATAGATAACATGGACACCTTATTGTTTTACCAATAGTTTAGTTTGATGTTGTTTTGGGTATATACATTCTTTCTTTTTATCATGTGAAGATAGATGATAGAGGCAAAGAAGTTGTTTTTTAGAATGAACTTAACTTTTTTGTACAAGAATGAACCCATACCATTGATAACATATTAAGAATCTATGAAACTGATAAAAGATGGAAATGAATGTTATTTTGCTCATATTTTTGAAGAAAAGGGAACTATCTTGATTAATGATATAGTAGTGGAAAATGAATACCCAGTGGTTTTTTCTGATGATTTTCCTGGTATTAATCCAGATCAAGAGGATGAGTGTACCACTGAAATAGTTCTTAATGCTAATATAATTTCTAATCACACATTTCAAATGTCTCAAATTGAACTTCTGGAATTAAAAAATAATTTTCAAGAATTATTAGATAAATTCTTCCTCAGACCTAGCACTTCACCATTGGGTGCTCTAGTCTTGTTTCATAAAAATAAAAATGGTTCAATGAGACTTTTAATTGTTTATAGAGGCCTGAATAACATTACTGTTAAAAAAAAGTATCCTTTTCCTCATATCGATTATTTTTCTGATCCGCTCCAGGGGGCATAATATATTTCAAAGGTTGAATTGAAGTCAGGGTACCATCAGTTAAAATTAAAGGTTGCAGACATCCTGAAGACTGCGTTCCTTACTAGATATGGTCATTATTAATTTGTTGTTATTCCTTTTGGGTTAACTAATTCACCCTTTGTAGTCATCAATATTATGAATCTAATATTTCACGATATCTTGGATAAGTTTATGATTATGTTTATTTGTGACATTATGTTATATTCTAGAAGTATAGATGAGCATGAAAAACATCTATGGGTTGTCTTTTAAAACATAAAACAAAAGAAACTATATGGAAAATCTAGTATGTTTAATTTATGGTTTTAATAGATTTCTTTTCATGGGAACATTTTAAATAAGGATGGAAAAATAGTAATCCTTCCAAAAAAATTGGTAGATGAATGGTCAAGACCTACAAATGTTATAAAGATTCATAGTTTTCTTGGATTATAAGGTTATTATCAACAGTTTTTTAAAAACATTGCATAGTTATCTAGCCCGCTAACTACATTGACAAGAAAATGGTTTAAATTTATTTGGACATAATAATGTGATGTTTGTTTTCAGAAACTAAAGAAGATATTATAGAATGCTCCAGTATTGTCATTTCCTTCCCAAAAATAGTGAGTTTTTTCATCTATGGTGATGCTTCATTAAAGGGGACTGGATGTGTTCAGATGCAGAATGATCAGGTAATTTCTTATTCTTCAAGACAACAAAAACCTCATGAGTTAAATTATCACACACATGAATTTGAATTAAAAGTTGTTGTTTTTACGTTGAAAATTTGGAGGCAACATCTTTATGGAGTAAAATGTGAAATATATATTGACTATTATATCTTGCTGAATATATTTACTCAGAAAGAATTAAATATTAGACATAGAAGATGGCTGGAACTAATAAAGGATTTTTATTGCAGGATTCATTACCATGCTTGGAAAGAAAACATAGTTGTTGATGCATTGGGTATGAAAAGTAATTATACATTAACCATGATATTTTTGGAACATGATTCTTTTATAAATGATTTGATAAAATTTATCTTTGATGTTGTTGGTGTAGTAAATTGATCTATTTCATTCAAGATTCAGTTCAGTTATCTTTATCAAAAAAATGTAGAAAGAACAGTTGGCAGAAGTGAGCTACTGAAAAATATAGAATTTGTTAAAATGTGTAGGATGTCACAATTTAACTTTGATAATGATTTCGTTTTAAGATTTGAAAAATGATCAGGTGTGACTTGTTATTCTCAGATTAAGAAAGAATTGTTTTGTGAAGCTTAAAGTTTGTTATTCTAAATTAATCTTGAAAACAATAAGATGTACAGAGTCCTTATTGAGTATTACTGATTGGATGGAGTAAAAAGGGAAATTGCTGATTTTACCATGAAATGTTTGACATGCCAACATGTTAAACCATATTGGCAGTTACTAAAAGGGATGCTTCAACCTTGACCATTGTAGTGTATAAATGGGATAATATATCCATGGAAATTGTTTTAGGACTACTAAAGACATCTTTAGGTAAAAATGAAATTTAGGTTGTTATTGAACGACAGACTAAATCTGCACATTTTCTTTCTAATTGAGATAAACTATCTAATGGTCAACTCTCTCGATTTCACTTAAAAGAGATTTATAGGTTACACAGAGTTCCTCTTTCCATTATATCTGACTGAGATCATAGGTTCTATTCTAATTTTTGGAAGGTCCATCAAATGTCATTGGGAACAGAATTAATCTTAAGTATATATTTTCTTCCTCAATTAGATAAGATGTTGGAATGAAGGATTCAGAATTTGGAGGGCATGCTTTGAGATTTTTCAATGGATTACCAGTGATTCTAGGATCAAAAAATTTCATTAGTTAAGTTTACTTATAATAAAAGTTTTCATTCTACTATATATATTGATCCTTTTGAGGCATTGTATTGGAAGTGGTGTCAGAATCCATCATTTAGGGATGATATAGGTGAGAGAATGTTTATGGGGCCCAAATTAGTAAAGGAAGTGGCTGAGAATATGATGATGATCTAGCAGTACATGAGGACAACATAGAGTAAGAATAAAAGATATACAGATAACAAAAGGAAAGACTTCTATTTTTAGGTAGCTGACCATGTTTTTCAAAAAATATATTTATGGAAAAGATTTATGTATTTTTATAAGAAAGGGATGATGAGTCCATGGTTCATTAGACGTTATTAAATCTTAGAGAATGTTGGACTTGTTTCATACAGAGTATCATTGCCCTTGAGTTTATCACATGCACACAATGGTTTTCGTGTTTTGAAGTTGAGAATGTATGTGTTAGATTTTTCTCATATTTTTATCCCAAAGACTGTTCAACTAGAAGAGAACCTTTCATATAAAGAGAACCATGTTTAGATTCGTGATCATACATAGAAAGTACTATGGGATAATGTAATCCACTGGGAAATGGTTTTGTTGAAAAACTACATGGTAGAAAATAAAACATGGGAATCTGAAAATTAAATGCTAGAAAAGCACCCTCACTTGTTTGATAAGTAAAAAAAATTAAGAGGGTGCAATTTCCAAAAAGGTGGGCATAATGTGACACCATAAATTGTTAAAAGTAAACTGAAATACATGAAACATTGTTTTATATTGATAGTAATAATTAGAATGAATCATAATTTTCCCACTTCTGCGTTTTGAATTTCTGAAAACTGACATACACAGTTGCCATATGTAATTTATTTAGAGTCTAATAAGACCAAATTTATTTTTGGTTAATTGTAGCATACACTTATAAATATTAATGTTACCATTATAAATTTTAATATACCCTTATGAATAGAAACCTTACCTATGATATTATTCATATATGATTTAATAGTTGTTATGATAAACCCATATCTATGAATAATAAAATAAATGTTTTAAATTTATTTTTTTGCAATAAAATAGTATTTTATTTAAAAATTAAACTGATAAAATTTAAAAAATTATTTTCAAAAAATATAGTTCTTTTTTTATTTATATACATTGAAAAATTATTAGGGTGATTTTTTGGGATTTTTATGAAATACATGAATATTTGGTGAATAGTAATGTGCGATAATTAACAATAATTGCTCACACATGAATTATGTTGTCATATGATGATGTATGGTTTATATAAGGAAATTATATAATAAATAAATTATTTTTTTTTATTTTTGGTCATGGAATCATCACTATTACTTTTCTTATGGTAAAAAAATAATCTTCTGGTAAAAATATTATGAAAACCCCTCCCACAGCACTATAAATACCACCTATTTCCTCCCCCTTACTCCCACACCTCTCAATCCACGATCATTGCCTTGGTTCGGAAAAATTTTCCTATCAAGACCCTTCCCCACATCCATTACCTTATGTTATCACCAAAAGGCCAAAAACAAGGGCCCTAATAAGGATCTCAAGGAGAAAAGATCAACAGGTAAACACCAACTTTTGTTTTCATTCTTTTATTTTCATTTTATTTTATATTCTTCTTATTTACTCACCTCCCATAATACAAGAGGAATTAATATTCTAGTATATTAAATATTCTATAATTCATCATGTTTATGGATGATACAACTTTATACTTCTTCCCCCTCCCACTTATTCTAGAAATTAAATCACCGTCTGGGATGTGTCGCTTTACCTACATCATGGACGACGAGATTTTAAATTCTTTCACATCCTTCAATACTATTCATGAAACCATTTTTATGATTAAATTAGATTAAATATTTTGTATTATATATTATTTAATGTTCATTAATAATTTTGTACTCATGTTTTTAATTTATAAAACAAAATTAGTTCACTATGATCGAATAATCACCAAGATGACCTAAACAAATATCAATAATGATTTAACATATGAATAATACTTGTGTCTGAATTCAAAATGATAAATGGATTAATTTATGGTTATTTATATATGTAAAAACCATTCTATTCCAATATCGTATTTTCTTTTCCATTCGACAAGAATACCCATAATGAACCAATCATTGAAACGATCTAAAGAACACACCCAGAAACAATAGAATTAGCAAAATATTATTAATGAATTGACAAAATAATGTAATAAAATGATCATGAAAGGTGTTATAAACATTAATATGTTTCAATAAAATATTAATAATTCTATTTTATCATTTATAAATGAGGTTTAAACACTTTTGAGTGAAGTCGAACCTAAGGTAAGGGATCCTCTATTCTAAATTTTATTTATCAATCTCCTTCAAGTTTTCTCTTTTATTTTTTATTCCTAAGGATGGGGTATATTTTCAAACCTCCCCCACACTGCCTTTATGATGTATAAATTATTATATAACCATTTTCTCTCTCATTAATCCCTCCCATTTACACCTAATACCCTGAAAATATTTTGTAAGTGAATTCTAAATTCAATTTCCATTCATTGGGTTAACCTTCAACTTCAGTGATTTTTATCATACTAAGATAACTTTTGAAATGTAATTTTATTACATTATGTTTTATAATGTTTTTTCATATTTAATATATATTCCATTTATCTAATAAATTATCTCTTAAATGTTATGGTTTTTGTAAAGGACATTTCTATTAAAATTCTTTTAAATGTATCCTTTATGAAATCCAAAGAGATTGTTTTATATGACATGTGTGTACTATTCTGATTTAATGTTTCTATATAACCATAGTATATCAACTATATGTTTTTTGAATAATAATATTCAATTATCTTTTTGTATTTTTTATGATTGAAGAGTGATTTTTTTACAAAAAAAGGCATTTTGAAACATGACTGTGTTTTTCTCATTAGTGTAAATGTTTTATGAAGCGTTTTATTCATGATATGTTACTTTGAAATTATTTATGTTTGGATGAGCCCATTATAACACCTTATATAATGGGTAAACCCCATTACAGATCATGATATGTTGGGTAGATCCCATTATGCCTAAAAATATGATGGGTTGAGCCCATTATAGATCAAGATATGATGGGTGAGCCCCATTATAGATCTCCAATGCATTGGGTACTCTAGAAATGCAAGTTGAACAAAATTTTATTCCATGTGCAAGGGTGAATTTAATTTTGATATGGTAAATATTTCCCAAGAAACTACATGATGATTCTATTTATATGAGGTTTGTTTATGATTGAGGGTTTTGTTGGTTTTTATGTTATTACATGACTAACGATTTCTTTCTTTATATCCCTTTCTGATTTCTATACTCATACCAATATTTCAAAATGTTTTTCATAGGATATATAGATGGGTAATTGAAATAAGGGAGTATTGATTAATGATATGGTGTGTTTTCAAAGAAATCATGTTTTTTCAGTTTTAATGTTTTATGTATTTTTAAAAAATGGATGCCAATTTTTATAGTATCCTATTTGTATGAATGTGGTATGTTATGTGAGTAAGATATCTTAATTCTCTAAAAATATAAACCCAAAAACATCCTCAATGTGTAATAATTTATTTTCTTCTATAAAATTCTAGATTAAGTAACGTTTTACGGCTGTGTCTTTATAATCCAGATCCTCCATGAAGAAAATATACCTAAGAAAATACATAATATTTGTTCTAAACCACATGACTCTCTTCCATGGAAATATTCAAAGATGTTTTTTATCAAAAATGAAATTCCTAATCCATTCTATGATTTTCATTATATCCATTTCTCCAACGTAGGGAATGATTTATATTTTTTTGTATGGATTTAAGATACTATTTAATCTCTTTTACATGACCAGGTCTCTGTAGAATCCATTTAAAAACTTCATCCCATCATGTAAATGTTCCACATCACTTCATATAGAAAGATTTATATATAGAAATATTAATCCTTTATTGGAAGGTATTGTTTTAAGAGATCTCAACAAATGGTATATGATTATACCTTCATCATCTACATTCAATTGAACATGCTCTCATCTTGTCCTTAAGAATCTGAATGGTTCTTTTGGAATAGCTATAAGATATTGTAAGATAATCCATTTTAAAACACAATTCATTATTTGTATTATATTAAATAAATAAATATAATTATTAAGTTAGCCTTGTATCATGATCAGAGATGATTGAAAGTTGTACCCTATTTAGGATAACCACATCCTTGATGTATATTTACAAAAGATGTTCAATTGATAAATATTCTGAAATTTGGATGAAGTGGGAACTCTATATGTGTCAAACACCATAAAAATATGACAAATTTTCCATTGGATGTATTCAAGAGACCAATAAAAATATATGTTGTGATATTTTAGAATTTCCACATGGGAATTGTAAGTTGTCTAATCAGTACCATAAACTTTGGTTTCTGTTATGTAAATTTATGAAATTTCACTAATGGTGAGGTGTCCCCAACAATATCTTTATTCATGTTTTCCCACCATAATTTCTCTTTGAGAATAATATAAATCATAGTGCTTCTAGGATGAATGAATAAATATGGGTAATTTTCATTTTAAAATTGATTATTCATTATCTCAGGTGATGATGGAAAATAAATCCTAGTTCCAAAAAAAATCACACCATCTACATTGATATGTAGTTAATTTTGATTCGATTTATTTATTTCTTCCACCTTTTTTTGATGTTCCAAATCATCCATTTATTCCTCCTTGATCTTCTCTTACATAGATAGTTATAAACTCCTTTGGGACAATTAGGATGTTCTTCAAGCCATTATAATTCCATATTTATCCTTTGAATATCTGTAAATATATAATATTTCATAATAATCATAAAGGAAATTGTTGTATATTATTTTATAATAATAGAATTATATTCCTTTTTATACAATATTGGATAATAGGTAATAGAGTAATCATAGTATTTTATCATCTCTAACTAACTTCAGTAATTAATATTGAAATTATTCTATGTTAATATATAATTTATACTCTAGTGATCTGTATATATCTGATACTTCTCACCATAGATGTAGAAATTCTAAATTATATAGGTAAAATTCAATGATTCTAAATATATATCATGTCTTGTTTAGTTTTTCATATGTATCCCTAATATCCGCGAGGCATAGGATAACAATTTATCACTCTAGACGAGTAGAAAACCAAAGACCTTATTTTATGAATCGTTGTAAATGATAAATACTTCAACACTTGAAGGTAGTGTGATTACATGTAAAGTGATTAGACTCTTCTTGATCTCAATAATGATTTTCTCACATTATTAAAAATAATTCCCCCTTATCGATGTTAACATAGTTAGTGGGCTAGAAAATTTTGAATATTATATAAAAAAACATCGAAATTACATAACAAAGCCAAAAGAATTACATATTTCAGTGACATTAATTGATCTAGGACGTTCCTAAAAATCTATTTTCTCTGTCAGGACCACATAAATTCTCTTACTGGTTATCAAATTTCCTAAATAATGTGACATTAATCATCCAAAAATCCCACTTTATGAACATATAAAACATTTTATCCTTAGATAATGTCACTAATACAATCCTCATCTACTCATCATGTTATTCCATTCTCTTTGATTAAATTATACTATCTTTGTTAATTATTAGAATATTTTTGAGGTAGTATCAAAATAATATATTTCACAAATCCATGAAGAATATTTAGAAATTAGAGAGTTCTATGGGAAGTCACATTATTTCATAGTGGTCATACCTTATATGGAGGTTGTAATATGAGTATATTCCATATTCACCATTATCTAATGATGTTTATAAAGAAGATATACCATTGATAATTACTTATCTCCTCATAGTTAATCAAATATGTCACCAATACTTGATATGGGATACTATTACTTAATGATTTTTGTTAGTAATTCCTTGTAATATATAGAAACCATGTTGATTCATCCTATTTAATTACAAAAGATAAATATTGTTGACAATGAATAGGGCATCACTAATTTTTATAGGGATAAAAAAAATTCATAACTTATTAACGTTCTACAATATGATTAAAAATTTATTACCTGGAATTACTGTGATTAGTACCCCTAGGGAAAATACATATTTTCTAAATTAATAAAATAAATTGAAATTGAAATTTTTTGATTGATCGGTGAATGATTTTAATTTCCAGTAAAAATTCAGGTTGATTTCAAGATTAGAGGAATGTCCGATTCTTTGATTGTAGGTTTATGTGATAGGGATTCAATTGATAATTAATTCATAAAGGTTAGGTTTTGGGATTGGATCAATTGGGACCCTGGTTCTGAGTACCCTAAATTAATCATATGATCTCACTATTGGAATGGTCATATACTAAACACAATAAAAAACTATTTAACCTAAAATTGTATTTAAGAATTACTAACCTAGATTTCATAATGGTTATTAAAAATGTAGGCCAATTAATTGATTCAAAGAAATTATAACTCTCAAAATGAAATAATGGTCATGCAACACAAAAATAAAGAGATTTATAATTGATAAACAATATTAGATTAATCTCAAATAGGAATTAGAAATATAAATAACCCTAACACAAAAATCATTCTTCAATCACATTACAAAAAACATATAAAACTACTCTCCCATGCATGAAATGATGAGAATGAGTGGCACTAGTAGCCAAAAAAGAATGTTGGAAATGAATGACGGTGATGAAGGGCTCCAAATTGTCACTCCATTAATGTTTCTAATTGGTTTGGAATCACTTAACCTCCATGGTCCTTGGACCCCCCCATTGTGGTTGAGGGGGTATTATTGTTTTTGAAAATCCATCAAACTCTTTTTTTCATAGAATATAATTATCTTTTTCCTAATGGATTCATGATGTGTATAGTTTACCAATTTTTCAATATCTTAATTTATATTAAAATAAAAGGCAATGTGATTTTTTTGCATCTCTTCTAGAAATAACTTCCTCTGAAATGTAACATTATGAAATATATTTAAACGATGTGGACATCCTTTAATTAAGTTCAATAGCTCACATGGACCCCAAGGAATCTGGTGCTGCATTGCCAATATTTACCTTTTTCAGTCATTTTCTCACAAATTTTTTATTCCGCACATGAAATAAAAAAAGTCAGTCCATTTTAAATTGTCAATAATATTGCATTAAAAAATATATAAAAAGATAATTAAACTTATACATCTATTATAGCTATAAAGTATACACCAAGGAGATCCACTAGGATGTATTAACACCTCATCCCAATGTACTTGAGGCTACTTGTTTAAACCCTCATGTTCAATTCAAATCAACCTATATAGGAATTTAGATATAGTTGTGGTTCTAGGTATAAGCTATTTTGGGAACCCTACCAACTGATCTAGTAGAAGTCTGGAAACACTTTTGGAAGTACATTAGTGTATTCCTAAATAGTGGGTATTCTTCATGTTATTCATAATCAATCAACTTAACCATTTGAGAAAGGTATGGTTACCTATATGGTATCATCACCCACACCATTGACATATCATTCATGGAAGATTCATGATCTTCCTTTCATTTATAGAGGATCATCAAATGGTTTGGGATATAGAAACAAATTTATTTTTCCATAAATTTGATGTGTGATCTATATAATGAGATGAAATCCATACCCCTTATAGTTTTGAATTCCACTAGATCAAGGATTAAGAGATTCGATAGAAGAATCATCGCACATATACAGAAAATATGAGTAAAAAACTGGGTTTCAATGATCACACAACAATTTTTTAAATATATTCCCTTACATCATTATATTTTGTATTTGATTCAATAGTTGTAGAAAACATGAAGGAAATAATGTAATCAATAGAACCCAAATAAAAAAATCATTTTATGCTCATGAGTGAATAAAAATTTTACCTTGTACGACATCATTTTCAGACTTCACTTCAATAGTAGTGATATCATGTATTACCCTTTCTCTGTGACCTTTGGTGGTTACTGATATTATCTACCCTCTAGGAACCCTGGTTTAGTTAATTAACTTATATATTTATCTTTCTCTATAAAATTTAAGAATTGATCCCTAGGAATGTCTTCTATTCATCCATCTTATTGGTGAACCTTTTCATGTTTCGAAAACAATCATGAACCTGGTAGACTTGTGTACCAAACAAGTATTTCCCTATCCCAATGAGGAAATTATAATGATACTTCTTCAAAAATAATTAACATATGGATGTATTAATCCTCTTTCCTCCATTTTCTTCTAACCCACAAGCTTGAAAACCCATTCTTCTTGTATAATCTCAAAATCTAGGGAATCATTTGAAAAATACTATCTCTAATTAGATAGCACAATGAACTATTACATATCTCGTAATGTCATGGATTCTAGTTCCTTTCAACGACATGATTTTAAAACACCATACAGTATATCCCATTTTATTTTTTATGATTAAAAAACCTGAGGTGTAACATTAAATCATTTTGATATTTTACATCCGATATTTACCTGAGAAAACTCATTTTTCTTATGGTTTATAAATTCTATATCAAAAATTTTATGTTGTGTTTCTGGGAGATGATATTTAAGATTTTTTTTAATTTATTCCAACTCCATCTCTTCCTTTTCATATTTCAACTTGCTATTCTTTCTCAATTCCCAACAATGATCAGATTCTCTATCTAAATTATATATACTAGGATTCAATTTATCCTTTCAAAAAGTGGAGATTTTAAATGATCATCTCTATTATGTCAATCCATAGTTTAGTGAAATGTCTTTCAGAAGACCCCCAAAATGTAGGAGGTCATTTCATTGTATATTAATATACATATTGTAAATAATTTATAATAGTTTGGTGTTTCACATTGCTTGCGTTATTATTTATAGCTTGGGATAACTCGGTATGAATCACAGTGATGTTTTTAACACTGCCTCTAATGTCATTGGGGATGTTGAATGTACAATTGTTACATAGTCCCTAATAGTGGTTGGTGGATTGGTTTACCTTGGTTCCCATCAGTTTATGAACTAGAAAATATTCAGACCAATAGAAAGTAAAAAAGGAATAAATAATTTATTCTAATGCATAGAATAAATCTAATGGTATCTATTTTATGGTCACTATGTATAGATATTTTTATAAAACAACTTCTCTAGGTTAATTACCTATAAAGAGACTTATTCATATGGTTTTCAGTAATGTCCTCTTATTATGATTAAATAATTATCTAAAACTTGTAATGATACTAACCATAGGGACTCATGTTTTTTGTACATGATTATTATGTAATATTTATGATAGAAAACATAATCATGATACATATCTAGTATCCAAATGTATAATGTCATGTGGAAATTTGGCACAAACATTAGTTCTATGTAATAAAAACTAAACTTTTTCGAAATTATAATTCTTTATCCAAATATATCTCCCTTTATATCCATAGTATGTATAGTCACTTGAATATATTCATCAGTGAAAAGGATATGAAAAAATCATAGTAAGGGAGGAATAGGGGATATGAATCAATAATACATGTGTGAGAATAATCAATATCATCATCTCATTAGAATTTTATTAGCATCAAATTAATAAGGGATACATTTAATAAAATTTTGGAATGTAGAATATATATAAAAATGAATCATCCAAACATTGTGGTGAAATAACACACATAGTTTTTAATAAAGATAACATGTTATCCATATAGAAATTTTGTTCCTAAATCATAACATCATCAGTTAAATCAAATATAGAATCATTTTAACACATTATATATATAATATTTTGAGATATATCATATAAGAAAATGAATTGGCTAGATATATAATTACTTTACCACCCATATCATCATAAAATACTCATAATCAAGCACTCTACATTGATGGATAAAAATAGTAATCTCAAGATATCCCATGTAAAGGAATAGGTTTAATAAAATATGTCACATATCATATTTCATGAAATTAACATTAGAATTCCAAAATATATAAGGGATATCAAAATTTGCAATAAAATATCTCTTTCTTCACTCAATGGAGGGTAAATAAATAGGATTCATAGAATATTTTTAAATTAAATTCCTTCTGAAATAACACTATAAAAAGGTTTTAAATAAATTTTAATGGTTAAAAATATTTATATTCCCAAAATTAAAGAAAATAAATATTTTAATGATTTCAATAGGATTATATAGTAATAATAATATAGAAATAAATTTTAAATATAATAAATCCATAAGAAATATTTTGGGTTTGAAAAACCCCTTACCATAAATGTTGTGTTATTTTTCCTATTTTCTGCATCCTGAGAAAGAAACATAGTTTCACTAAAAAATTTAAATATAAGGGAATTAATTAATTTTTCATAATTTATATATCATAATAATTGGATTGTATTTCTTAATTAACCTAGATAAAGGTATAATGTTTTTATATCATGTTTTCCTAAAACATTTCATAATTGATTTAGAATTATTTTCTAGGTAATTTTTACATTGGAAGAATCAATTATAGTAGCATATAAAAAATATATTTATATATATATAGATAATAAATAATTTATAATAACAAACTATAAGGTTGGTGATAAGAAAAGAATTAGAAACGTCCTCTGTGGCTGTTGGCTGACTATTAATATGAAATTGTATGTAGAGGATAAAAAGGAAGCATGAAATATAAATACATCATAATTATTATTTTTTCATTAGGTTGAACTCATCAATTTCACGCTGAATTATCATCAATTTATTAGTATAATATTTTTTTAATGGGATATCGAAAATATGAAGAGAAAAGGAAAACACAAGGTTGAGTTATTAAAAAAATCTCTACTTGGCATTTTTTCTCTTACACAACACCTGATTCCCTTGATTATAGGTGTTAGATTATATAGAACATATATAATTAATAATATAGATAAATGGTAGGTTATTTTATAATTTTTTAGATATTTTATATAATATCCCTGAACTAAAACTTTTGGATCTGATGCTGAGATCTAGATCATTACATTTTTAACCTTAATTTTGATAATTGTGATCGAAATTTTTCATCTAAAACATAAAACATCATACAGAAGACCAGGATCATGTAAAACCTTGGGAACCTCTTAGTTTTCTTGTTTTATAGAGGTATAAAATACTCTAACATAAAAAACTCATATCCAATTGGTCCCATATGTCGTCAAAATAACATTTCTCCCATTAGACCTATATTTTATTATTTGAAAATTGGTTATATAAATAATCTAAGTGAAATAATTTATTTCTATAAATCATTACACACAATTATTTAAAACCAATGGAAAAAGAATCAGAAGAAGGGTGAGATCAAATGATGAATATGGTTAAATATAATATTTAACCATTAAATATCATTAATACGCATAATATTGCATAAGGGTATCAAGTCATAATCAAAGAGAATTATCCAACAATAAAGGAACTGATAAAAATAAACACCTCAATCATCAAACATTAAAACCTAGTAGTGTCAAAATTCAAAATAAATAATAATCAAAATCTATATGATATCAATCTCGATGATGAGAGTAATTATATACTCATAAAATGAAATTAAAAATCTTTTTTTGTAACATGGAGAATCGCTTTCATAAAATCCATTAATAACCCTTTCCAAAAAAAATCAATTGGAATTACCATATTCCTAACCTCCAAAATTATCATTACCTAATGAATTAATGATATATAATGGGTATCACCCTTCGTATAAGCTATATCAGGCTGACTAATTTTCTATGAAAAATAATTGGGGTAAACCCTTTGTATAATATTTATTAGACATACCGATGAGCTAGTATGGGTATGAAACCTTCATATAATCTATATCAGGTTCACCTACTTCTTATAATACGCATGTACCATGATGTAAATTAATTCATCTCAAAAATAAAAAAATGATAATCCCATAAAAAATAATTTGTTTCTATAAAAATATATTAAAAACATGATTATCCCAAGAAATAAAATAGGTTAAATAAAAAACTAATTCAACATGATTAACCCAAGTAATAGAAATGGATTAAACAAAAAACACTTTGAAAAATTATTAACCCGGGGAAAATTAATGGGTTCTGAAATAATCTCTTTGTAACATCAATAACCCATTGGAAAAATTGTATAAACCAATATCCCATTAAAAAACATTTTCCACTGAAATTATAATTGAGGATAGAATTAGTTAAAAATATCCCCTGTGGAGGTTAGGAAACATTAAGGGTTGTTGATGTGGATTAATGGAAATTTCCATAAAATATTATTAGGATATTCTTGAGGAAAATAACCATTAAGTATTCCAAAGCATACCATAAAACATAAAAACATTTTATTTATTATCTCATTCAATGGATTAACATTAAATTAAACGTATAATATCATGAGATTAATAACATTCATGATATATCATTCCAATGTGGACGTATATAATCCTTATAAAATTATATATGTGTATTACAAAACAAACATCCCAAAGAAAGAAAATTGTGACCAAAATCCATTACAACTTTGATATCTATGAAAAAATAATCCATATGAAATGAAATTAATTAAACAAGACTTATAATGTCATGATATATAATTATATTTAATATTTGACATGTTAAATAGGTATTATATACACTTAATAAAATGAGTTAGGTATATAACATAACGAACAACAGAATGAAGGCAAATTGTGACAATAGTCCATTACTGCATGGGAAACATTGAAACTGTAATCACCATGAAAGAATAATTATTAAATAAAAAATTTAAAAATAATTAATTTAAAATAATAAATTAAATAATATTAAATAATGGAATTATATACACTACAAAAAATTAGTAAGTGGTGAAAATGATTTAGGGCTCATAGATATAAACATGAGACAAGAATCCATTACATCAAGTCCAATTTGTCATGGAAATTCTCTAAATTCATGAATAATAAAATTATTTTATTTATATTCTTAGTTGAAAAATGTTTCCAAATTTTTTATTACTTTAATTTCACTTATAAAGATGTTATATAAAATTAAATAATCAATTAGTTCTGACCATATTCAGCTTATGTCTCAAAACTGACATTGATAGGTCGACTATGGGAAATGCGATCATTATATAAACATATTAAAAATAATAATGACTAATTAATTATCATATGTATACATATATTAAAATTTTAAAACTAATAATGAATGATGGTTATGAAAAATGAATTCACATTTCAATCAGGGAGAGAGTAGGCTATAGGTGCACATGCGTAACATTCCCATTTTTATACGGTCATTATGGAAAGAAGGTATGAAAAAATTATCATTCAAATAATGATCAAGATATTATAAATTAAATATTATTTAATCATATATACATATATATAAAATTATTATGATGTAAAAGTAATCACATCACCATGAGGAGGCAGTATTCCACACATTTGTGAATGACCTTATTAAATTTTCAGTGAGTGAAAGGGAAATAAAGGAAATGATATAAAATATTTAAAGAAAGTTAATTTATGTTATTAAAATAATAACTATGTTATTTTTTTAAATATAGTTAATTAAACCCATCATTAAAACATTCCATATCAGGTGTCACCTTTTCACATTTCTTTTACAAGGTGGTAGACCAAACATCCACAAACTATGTTATCACATTTACAAAAAATGGGAAACATGATGGTATGTGTTGTACAAAACATCAATAAGAACTAACCTAACATTATATATATATATATTAAATAAAAATAGAGTTTCTATCATAATACAAATCCATGAGAGGTGTTAAAGGAAAAATGAACGACATCATTACGTGAGGTGGCACTGTTGCATACATGAATGGTAAAATCATCACACATTTTACGGAAGAGTGTGTAGGTGTATATCTAACCCATAAAATAAAAAATGTAGGATATTTAAGAAATAAATTTTATTATATAATCATGGAATGAATGTAATTTAATTATTTGAAGAAAAAATAAAAAAAAGTAATCATTGAATAATGTTATATCTTTTTCGTGTAACACTTTTTTGGTTTCCCCAAAAAATATAATTGGATATATTTTTACAAATAGTTAGGCATCTAGGATTAAGGGTATGATTTGGGGATCTTATTTTAGAATATAATGGATGATTCAAAGTGTTTGTATAGGTTTGTGGAATGTGAAGAGTGAATTCATTTTTATAGTGGATGACAATTGAAATTCTTCTAAATACCAAATTGCAAAAAACTATTTATAGTTCTACATTACCACATGTGATTCCTATGGGAGTTGGTTAGCTGGATTTTTTTGTTCTTTATGATAACTTGTATTAATATTTTTTAATATTAAAAAACTTGATGTCACATTATGATTTATCTTCGGCATAACATTGTATGTGGTATTGCCACAATAGTAGCTATCACAATGAAAGGCCATAGAAGTTTCCCACTACAATGAAACGAATAAGTGTTTGAACAATTTATTAAATATATATGTTATATAGAGTTATTATATCATTTTAGGTACAAAAATTATATTTTTTGTCATGAGTGGATACACGTAGGACTTTTTATATCCTTCTCAAGGTGTACGCCCATGGTAATACCTAGTATGTTTTTATAAAAATGAGACCCTCCATAAATAAATCCTCATTTATCTTAGGAATTGGATGTTCCTATCCACTAATGTGTGTATTTAAACTTATAATTTTGTTTTTTTATTATTTAGTACTACGAATCTCTTACATTGATGTATTGTTGAAAAATGTGATGACAGATGTTCATGAAGAGGTAGGATACATTGGCTGCATCATGAGTTATATTTCATTAAAGAATCATGAAAGAAATTAAATATCATTTCCATATTTTAATGATAGTTTATATCTCAATTCATTTGATAAAAATTAAATAATCTAAATAAATTAGTGGTCACAGTGTTCTATAGGCTAGTTTAATTTCGTTTATGTCAGATATGGAGACATAAAGCATATAGTTTGATGGAAATGAATTCAAACATCTTGATGAAGATTTCATGATAATGTTTTTATATTAAATATTATACATATGTATGAGGTAATAAGTATTTTTTTAGTTAAATTCATTATCTATGGGTTATTTGGTGTGTTTCTAGACTCTATCCTTGGACTTCAAGTTGCTTCACCAATTGACACTGAGAAATAGGCATACAGTTTTACACACTATGTGTATCGAGAATCTTAGTGAAATGATATAGCAGTATTAATTATTTTACATGTTTAATAAAAATTATTACCATAAGTGGTTTAGTAATATTTATGTTTAATTTAAAGGGAATATTCAATCATCACTTAATCTAGATAATATGGTGTGTGTAGAATATTTAATAATATTTTTTTTATATTTAGTGAATATAGTATTTATTAATTTATTAGGAAATAATTTAGTGATATTTATTTAATTAATAAATTTTCATTATTTAGGGTCTGATTAATATTTTAGAATAATGGAGAAATGAGATTAATGGTTCGATGAGAAAAAAATACACATTTAATATTATTTGAATAATAATATATAATTTAATTCAATATTTAAGCGCATGCGGAGAAATAATGAAAATAAAATTATTATTATTACCTAAATTTTTTTATGGATTAAATAAATAATATTTCACTTGTGAAATTATTTTATTCTTAACCCTAGTACTACATAAACCAGATTATATTATTTTCTAAATGAGCCAATTAATTTTTTTAGTTGTGTATAATAGATTTGGTGAATTCTCTCAAGAACTAGAGAGATCCCTTCATTATGAATGGTTCAATGAATGGAGGGTGATCTTCCTCCAAATACCACTCTCATGTCATGTCAGATCAATGAGAATTATTTAGAAGATGTTTTCAAGGTGATCAAAGGAGAACGACACAAGTGATTGGATATTTTGTGCTAGTACTGGGAGATACCTATGGTTATTTTAATATATATGTGGAAATTTTTTTGATCACCACTATATGTTATATTATTTGAATCTTAAATATATAATAACTATACACTTAAGATTTTTTTTCAAATACATTAATGAATAATGAATTCAAAAAAGTAATTTTTTTATAAATTAAATTGATTATAAATAATATGTAAGGATACATTCTCTGGTTACTCCATTCTATCCCTTTTCAATATTATATTTTTCAATTATGTATTTAAATAATTTTCCAATTTTTTAACCTCCTATTGATAACAAATCATGAAAAATATAAATGTTTGGAATGACCCATTACACACTTCGGCTGTGCTCGAAACCTTCATGTGGTATCATAGGGGAAAATAATTATTTTTAATAATTTTAATATCATTTATTGGTTTACAAAATTTTGATATAGTTTTCAATTAATGTTTAGTCATTCTTTTAATCTAAATTGTGAGATCTGGTTCTTCCTCCTTCATTTCTCATAGATCTTATAAATACATTTAATTTTTTGAAAAAAATAATATAGAAGATCCCATCTATTGTTTTAACGGATTTTGGCCATACAATACATGATTACATGACAATAAATTATATTTACACACCATGTAATTTTTTTCAATGCATCTTGTATTAATTACCCAATTATTTAAAACTGTTTGACTTTATGACACATAGTGCATTAATTACATACACTGTGTGTTGCACAGGCTTGTGTGGAAGATTCTTCAGCTGGTGTACATGTTGTGTAAACCACAAAAAAATCATGTAATCCCAATTAGTCACATATGGTTCATGTATTACTATACACAACATATATGACCAGTGACCATGTATCAAGGAGTCAACATGTTGTGTATTCATTTATAGATACCATATACTTCAAATTTCTAAGGAAAAATTAACACGAGGAGTCCCTAGGTGTGTGCCCCAGATACACAATGATAGATTTACATGTCATGCATCTCGTCAGTAAATTCAACGTACTTATAAAAAATAATAAATATTTAATGTTTTTTTACTATATTATGTAATCCTTATTAGAATGTTCATTCACGTGGTCATTAAGATGATAGGACATTCTATGTGGTGGGGTTTAAATAAATAAATATATATATATATATATATATTACTCATATCTTGGTAATGATCATATTTACATATCTTTTATGATTTGTATTATAATTGTTACTCTACGTGTATTAAAACATGATGCAATATATAACAATAAATAAATTCATGTAATAATTAATTTGATACTACACATCATGAAAGTACATAAAAATACATGTATTTTATATGTCACAGTAGTAGAAAATATACATGTATAATACATGTTGGGTAAATTAGGATGGGGGTTCACCATATTTCCTCCAAGGTATATTTATGAAAATAGTTAATTTTACCAAAATTAATTTAATTAGTTCATAATTATGATGGATGAGAATCTCAATAAAATTTAAATCAGAATAAACGTAAAATTTTTTTTAATTAAAGAGGATAATTAATTGATTTGAGCATGATTTATTTTAATTAAGAATGATTATGAATTTAATTATATTTTTGTTAAATCCATAATTTTTTACGTGTATGAAGATGATTAAGAGAATATAGAAAACCTTTATGGATGATTGGTTTCATTTAATTTATTATTAAATTGTTTTTCTATTCGCCTTCCCTCATATCATTATGTACGGGATTTCATGCCCATAGTTTCTATTATATAAACCCTTTCCCCTCACCTTAGTGTGAGTAACAACATATGAAATGGAAGGATTTCCAGATTATTGAGGGTGTTCCTCATTATAGAAATATAGAAACCAATCCAAGAGAGATACAATGGTGGTTATGTGGAAATTGATAACAAAATCCTTAATTAGTTTAAGTGGTTTTCCCCTAGGTCAAAGGTTAGTTTATCAACCACTAGACAAACTAACCAATAGTGAAATATCATGTTCACAAAACATTATAATTTTATTTCTACTATTTTCATGGGATATTACATTATGGATGTTTTTATTGATGACATGAATTATTTAAACTAACGGTCATGAAAGACATAAAAAATAAATTGCCTTATCTATAAATTTTATCTAAGACATGGTAAATAACATAATTAAATACAATTAATACTGATACGAATGTATTTAAAATAATAATTATAAATTTCAGCATAATAGGATAAAAGCCAACAATTATATATAGTATGTCGGTATAGCCTTCCACTACATCAAATAAAATCAAACCATAGTTCAATGTTCAAGACGAGAAAAAGTTCATGTTATTTCAATTATCATGGAATATTGACATGATGTTTTTGGTTATCTTAACTTAGTTAAACTCAATGGTTGTCTGATAAAAAGTTAAATGGTGTAACTGAGAGGAACGATTTGATTAAATCCAATTTAAAGATTTAAATATTGGGGAGTCCACTCAATAGATCAGAGAACTATGAGTTAATGTAGTTGGAATTATTAATGCTGACCTAAAAACATTCATGTTTCTGGACTATCCATTATTGTCGTAATGAGAAGGGTAATATAGATCCTTTCAACTGGAATGTACCAAAATAGAGATATTTCTATGAAAATGGTCTGGGCTATTGGTTTTCAATAAAATAGTGGGATACTAATTAATATTTTATTTTTGTATGAGACTAAATTTTTTCGTTAAATTAATAGAATTATGATAATCATATATGTACAAAAAACAATTTGATTTCATCAATCATATAACTATAATCCATACTATATAAAGATAACCTTCTCACCTGTACAGATTTATAATAGTAGAAAAGGTATATAATCATTATCTATAACACCCCGAGCTTCCATGATATGCTTCTCATTCAATAATGCAATAGCTTGCATTGTACGCAAGTTCGAGGTTCTAACACACACCAAAACCAATAAATGTAGCTGTTATGAATGGTAATACATAATTTTCGAAATTATATAAATTTTATATTACAAAATGGACTTCATTTTTGGATTCGGAATATCGAAATTAGCCTATGTTGAATTTTTGGTATTTTTCTGAGAACTTCCAATTTTTTATGAATAGTGAAAAATACTTAAAAACAACTTTTTTAATCAAAATAATTTATAGTGATAAATTATACTACTGAGTGGTTTTAAAGTATAATTAGAATATATTTTTACAATTTTATCCAATTGTGTTCATTATAATTAATTTCACTTTGTAATTGGACATAAATAATTTTTAATCTTTTGATATATATTATTTCTGAAAAACATGCTATTTGTTGTGACAGCGGGAATTAATTATAAAATTAATTAATGAAACTTATATGTTTGGAATTTTGTAAAATAGAAATCATTTTTGAATTTGGAATATCAATTAACGCTTAGGGTGAAATTTTGGCATTGTTTTGAAAAACTTCAAATTTTGATGAATAGTGAAACTACTACGTGGTAGTTAAAAAAATGAATTTTTCATAAAACATAATTTTACCGCTTCTGTGAATGGAATTTTGAAAATCCGAGAGACACGATTAATATCAAGAAGTGAAATGTGGTTCAATGATATGAAAATAATTTTTGGTGAATAGTAACTTTTTACTTTTATTTTCCACGGTTAAAAGTAAATAGGGTAATTAAGGGTAAAAATGATATCAATATTACCCTGAAACATGTCCTAATTCTATTGGACAAGTGTAGATAGACCACAAAAAACCTTAGGAATAAAATATTATCATTTAGGTCCACTTGGAATAGATTAGAACATTTATTAATATTTAATTCAAAGAAGTGTTAAAAGAGTTAAAATAAAAGTTTATTTACTAAAACATTGTTAATATAGAGTTATACATAAGATAAATTAGATTGTAAATATTCATTAGAAAGATAATAATATTTCCTACATTATTATATTTTATTTATAATTTTTATACATTAAATAATTTAATTTATTTATGACACAATGATGATGCAGTAATTACTATAATAGTGAAAAATTAAAATAATTGATATTATAAATACTCAAATAAATATAATTTTAAACTTTTAATGAATTAAACTAATTTTATAGGATAATATGACATATTAGGATTTATTTATTTAACGTTTTTCGAAGTAATCAATCTGTTATGAGTTTCACAAAAATCAACTATTGAATAGTGTCAAAATTGACATAAAAGGGTTTTTAAAACAAATATTATATTATTAATTGATATTAAATTCCTAAAAATCTAAGATTCCACCAAGAGACTTATATAGTGATAGGTGTATCATTAATGGACCACTTGGTGGTCTCTTGGATGTATATAGTAAGTTTATTAACTATATAATATAAAAATATGATGTGACATGGTAAATGTCAAACTGATTAACTAAGAGTTAAAACTAAATGATAAGGTTAATATAATGACCCAAACCTATCTAAATTATATTGGTTGAATTTATTTAGACCTATACCCAACTTAACATTTAACTAATCAACTTTGGAGCCATTAGAAACCAAATATGAGGTTATTAGAAATTAATATTTCTAGATTTTCCAAAGGTGCCCCTCACCCCTCTTATAAAAGGGCACTCCTACTTCTCATTACTTCACACCTTCAAAGCCTATTGGTTCGGCCAAACCCTACCTAGATACTCTCTCAACTTCCCTTACTACAACCTAGAGGCATTAGTTTGATCAGAAAGCCAACCTATGGATCCCTTTTGATCAAATCAAAAGGAAGAACCCAAAGAAGAGGTAATGTTTTCACCACCCTCTTTCAAATTCATTTCTTCTTCAAATTCTTCTTACTTTGTTATTACCATTCTAAAATAATAAATCTAGTATCATATATATACTGTGATGTTATTATAAATATGGTACAACCATATTCAGTATTCTATCCATCCTTTGAATAACATGTCACCATACGTGCGTACGTACGGCTTACCGTCTCCACATCGTGGTGTAATTGTTATTCAATAAATTATTATTTGGATGGGTATAATAATGATGTGTAATTAATGTAAATAATAAATGTAACATGTTAATGATTCTGTATATATGATATACCATCCAATTATATATTATTTTAATATCAAAAGAATGATATTGTCACTCGTGCCTACGTACGGACTACCATCTCCACGAACGCGATGAGAATAATTCTCCATCGTATCCATTAAAGTATAATTCTCATTTGATGATTAATAATAGTATCTAAGAACTTGATATCATTCTGGATATGATTAAGATACAACCTATCCATGACAAACACGGCTTACGTAACAAAACATATAAAATAAAATGAGTAAGTTAACACCGGAAACAACGATAATACTAAGATATTATTAACAAATCAATGTTAAAAGATCATATATGATATCATATTAATGTATATGATTCTTTTATAATTTAATAAAAATTATTTCATCATTATACAGGAGGTTAAACTACCCTCAACCAAGGAAAAGTACAAGGTAAGTGTTTATTTCGCAATCTCTCCATTATCCGAGGTTGTTTATACGTAATAATCTACTGGGATTTCCTTATCATCCACATCCATGTTTCTTGAAAATGTATTTCAAAACATTTTTACCATTTACAAGAATATGGGTTAAAGTCATTTATACCCTTGTTTGACTTTTTATAAGAGTTTTATAGAGGAATCATTCCATCGTTTTCCAAACAAGGTGCTTTTAACCTTTTCGACAAGATTAAGGTAAGAATGTTTTTTTAACTTATACGGCGGGTGCGGCTATTTTCCACTGTTATAAAATCTTTAAAGCTTCCCTTACAAGATTATAAGAATATTTTTAATGAAAATTTTTTATTTTATAAATATATGACTCTTAAATGATTTCAAAATAAAAAAGAGATATTTCTCTAAGAAGAGTTTTGATTTCATCTATGTCAACATCCTTTGATGGATTTTACGCTTATTTGAAGTTGATTTATTATGATACAAAAACATCTATATTGTATTGAAGGTTTTGGGATATGTTTGACTATGGATGTGTAATTTTTATACCATTCATAGTTTATGGGTAAAGTATTCACATTTCCCATGCTAGTTTTAATACAAATTTTTGTGTTATATTTCATCATCTTCTTAAGATGAATGTGTTGGGATAGTATGTTCCAGGTTGGGGACCGATAAAAGTAAGCCCTCCGGGTTGGGGTCTGGTTACAGCAGACCCTCCAGGTTGGTGTCCAGTTATTAGAGGCACTCTAGGCTGTGTCCGGTTATTAGAGGCACTCCGGGTTGGTGTCCGGTTATTAGAGGCACTCCGTGTTGGAGTCCGGTTATAGTGGCTCTCCGGGCTAGGTTCCAGTTACAGTTATACCTCAGGTCTTGGCACGAGGCCTTGACACAGAAATTAAAGTTCGGTATTATGCATTCCATCTTTATGAAAGTGGTTATTGATATTGCATGTGATTATTCGATCAGTAGAATATCCATGTGAATAAGTAAATGGCATTATTTCATTTTATTTATGCTATACTATATTGAAGTTCATATTTAAAAGGATTTTGTTTTAGTTATACATTGCCTTAAATGGTTATTCTTATTTATGAAAGTTTCTTCTATATTGTTATCCTTACTGGGCATTTGAGCTCACCCCTTTTCTTTGTTTTATTTTTCCCAGGATAAGAAGAAGTAAATTATGAATGACCTGCAGGGATAGTATGAGGGGATAAGAGTGTGGACTATGGAAACTATGTTTTTGTAGTTTTCATTTTTATGATGTAAAACATTATGAATATATCTTGTATTTTCAAGGCTACTAAACCAATCGGTCTTTCGATATTTGATCTTTCTTGTTATCATGCCAATGTTATGTAATAATTCACCGACTCTGGGTAACTGGGGTCGGGGCATTACAGTTGGTATCAGATGAAATTTAATACAAACCTTGGAAGGTAGATTTAGATAAACTCTGATTAGAGCACATAGATTTAAGATGAACTTTGAGGATTAGTATAGAAGAACTTCCTAGAATTTTGGTATTGTAGAGATTTTGTGAGTTTTCCGAGCAATACATCCCTGTCTGGATACGAGCAGGTAGAGGCGGCTCTGGCATGGATGTAACTAGGGGTAATACCTGAAAACACCGCTTTGAGCTAGACTCGAATGGGAACTGGTGCACGACAACGGGCCTTGCTGCACTCTTGGTTACGACACTCCCAGGGGATATGCTTAGGATAACTTTAATTTTCTTTACAAATCATTATGAAGGGTTTATGAGTATATACATTCTCAAATAAAACATTCTTATGATTATGGATAATATCCATAAATATTTCAATTTATGTTAAGTGTTTTATAAGTATGGGATTATGTAAACTGATCTAGTTTATGCCATTGTTTAGAAATGGTGGCTAGTGGAAGAAATGGAAACTGTATCAATGCACGCACTCCATGTAGGGATTTCCCTCCTGCTCTAGATAATTATAGCAGATCTGGTGATACAATTGGTGCCGATCAGCTAATCACCATACTAGGACAACTCACTCATGTTATGGATAATAACCTTACCCGTATAGAGCACCCTGATCCGCAGCGTGGAGGATCAATGTTAGATCTCTTTATGAGGCAACAACCACCAACGTTCAATGGGAGTACAAATCCCTTAGTAGTTGAGCAAAGGATAAATTCCCTAGAGAAAATATTTCAGGCTTTGGGGAGTAGTGAAAGGGAAAATGTTATCACGGCAGTTTACTGCCACACTGGAGATGCTGATGAATGGTGGTCATTGATTCAAAATACAAAGGAAGATGATGAAGTATCAAATATGGAATAGAGGGAGTTCAAAGATCTGTTTTTAGAAAAATACTTTCCTCGTGACCATCGAGCAGATATGGAAAGGCAATTTCTGAGTCTGAGAAAAAAGGAGGATGAGAATGTCACAATGTATGAAGCCAACTTTACAAGGTTAGCAAGGTATGCTAGAGATTATATACGTAACCCATGAAGTAAGATTGATTGTTTCTTTGATGGGTTAAAACCATTTCTTCATCGAGCATTAGCCTCACAATCCTTCTCATCGTACGAAGACATTGTCTCATGTGCTATCAAAACTGAAATGGAATTTTCTATGTCTTATGATTTTAAAGCAAAGTAAGAGAAGAAGAGATCTGCTGATCAATCTTGGAATGGAAATAAGCAGAAGAAGGGAAAGTTGAATATCCATCCTATGGTAAATGTGGGAAGAAACACCCCGGTACTTGCTTGAAGGGAATGGGAGTCTATTAAAAGTGTGGTGAAAAAGGCCACCAAGCTCATGATTGCAAAGGGAAGAAGGAAGCTACCAATGTTGAGTGCTACAATTGTAGAGAAACGGGGTAATATTCAAATGAATGTCCAAAGCGTCAAGGAAACTTACCTCAGAAAAGTCCAAGGGATCAAGGCCAATCTTATGATGTTACTACAGTTGAAGTGGAATAATTAATGTACTGGTGCCTTTGGACTCAAGGATTAAATTCTGGTTATAAGAATAATGTGATATATATAAGGATTGTACTGCAGTACTTGTTGTTTTAATTAAGGTTTTAAAATGATGAAGGTAATCATATTTTAGGATGTGATAATAAGAGAAACTTTACTTTGTTTGGGGAATCTGATGAATTGATTTTGGAATTTAGAGACCTTTTAGAGAAAGTCTGGACAGAGGTATTTTGGTTAATTATAAAGGTTGGAATGGATTAACTTGAACTTTGGATAATATTTTTTAAAGTTAAAACATTTCTAAATATTATTTTTGGAATATTATAATACTAAAGTTTTAGGAAAAGGACAACCTGCAGGTTGGGGGATAGCCTGTCGCGTCGGACAAAGCTGCAGGAATCGAACCCACAACCATAGTGCGACATGCCTTTATTACCTACCACTAGCCTACAGGAAGTCCCTAGTTATTACAAAATAGTTTTCCTATTCTAAATGGTAAGTGTTAATATTTGGAACCTTGTACGAATAGGATAAATATAATATTTTTGAGTTCTAATATCTTTTGAGTGAAAAATGGTTTTGTGGTAAACATTAATTAAAGAATGAAAGTCTACCTGACAAGTAATTATATTTCCTTACATTCTTATTAAATCTATTAAATAAATTCCTCAACTTTATGAAAGGTAACATAAAACAAAAACATTGCCGGTTAACTTTTCCAACTGGGGATTCAATTACCGTTTAACCAATCACAAGTTTGTGATTTTCTTGTGGTTAACTTTCTCCTAATCCTGATTTCTACAACTCTCCATCAGACCTTAATGGTTTGTTTCTCCTCCATATCCATATTTTCATAGAATCCCAGTATGGGCTATCTCGGATGACCTTGGTACTTCTCTTTCTTTCTTTTAAAGTTATATTTTTATTAACCCTATTTCCGATGTGGGTTTTCCACGAAGTAATTTTCTACATTCAACCTTTTACTTTCAAAGAAAAATTTCAAATTGTGAGGATGCAATTTATTGAAGGAGGGGAGAATGTAACCCCCCGAGCTTCCAGGATACGCTTCTCATTCAATAATGCAATCGCTTGCATTGTACGCAAGTTCGAGGTTCTAACACACACCAAAACTAATAAAAGTAGCTGTTATGAATGGTAATACCTTCTTTTTGAAATTATATAAATTTTATATTACAAAATGGAATTCATTTTTGGATTCGGAATATCAAAATTATCCTATGTTGAATTTTTGGTATTTTTCTGAGAACTTCCAATTTTTTATGAATAGTGAAAAATACTTAAAAACAACTTTTTTAATCAAAGTAATTTATAGTGATAAATTATACTAATGAGTGGTTTTAAAGTATAATTAGAATATATTTTTACAATTTTATCCAATGGTGTTCATTATAATTAATTTCACTTTGAAATTGGACATAAACATTTGTCAATCTTTTGATATATATTATTTCTGAAAAACACGCTATTTGTTGTCACAGCGGGAATTAATTATAAAATTAATTAATGCAACTTATATGTTTGGAATTTTGTAAAATAGACATCATTTTTGAATTTGGAATATCAATTATATCTTAGGGTGAAATTTTGGCACTGTTTTGAAAAAAATTCAAATTTTGATGAATAGTGAAACTACTAAGTGGTAGTTAAAAAACTGAATTTTTCAGAAAACATAATTTTACCGCTTCTGTGAATGGAATTTCAAAAATCCTAGGGACACGGTTAATATCAAGAAGTGAAATTTGGTTCAATGAGATGAAAATAATTTTTGGTGAATAGTAACATTTTACTTTTATTTACCACGGTTAAAAGTAAATAAGGTAATTAATGGTAAAAATGATATTAATATTACCATGACACATGTAATAATTCTATTGTAAATGTGTATCTCGACCAAAAACAACATTAGGAATAAAATTTTATCTTTTAGGTCCACCTGGAATAGATTAGGACATTTATTAATATTTAATTCAAAGAAGAGTTAAAAGAGTGAAAATCAATGTTAATTTACTAAAACATTTTTAATATAGGGTTATACATAAGATAAATTCGATTGTAAATATTAATTAGAAATATATTAATATTTCATACATAATGATATTTTATTTATAATTTTTAGACATTAAGTAATCTAATTTATTTATGACACAATGATGATGCAGTAATTACTATAATAGTGAAAAATTAAAATAATTGATATTATAAATACCCAAATAAATATAATTTGAAACTTTTAATGAATTAAACTAATTTTATAGGATAATATGACATATTATGATTGATTTATTTGACCTTTTTCTAAGTAATCAATCTGTTATGAGTTTCACAAAAATCAACTATTGAATAGTGTCAAAATTGACATAAAAGAGTTTTTAAAACAAATATTATATTATTAATTGATATTAAATTCCTAAAAATCTAAGGCTTGTCCAAGAGACTTATATCATGATAGGTGTATCATTAATGGACCACTTGGGGGTATCTTGGATTTATATAGTATGTTTATTAACTATATAATATAAAAATACAAAGTGACATGGTAAATGTCAAACTAATTAACTAAGAGTTAAAACTAAAAGATATGGTTAATATAATGACACTAACCTGTCTAAATTCTATTTGTTGAATGGATTTCGACCTATCCCCATCTTAACCTTTAAATAATAAACTTTGTAGCCATTAGAAACCTAATATGAATTTATTATAAATTAATATTTCTAGCTTTTCCAAAGGTTCCCCTCACCCCTCTTATAAAAGGGCACTCCTCCTTCTCATTACTTCACACCTTCAAAGCCTTTTGGTTCAGCCAAAACCTGACAAAATACTCTCTCAACTTCCCTAAATACAAACTAGATGCATTATTCTGATCATAAAGCCAACCTATGGATCCCTTTTGATCAAATCAATAGGAAGAACCCGAAGAAGAGGTAATGTTTTCACCACCCTCTTTCAAATTCAGTTCTTCTTCAACTTCTTATTCCTTTGTTATTACCATTCTAAAATAATAAATACAGTATTATATATATACTGTGATATTATTATAAATATGGTAAAACCATATTCTGTATTCTATCCTTCCTTTGAATAACATGTCACCATACGTGCGTACATACGGCTTACCGTCTCCACGTCGTGGTGTAATTGTTATTCAATAAATTATTATTTGGATGGGTATAATAATGATGTGTAATTCATGTAAATAATAAATTTAAAATGATAATTATTCTGTATATATGATAAACCATCCAATTATATATCATTTTAATATCAAAAGAATGATATTGTCGATCGTGCGTACGTACGGACTAGCGTCTCCACGAACGCGATGAGATTCATTCTCCATCCTATCCATTCAAGTATAATTCTCATTTGATGATTAATAATAGTATCTAAGGACTTGATATCATTCTGGATATGATTTAGATACAACCTATCCATGACAAACACAGCTTACGTAACAAAACATATAAAAGAAAATGAGTAAGTTAACACCCGAAACAACAATAACACTAAGATATTATTAACAAATCAATGTTAAAAGATCATATATGATATCATATTAATTTATATGATTCTTTTATAATTTAAATAACAATTATTTCACCATTATACAGGAGGTTAACCTACCCTCAACCAAGGAAAAGTACAAGTTAAGGGTTTATTTCTCAATCTCTCCATTATTCGAGGTTGTTTATACGTAATAATCTACTGGGATTTCCTTATCATCCACATCCATGTTTCTTGAAAATGTATTTCAAAACATTTTTAACATTTACAAGATTATGGATTAAAGTCATTAATACCCTTTTTTGACTTTTTATAAGAGGTTTATAAAGTAATCTTTCTGTTGTTTTCCAAACAAGGTGCTTTTTAACCTTTTCGACAGGATTAAGGTAAGAATGTTTTTTTAACTTATTCGGCGGGTGCGGCTATTTTCCACCGTTATAAAATCATCAAAGCTTCCCTTAAAAGCATATAAGAATATTTTTAAAGAAAATGTTTTATTTTATAAATATATGACTCTTAAATTATTTCAAAATAAAAAGAGATATTTCTCTAAAAAGAGTTTTGATTTCATCTATGTCAACATCGTTTGATGGATTTTACGCTTATTTGAAGTTGATTAATTATGATACAAAAACATCTATATTGTATTGAAGGTTTTGTGATATGTTTGACTATGGATGTGTAATTTTTATACCATTCATGGTTTATGGGTAAAGTATTCACATTTTTCATGCTAGTTTTAATACAAAATTTTTTGTTATATTTCATCCTCTTCTTAAGATGAATGTGTTGGGATAGTATGTTCCGGGTTGGGGACCGGTAAAAGTAAGCCCTCTGGGTTGGGGTCTAGTTACAGCAGACCCTCCGGGTTGGTGTCCGGTTATTAGAGGCACTCCGGGTTGGTGTCCAGTTATTAGAGGCACTCCGGGTTGGTGTCCGGTTATTAGAGGCACTCCGGGTTGGAGTCCGGTTACAAAGGCTCTCCGGGTTGGGTTCCGGTTACAGTTATACCTTAGGTATTGGCATGAGGCCTTTATACAAAAATTAATGTTCTGAATTATGCATTCCATCATTATAAAAGTGGTTATTGATATTTCATGTGATTATTTGATCAGTATAATATCCATGTGAATAAGTAAATGGCATTATTTCATTTTATTTATGCCATAATATGTTGAAGTTCAAGTTTAAAAGGCTTTTGTTTTAGTTATACATTGCCTTAAATGTTTATTCTTATTTATGAAAGTTTCTGATATATTGTTATCCTTACTGGGAATTTGAGCTCACCCCTTTTCTATGTTTTATTTTCCCCAGGATAAGAAGAAATAAATTATGAATGACCTGTAGGGATAGTATGGGGGGATATGAGTGTGGTATATGGAAACTATGTTGTAGTAGTTATCATTTTTATGATGTAAAACATTATGAATATATCTAGTATTTCCAAGGCTACTAAACCAATCGGTCTTTAGAGATTTGATCTTTCTTGTGATCATGCCAATGTTATGTAATAATGCACCGACTCTGGGTAACTGGGGTCGGGGCGTTACATTATCCATCTCAATGGAAGGAAATTTTTTTTGCTAGAAGAACATATTACTAATTCACCTAGTAATGAGGCAAGTGATGTAGATTTATCTCTCTATGAGAGACATCTAAATGATTCCACATATATTTAGTGTCTCATGATATCATCCCTGACCAATATTCTTTTAAAGCAGCATGAATACATAGACGTGTATATCATGATGTTTCACCTTTGATATATTTATAAAGAGAATATTAGACAAGAGATGTATGAGATATCAAATAATCTTTTTACAACTAATCAAAGATATCCATTTCCAAATCGTCTGCATGTATCCAATATTATTGTCTACCTTTCATTATTGTACATCTTAGGGATTAAATTAAAGGTTGAGTTGTGTATATATCTCATACATTATTCACTATATAATAAATTCTCTATTTTTATAATTAATTACAATATGAAAAATAAATCTTAAGAGTCTTTCAAAACATTTTACTTTGATTCACCAGGTGGATATAGACATGGGTCATGATAAACCCATTTTCCTTGTGCTGAATAAGAAAAGGAAGAAGAATTAAAAGGTTTATAATTTTCATAAAAATTAGAAATATCATGATAAACTTCCATCCAAGAACTGGAAGATCCAGAGACGGAGAAACAAAAATGAGGAAGTATGTTTGACATGTGGAAATCTAGGCCACAGGAAGAGGAACTTCCCCAAGAAGTAAGGGGAATCTAAAGGTGTGTTCATTATCGATTGTAATCTTTCAATATATACAGATTAGGTATTATATTCAACTTGGGATGCTCACATTTGTACTTAAATGAAAGAACCATGTATATTCTCAATGATTGCAAGAGGAGAGGTGGGCCTACAAGATGAAAATGGTGTATGAATGGCTGTTCTAGATGTTGGTGACAACCACTTTTCATAACCAATATTTTTAATTTTGGTTTTAAAATATTTTTAATATATTTTGACATTTACCAATAACAAATTTTCTATATAATACCTAGATGCTGATGGTTTATATTCAAGTTTTGAAATATATATTATTTTTTATAAGGAAAAATTTCTTATGGTATAAACCTTATAAATAGTGGTCTTTAGTTATTAAATTATGAAACATATGTCCTTTAAATTGACAATGAATCCTATTCACATGTATCATATATCACCGAGTTATGGAATCACCGTATTGGCCATTTAAATAAGAATAGTTTGACAAAGCTCTATAAATATGTTTATTTAGACTCTTATGAGTTAAAAAATATTGAAATATATCATTCATGTTTTGAATAAAAAATGATCAAACCACCAAGTGGTGGAAAAAGTGAAAGGGACACCTAGCTTCTATTATTGGTACATACCGATGTGTATGTAATATTTCTAGTAGAATCTATAGATGGAAATTCTTACATCATAACTTTTACTAGCGAATTAAGTAGATATGAACATGTCTACATAATATGGTATAAGTAAGAGTACTTTGAAAAATTCAACAAATTTAATAATGATTTTTAGAATCAACCTATAATGAAGATAAAAAATATTTGATTAGATCAACATGGTGAATATATTAATGAAGAGTTTATTGGATTTTGATAAGATTTTATGATTCAGTCTAAATTCATTCCACCATAGACACCTCATTGGAATGGTGATAGTGAATAGAGGAATCATATCTTTATAGATATTGTAAGGTCGATAATGAGTCATTTAGATCTAGCACTATCCTTTTGTGGCCAAGCATTAAATACTATGACACACACATTAAACCGAGTGATGAATAATGGGATTATAGGATTCTCTTCATGGTCTAGAGTGGAATGAAACTTATTATGTTACACACACATGTATGTGGTTGGAGGAATTTATTAAGGCATTATTAGGCAACAAACAAGGACCCTAGGGAAAATATTGAATGTTTATTTGTCATCCTAAGGAAAAATAGGAATGTTTCCTACACAACCTCCATAATAAGAATGTGATTGTTGCTTGATAAGACAAATTTCATATGAGGGACAATATCCTAAAAAGGATAGTGAGAGAAATATTGAAATTGATGAAGTTGAAGCCCATGATATATAAGAGTTTCTATAAGAACAGATTTTAGAGTTCCCCATGGAAGAAAAATATCCTAAATACAATTACTAAGTAGGAGAACAAGAGAGGTAATTGATCTACAAGGACATTGTTTTCTTGTCATTAAATATTATGATTCATTATTGGTTAAGAATAATGAATCTTTGTATTACAAATAGGTAGTAGGGAGCTCACCAACTACAATATCGAAAGAAGTTATGAATTCTGAAATAGATTCCATGTACCAGATCCATGTTTGGGTTCTAGTCGATGTTTCAAATTATGTAATGGTTTTTGGATGAATATGGGTATTCAAGAGGAAACTAGACAAGGATGGTATAGTAAATAACTATAATGCATGTCCACTAGATACATACCATGACTTTGTTATTTGGATGATGGATGTAAAAACTGATTTCCTTATTGGGAACCTTCATGATGATTTCAATAGGGAAAAAGGGATTGTGACTCTAGGTGATTCTAAATGGATTTAATAGGTGGATGGATCCATTTATGGATTGAATCACAAATCCATGTCATGGAACATTCAATTCAATTATTCTATAAAAGAATTCAGTTTTATTAAGAATGATTGTGAGGTGTGTGTTTACATGAGGTTTTGTGGGAATGTGGTCATTATCATTATAGTATATGTTGAGGACATATTACCTATTCGAAGTGAAATAAAATTATTATAGTCTATTATGGACATGTTAATTTTTTTCTCCATGATGGAATTAGGTGAATCAACCTATATTCAAGGGATAAATATTGTTCATGATAGATCCATGAGGCTTCTAGGACTAAGTAAATGTATATATGTTGACCATATAATATAGATATTTATTATGGAAAAATCCAAAATGGGATTGGTTCATGGTATCGTGGTTAAGATCGTTATATGAAAATAAGTCCCTAGACATAACATGCGATAGAGAGAATGAGTAATATCCCAAACAATTTGGTGATAAGATCCATCATGTATACCATGTTATGTATTAGACATGATATTTCCTATGCATTGAGAATCATTGGAATATATCATGAAGATCTTATAGAACAACAGTGGTCTACAATTAATGATATCATTATGTATCTAAGAAGAACTAAAGATATGATCTAGGTCTATGGAGGAGACGAGATGTTGGTAATCAGTGATTATGTTAAATATAGTTTTTATATTCATGATGATGTTCTAAAGTTGCAATCTTGATATATTTTCATTCTCAATTGAGGTGATGGGAGCTGGAAGCATTTATAGAACAATGTTTTTGCAGATTCTATAATAGATTCCATTTATATAATGGCCTCTGTACAGCCATTGAAGGTATTTATATTTTGAACATTATTCTGTAACTTGATTAGGTACCTATCAATAAATACTCTATCACATTGTATATTGATAAAAATTTATTAGCGACTCTTTCAAAATATACAGGGTCTCACCAATGGACAAAGCATATACTCTAGAAGTATAACCTATTACAGTATTTTTATAAATGGAGTGATGTTGTAGTGGAAGGATTACCCACATAATAGAACACAGTGGACCTTTTGATTGAAGGCCTATCTTAATAGAATCATGTGTATCTTGTATAAACTAGAGAATTGAAGGTTCATAGAAGTTGACAGTAGTGAAAGTGGGCGTCTGTTAGAGATGGTTCCCTAGAACCAACTTCAATGTACTTTTTGATAACCTGTATTCATAGTTTTTAATATTAAAAAACTCCTTGTCACATCATGATTTTTCTTCAGCACAACATAATATGTGATAACGTCCTATGAGTACCTGTCTAAATGAAAGGTCATAGTAGTTCCCCACTATGATGAGAATCCAAAAGAGTTATGAATTTATTCTTAAAAATATATGTTCTATAGACAGAAGATATCATATGAAAAAAATATAGTCTATCATGGGTGGAGACTCATAGGAATTTAAGGAACCTTCTAATGGTGTAATCCCTTAGTAATATCTAGTAGGATATTATTAGACCGAGACCCTGTATAAAGAAATCAAAATTTATATGATTCATTGGAATGTACTATATGTTTACTTGTGTACTGATAAATAGACCTTATGATTATTATTATTGAGTTTTATGAATCGTGTAACATGACGTATTTATGAAAATTGTGATGACATATGTTCTCATTGAGGTATGATTTGTTGGATATGTCACAAGTAATTACGAATTAATGAATAACATGAGAATGTATTTGATCCATTCTATTCTGTAATAGAAGATAATATATTTATCCCTTTTATAGAAATGAAATAGACAAAGTAAATACATGACCATGGTGTTCTCTAAGCATGTTCAATTTCTAGGATTTAAAAGAAGGTTACTTGGAACACATATTTTCATGGAACCAACATGAAAAATAATTTATAAGAGAAATCATAATAATGTGACTATATTAAAAAAAGAATCAATATGAGGTGTTATTTTTTTGTAGATTTATATTTTCTATCTATGGGTGACATGTAATGTTACTATATGACAACCATGGAATATAGTTTGCTTCGCCTAATGCCAATGAGAAAGGTTCATAGAGTTTCACATGCTAGGTGTATCCAGACTAGTAGTTAAATAATATATTATTATTTATTATTTAACATGTTTGATAAATATAATTCTCACAAATGGTTTAATAATTATTCAATTTTAATTGATAAATAATATTCTATCAACAATTATTAGAGAGAATATAATGTGTGAAGAATATTTTAATATTTTATTTTCAATTTAGTGAATATAATAGTTAATTATTTAATAGAAAATAATGTAGTGATATTTATTTAATTAATAAATATTAATTATTCATGCCAAGAAAAATATTGCTAAGAAATTATGGATAGAGTTTAATGGTATAATGAAAAATAGCAAATATTTAATATTATTTGATTAAATAATATATAATTTTATTAGAAAGTTAAGCACTTGTCAAGAAATAATTATAATAATATTATTATTTGACATGGGGTTCTGTGCAAATTAAATAAAAAATAAGAAACTTTTGTAACTAGATTATTTTTAACCCTATTAATATATCATCAAAATTATATAAATTTGTCAATGATCCAATTAATTGGTTTTTTTGTGCACAACATAATTAGAGAATTCTCTCAAGCCGTGGAGAAATCCCTTCTCCATGAACTATCCCAAGAATGAAGAGAGATATTCCTCCACCTCCCAGTATCAAGTCAAGGGAGATCCATGAGAACATTTTGGATGTTTTTCTAGAGGAAATAATTAGAGGATGATGCAAGTGATCAGATCTACCATGTTGGAACCCAGAGGAACCTACATCGATGTTCGAATATTCATTGAAAATCATGGATCCCCTATAGAGTGAATCTTCATTGATTCCTAGAAATGCAATGACAATACAATATAGATATGTTGTTAGATACATCAATGAAGAAAGTGTTCTCAAGAGATAATTCATTAATTTATTAAATTGATTAATAATAATATGTGGTGATCCTCATTCTGGATCCAATATTCTATACCTTTTAAATGTTGTTTTATTCAATTCCATAGATCATGATATTTACCATTTTGTTATTTTCTAATTGACCATAAATCATGAGAAAAAGAAAATCTTAGGCACCACCCATCACACAGTTTCACTATACCTAAAACCATAAATTCAAAAATAGAAAACAAATGGAGTGAAGATGAATTATGGATGATAAAAAAATGAACCATAAGATAATAAGTGAATTTTTCTAATTTTGTTCATTTATCTTTATGTTTCCTTATATTGTTCATTTTGGGTTTTCGTTTAGGTGACTACTTCTGTAACCTATGTAATTCAGTCATTAAGAATATATTAAATTGAAATTTGATTGAAAATATATAACTATTGAGTTTTAAATATTATATATAATTTACCAAATAAAAATTATTTATGTCTTTGATGTTAATTTTAAAACAATCACATGTAATGCACAAAATCATTGCTTTAATCCGAACCTTACTAACAATGTATTTACTATATATGAGTAAACACATTAAATATAAATTATCAATTGGTATATTATTGGACCATATTTTATATTTTATAACATTTTAAAATAAATTTTCTGAATATATGATTTTTATTAATGTTAATTCATTTAATAAAACATCAATTTTTTATAAAACAACCTTAATTGAAATTTTGAAAATATTTATTTAATTTTAATTTACAAATATCAAAATATTATAAGAAATAATATATATCAATATAAAATATGCATAACATGATATATTCATCTACAAAAATAATTTCACAAAAAAATTATTTAAATAAGCCTAATATTTAATATTTTTATCATAATTAATTTTTTAATTATTAATTAAATAATCCTTGTGTTATCATTTTTTAAGACTTTAATATAATTATATCATATCTAAAAATTAAATTTAAATTTGAAATAAAAAAAATCTCATTTACATTTCAAAATAATTATTATAACTGTAACTATGTAGCCTCTTTAATACACTAAATCTTTATAAATTTTAAAGTTAAAGAAGGTTCCTTTTTTTCCTTTTTCCTTAATAAACTTATTATATTGGTCATGTTCATCGAATATATTCAAATAACTCTAAAAATATACAAAAGATATTATATGGTCTAAATTTTATCATATGAGGTCTTTTGGAAAACTTTATAGGTAATCTTCTGCCACAATTTTAAGGGTTAGTCCCATGAGAGGCTTACTTTTTCCTTAATAACTTTAATTAATTTTAATTACATTCACTGAATTTTTTGTTCAAAAAATAAGTTGATTTTATTGATATATGAAAATTATACTAATTAAAACAATTTATGTGTGTTTTTATAAATTCAAATCATAGAATTCATGAAGTTAAATTTAATTCCAGTCCCGCGTATGTGGTGAGAAAACAAGTTTTTCTTGTGAAAAAGATAAAATTTTCATTGAGTTTTTAAACCTAAATTAAACATAAATATTATTTCAATGAACTAAATTTTATTTAATATATGCATAATTGATATAATCTGACATTAAAATCAATTTTATGTATAATTTTTTATTAAAAATTATTTATATGAAAAGTGAATTTTTATGTAAAATTCAATATTTCCCAATATTCATCAAAAAATGAAACATAAAAAAACAAATATTAACCCAAATAAGTATGGATATACAAAATTTCAATTTTTTTTAATTTTTTAATATAAAATTAATAAAATTGTCAAAAATAACATTTTAAAAAGTATTTCAGTGAAAAGGTTGTAACCATAACATTTAAAAGTATACATTGTTAATGCTTCAAATTGGATTTATTCTTGATCATAAGCCAATAAAACTTATTTTGTGAGGGGAACAACATTTTTTAAACTTGTATAATATTGTTTTTCTTATTCACACCCTAAAAAATAACATCCTAATGAGATGTTCCATATTAAATGATTTTATAAACAATATATTATTTTTCAGTAAGACTTGAACATGTGTGTAGTATATGTCACATAAGAAGACCCATGTTGCTTTAAACTAAAGATAAACTTGGTGATTCATAAAAAATAATATAAAATATATATTGAAAATAATAAATGATACAAAATAATATAAATTAACATAAAAAATATATTTTTTAAAATCACTAAATGTTACATCCATCATCACTTAACATGAATTTCACCCTAGAATGTTTTCTGGATTATTAGAGTTTTATCATTTTTAGATTTATTTTATTGAAACCAACATAGTAAAATGAGTTTGAAAATCATCTTAAAAATAGAATATAGGAAACAAAAAAGTCAAAATAATTTATGCCTAACTCGTATTCAATATAGAGAGATAATTTGTGGTAAATTAATAGATTGATTTTTATGGGAAAAATAATTCCCACGGGCTAATATAGTGTTATATGGTATTTGGCCAATAAGAAGTCAATTATGAAAAAAACACAAATTGGTGTGGAATATGTAATTAATATCTTCATAAAATATTTTATGGAGATAAAATTTTTCCAAGATCCTTTTTCAGAAATCTGAAGGATTTTTTTCACCATATTTAATTAAAACATAAAGAAATATACTTACTCGACAGTTGAATTTCATCATTTACAATAATTACGTCTTTTTATCTATACGATGAGTATTCAAAATGATTTTTTCACACCTAAAGCAAAAAATAAATAATTTAATACCAAATAACTATAATAGGGACATTCAAGATTTTCCACATATGGTTATACATTAATAAACACTAAAATGGATAGGACATGGAAAGATAATTACAAAAAAGAAATACACCTCCATGTGAAATTCATAATTTAATTATAATATCCAAAATTAGACAAAATTATTCCAGAATCCTATATCCAAAATAACCCCTATAAAATCAATATTGAAGAGTCTATTATCATAAATGACTATATCATAGCATAAATATTTCAACCTCAAATGATGGTTATCTTTTTTTGAAATAACATTACTCACATAGTCACTGAATAACTTTTGAATCATGTGGTTATCGATGTGAAAATATATGAGTTCCCATAATTATCTCAGTATCAAAGATAATATTACCCATAAAGGTTATAAATATCTTAAAAAATATTTATACAAAAATTAAATGAATACTGCATATTAAACAAATTTTTTACATATACATCAATGAAATAAAAATACTCCTATAATGTCATTTATAACCTCAAAATATTTACTACATAAAATCATTAAATTGTGAGTCTTAAGACTTTAAAATTTTGATTAATTTTTATATTATAATCCTATGAAGATATGGATAACTATTCATATAACATCATTTGAATGAATCATAATCTCCAAAAAAAATTAAACCTCCATTTGATACTAATTATATCAGTCCACAACCCAAACTCCTTTATACTATTTGGAAATCCATAACATTAGAGTTCCATATTTGATGAAAATAATTGGGACACCAATTATTCCTCTAAACCATAAAATATAAAAATTAATTCTTGGATCATGTACAAACTCAAAGAACTTTTGGGTTTAGAGATTTATGGAATTTGAAATAACACTTACATAAACATACTATATCATCTGGGATTCATAAGATGTCAAAATAACATTTCTCCAATTTAAACCAAAATTTCTTATTTAATTTTTTTTCATAGACATCATCATTGTAGAATGAATTATATATATAAAATATTCAACACAATTATTTAAAACCTATGGAAAATGAGACATAATAATGGTGAGATGAAACACCTAGTAAGGGTAACTATAAACATTTATGATTAATTTTCCTTAATTAGAATAATAGTTCACATGGGTATGATGAAATAATCAGTTTTCATGAGGAATAATAATTGAAAGCATAATATTAAATTACTAAATCAATAAATAATGAAACATGGATGAGTAAAAAGTCAATCAAATGAATAATAAAAAGCCTTATGATATCATTCTCTATTATGAGAAACATTATAACCAAACAAAAAGTAATTAAATATACATTTGGAAACATAGAGAACCACATTCATAAAACTCTTACACAAAACTTATTAAATCCTTTGAATTAGAATAACTGTAAATTTGTCTTCCAACATTATCATTACCCAAGGCATTAGTGATATTTAATAGAGACCACCCTTTAAATATGCATTATCAGGATCACTAATGTTTTTTGAGATATATGGGGTCTCAAACCTTTGAATATTCTTTAATAGGATCACATGAGAGTTATAATAGGGATTAAACCATCATATAATCTATATCATTCTCACATTTTTCTTATAATTCTGGTGAAAAATTAATAAATCACGATCATCTTAAAAATCATTAAAACATGATAAATCCATCAGAATTAAATTGTTTACATAACTATCTATTTGAAACATGATTAACTGAATAAAATAATTGGGTTCAATACCAAACTATTTTAACATTATTTAACAATGTAAAAAACATTGTTTTAATAAAAAATCTTTGAAATATGAATAACCCATGGGAGATATATGGCACAAAAACAATCTCCAAAAAAATATTAACCATGGAAAATAAATGGGTTAAATAAAAATCACTATGGAACTAAAAAAATCCATCCACAAAAATGAATAAAGATTATATCGATTCATAATATCCATAATTTATGATAAGTAAATAAAATGGTTATTCATGTAGATAAATTTAAATGGTCTTATAATATAATCAATCATTCTTGTGGAAAATAACCATTTAACATTCCCAAGCATTCAATAACACTATGAAACATTTGAATCACTAACCCGATGAATGAAATAAAAGTTAAAGAAACTTGTAATAAAATTTTAAAATTGAGATTCATGATATTACACTTGAAAGAGGTATTACATACAATTTATAAAATAAGATAGGTGTAAAACGTAACAAACATCACAGAGAAAGAAAATTGTTAAAACAATCTATGACTACATTGGTAACATTGAAACCATAAAAACCATGAAAGAATAATCCTTAAATGAGACTTTTAATATCAAGATATATAAGTATATTAATGATATAACATATTAATTTGGAATAATATACTCCTTATTAAATATTATATTTTTATAACATAGCAAACATCCGAAACTAGGAATCTTGTGACAACAATCCATTACTGCTTTGGTAATATTTAACCAAAAACCCAATGATAAAATAATAATTAAATGAAAATTTTAAATAAAATTATTATAATATAATTAATAATATAATATATAAAAAATTTCAATTAATACACCACAAGAAATAAGTAAGAGTTGAAAATGTGTATACCTCACAGAAGTAAAAGTTAGACAAGAATCACTTAACTCGAGTCAGAGTTGACCAGATTTGTAAATGACTTCATGAATAGTATAATTATTTTAAATATATAATTGGGTGATAAAAAATTAGGTATTAATTATAACATCTTTTTCATATATAAAAATGTTAAATATAATTAGTTAATCAATAATTTTTATGTCAGATGTTTTGACCATATTCAGCTTTTGCGTCAAAACTGATATAGATTGGTCGACCATGGTCAAATAATTAGTTAAATAATCATATGAAAAAATATAATTAAATATTTATAATATTTATACTCAAATTATACTTAAATAAAATAATTAATAATTTTTATGAAAAATGAACCAACAATACTATCATATGGATGCTTTGACCGTACGTACGCTTGAGTAACGTTCTCATTTTTCTAAAATCATTATGGACATAAGGTAAGTAAAATTTATACTTATATAATGGTAATTATATAATAAATACAATAATTTTTAACCATATATACTTATATATATATAATTCTTGTGATTTAAAAGGAATCACATTAAGTTGAGGAGGTGGTAGTCCACATGTCCAAAAATTATGTTATCGCTTTTTTACTGTGTGATAGTGTAATATTTAAAATAATGTATTATATTTAGATAAGTATATTTTATATAATTTATATCATATATTTGTTTTTTATGAAACATATTATTAATTAAAACCATCTTTAATACATTTAATTTAATGTGTGAATGTATCACATCGCTTTTAGGATGCGTTTGTACACACGTCCACAAATGATGTTATTGTATTTACAGAAAATGGAAATAATGAAGTTATGTTTTTATAACACTTCCAGAAGTAAAGAAAGAAAATTTTAATATCATATTTATTATAGAAAAATATATTTTTCAACATAATTACATACCATGAGATGTGGTAATGAAAAAATTGATGACATCATTTCATGTGGTGGTAGTTCACCATACATTAATGCTAAATTTGTTTCCAATATAACATAAGTGTGGGTAGGTTTTGATAATTTTTTTTTCATAACAACATATAAGTATATTTGGGATACATAGAATATTATATAATCATTTAATAAAAGGATTTGAATAGTTTCCGATTGAAATAACAAAAAAGTAATTATTGAATAATGTTACCTATTTTTCAGGTAACTCTTTTGTTTTTTAACCAATGGACATGCTTTTATTACTTTAAGTACAAGGTGAGACTCTTAGTTTTATGGGAGGGATGTTGGGAGATTATTTTGGCCATGTTTTTATGATCCAATCTAGTTTAGGAGGTGCGATGAATGGGAAAAGTGAATGATATTTTATAGTGGAGGAGAAGTGAAATTCTTGTAAATAAAAAACTATGAACACTATTGGGAGTTTTTCTAAACCTCATGTGATTCCAAAATGGATAAATAATGTATTAAATTAGAAATATGGTCTATAAAAAAATACACTAGAACAAATATGTAATTTTTTTAGTTTTGTTTCTTAGTCTTTATGTTTCCTTGTATTTTCATTTATTTTTTAATTTAGGTGACTAGTTTTTCATCATTTTTATTTCATCTATTAAGAATAAATTAAATTGAGATTAATTGGAAAATAAATACCCAATTAACATAAATTATTTTATCTAATTTAAAAAATTAAAATACCATGTGTAATAGAAATTAATTTTAAAATAACCTCATGTAATCCCCAAAAACACTTCTTTCAACTAAACCGTGTAAATAATTTTTTCTTTGATATATGGGTGAAATTGATAATTCAAAATGATAAATTGGTTCATAATTTATATTTATTATCATATAAAAATCAAATTTAGGAATATTTTTTTATAAATTTTAATTCTTTTAATAAGACGTTATTTATTGTAGAATATCATTAATAGAAATTTTAATATCATTTATTTAATTTAATTTTAAAAAATAAAAAACTATTATTGGAATTAAAATATATTCAGTTAAAATAATTTTTACAAGATATATTCCCATATAAAAATAATTTAACTAAATATTTCATTAAATTTATTCTAAGTGTAAATTTTTTATATTCATTTTCTGATATAATTATAAAATAAATAATTTATGAGTTATTATTTGTTATGAGAAACATGTAATTATATAATATCTAAACATTAAATTAAAATTACGATGATAAATAAAAGACATTTAAATTTAAAAATAATTTTTATAACCAAGACTATGTTTTCTATTCCAAACTCTAAATCTTTATAAAATTTAAAGGTAAGGAAGTTTCCTTTTGTGTCATTTTCCTTACAAAACTTATTATATTGTCCAATTTCACGAATTAGAATCCTAATAACACATAATGAGCAAACAAAGAGGGTATATGGTCAAAATATTTAATGATCATGTGTTTTTTGAAAAGTTCTGGGCTATTTTGGGATGTAATATCAAAATTCAGCCCCTTGATAAGCCTAATTTTTTCTTATTCACATTAGTTAATTTAAATTATTTTCACTAGTATTTTCGGGAAAAAACATGATATAGTTAGACTATAAATATTAAACTTATTAGAACCATGTTTTTAGTATTTTCAAATTTTAATTCTGAAATGAGGTAAAATTAAATTCAGTTAGGAAAGCTAGTTTTTAATGTTAAAATGTTCAATAGTACCGATAGTTTTTATATATAAAATAAATTTCAAAATTAATACAATGATATAAATTAAATTTATTATTTTTATAATTTATATATTTTCACTTAACAATTCAATTTAAATCCTAACAAAAAATATAATTATTTAAACAAAAATGTAGTTTTTAATTAAAATATTGTATTTTCACTATAAATAAAAAATGAAACTTCACATAAAAATCAATAAAATGAAACCCAATGAAAATTTTGATGTTCCTATTAAGACAATTAATTTTAGTTTTTCATCTTTAAATTATAATATTTTCAAAGATTCGATTTAAAATAGGCTCCCCAATTAAAGGTCATAAAACTGCACATTAAACAAATATACATCTTTTATGATTAAAAATGGAATTATGGTTATCTTATCCCTGTATAAAATATTGGATTAATGTCAAACCATTTTTTAAATTTTTATATATAGTATTATATATTTTTATAAAATAATATAAATAGTAAATTATTGTTCGGTAAGACATGACAATGTATGCAACACAACTCATAAAAGGAATTCAATGTTGTGTGAAACTCAAGGTAGACATTTTTATGTGTGAAATGAAAGATAAATTATTCATTTTGTGTAAAACAATATATTAAATAATCTAAATTTATTTATAAGAAGATATTTTTTAGCATCTCGGGATGTTAAATCCTACCCCTTACAAAATGAAACTCTCCCACAAAATTCATCATAGTTATCAATGGATTAATATTTTATGATTCTTTATTTAAAAGCCAAATTGTAAAAAGAGTTAATAAAACATCATCTTAAAAAGAGAAAGTGGGAAACATAAATGTCACCATAATTTAGGCATAACTAGTATTCAATTAAGGTAGATCATTGGTTGCAAATTAATAGGTTGATTTAAATGGTAAAATTAATTCCCATGAAATTATATGGATTGATAGAGAACATGGTCAAAATTAAGTCAATGATAACAAAACCAAAAACCATATAGGTGTGGAACATTTCACTGATATCATAACAAAAGATGATTAAAAGAAAAAAATTTATTACAAGATCCCTTTTTCCTTATGTTGAAAGATTTATTTCTCCATATAGAATAAAAAAAGATATATACATACTTGAAAAGTGTATTTCATCCTTTACCACAATCCAATCATTTTATCCAAATGATGAGTATTAAAGATTAATTTTTCACACATGAAGCAATAAATTAAAATTTCTAAGACCACATAACCATAAAATAGATTTTCATTTTATTTCAATGTCTTTTGATATTAGCCAAAACCATAATGGTCAAAAATGGGAATATAATTCAAAAAATGAATAAACATACATATGATAAAATAATATTAAAAATTCACAAGTAACATCGATATTTGAATACTTAATCATTCCATAACCCTATATCCCAAATAAACTCAATAGCCTAAAAATTAAAAAGTGTGTTAACCACAAGGGTTATCGCTTACCTAGTAGATTTCATTCCCAAGTGCTAGATATCATTTTTTGAAGTACATTTAGTTACTTAGTCAGCAAATCACTTCAAAAATAATGTGTTGTTCTATAAGAGAATTCTTAGGTCCCATAATTACATCAATACGCAAGATCATATATAATCTAATGGTTATAAATAACTAAATTTGTTTTTCTAAAAAAATATATCTAAATACATCGCATAAAACAAAGTGTTACATATATATATATATATCCAATAAAAAATCTCTTACAATTTAATTAATAATATCAAAATTTATACTACTTAAAAACCTAAAATGGGGTGTCTTAAGACAATGAATATATGTTCAACCATAAAATTGTAGTCCTTGATTATATGGATATATATTAATTTAACCACATATGAAAACAACATAATATATAACGTTATTTTTACTTTCACTAGATACCAACAACAATATTCTATAACCCAAACTCCAAAATCCTTTGATGAAATCCATAAAATTACATTTCAAGATATGATGTTGATAAATGCGACTCAAAATTTTCATCTAAATCTTACAAAATAAACAAGTAAACATGGTTCATGTAAAACCTCAAGGGCCACTTATTTTTATATTATTATATAATTAGGAAAAAATATTATATAACAAGTCATATAAACATAGAATGATATGTCAAAAAGAGAAAATTTATCCCATTTAACCCATATTTTATTATTTCAAAATAAGTCATAAACATCATCTTTGTGAAATAATTTTGAGAGATATAATTTTCAAAATAATTCTTTAAAAACTGAGGATTATGAAACATAATAATTTTGACTTATAATTCTCTACAATGGAAAACATAAGAAATAACCAATAAATTTATTTAATGAGTATAAGAGTGAATAAGGGTATAATGATACAATCAAAGTGAATGAGTGAATCATAATGGAAATCATAAAAATAAACACAATAATCATAAAATTTAAAGGCATGTAATAATCAATTGTTAATATAAACAATTATAATACTCCATGTGATATCAATATCGATTATGATATACATTATAAACCCATAAAGACATATTAAAACTATTTTTGGCGACATAGAGAATCACTTTCAAAAAACCCTTTCAAATCCATTTAAAAATTTCAGCTAGAATTTCCAAATTATAGGCTTCCAATAATATCATTACCAAATATATTAGATATCTAAAATGGGGATCACTATTCATATAAGATAAATCGGGTTCAACTATTTTCTAGGATCTATAATGGGGCTATCATATTTTTATTAGTTATGTCAGGATCACCCGTGATCTATATTGGTTATAACCCTTTCATATAATAAATATATTTCTTATCTTATTCATATAATACTCATATACCATGAATAAAGCATGTTCAATATAAAAATCATAAAAACATGACAAACCCATGGATAAGAAATGGGTTCTATAATAATCTATTTGAAACAATATTAATCCAAGAAAATAAACTGATTTAATAAATAACTATTTGAACTTGATTAATCCAAGGAGAAAAAAATTCAATAAAAAAATCCTTAAAACACGATTAACCGATGGAAATGAGATGGTTTCCAAAAAAATATCTTTAAAATATGATTAACACATGGAAGACAAATTGGTTAAAAAACACTTTATTTGAAAAATACACATTCCTTCAATGTAATGAATTAGAACAGTATGAATTCTGAATATAAAAAGTAGTGGATAAATAAAAATAGTTTCATTTATTTTTATGAATGAAAATGGCCTTATCATATCATAAAAATATTTTTGAGGAAAAAAAATGTTAAACCATTCAAAGCATACCATACGACTTTAAAAAAATTTAATCATTAACCCATTGAATTAAACAACATTAAATATCATGATAATAATTAAATTGATGAAATATAATGCTATATATGCATGGTATACACCTTATAAAATAATATAGGAGTATAACATAAAAAACATCAATAAGAATAAAAATTGTGATAATAATCCATTATCGATTTGGTAACGTTGAAAATATGAACCCCATAAAAAAAATCCTTTAATGATACTTATAATGTCATGATATATGAATATATTAATTATATAACAATACAAATAGGTATTATATTATCCTTATAAACTAATATTTCTGTATAACATAACACATCACAAAGAAGTAAAATTGTGGCATGATCAATTACAACATTGTTAAATTTCAAACCGTGAACAACATGAAAGAATAACCATTAAATTAGAACATAAAATAAAATTAATATAAAATTAATCCTGATATTTTATATAAAAAATGGTTGTAAATTCACCTATCAAATGATGTATGTGGTGAAAATTATGTATGCCTTGTAGAACTAAAAGTGAAACGAGAACCCTTTACCCCGACATTGATTTGTCATGATTGTTTTACAAGTTCCTAAATAATAAAAATAGTTTAATTATATAATTTATTCAAAAACATATAAATCTTTTTATTACTTTAATTTCAATTATAAAATACTTATATACAATTTCTTAATCAATACTGTTTAAGTCATATGTTTTGACAATAATTAGCATATGCCCCAAAACATACCTATATAAGTCGAATATTATTAATGAGGTCATTATATAAACAAAAATGGAATAATAATAATTATATAAATATTATACTTATATATAATATATTATTTTAATACAATTCATGAATTATGGTTATGAATAATGGTCTAACGTTACAATCTTGGTGACGATATGTGGTACTTACACATGAGTAACATTCCCATTTTTGTATGATCTTTAAGGAAAGAAGGTATGTAAAATATATCCTTTCCAAATGTATATTATATCATAAATATAAAATTATTTAACTTTATATACTTATATATAAAATTATTGTGATGTATAAGGAATTTTTTGGGGTCGAGGAGGCGTTAGTCCACACATCCATGAATGACACTATCACTTTTTCAGTCCGTGAAAGGGTAAAAATGAATATTTCATATTATATTTCCTTAAAGTTAATTTAATTAATATAATATAATATAAATATTATTTATGAAATATATATTTTATTTTACACATCCTTAATACATTCAATGTAATGTGTGATGTATCACAATGCTTTTTTGAGGCGAAAGTCCATATGTCCCCAAATGATATTAATGTATTTACATGAAATGAAAACCATTATTGGTTGTGTTGACTAAAAATTATGAAAGTATTAAGAAAAAATAAATATCATAAATATCATATAAATATATAGTGTATGTATTAATGTCGAACAATGATAGCTTGTAAAGGAAAAATTAACGACACCGTTTTGTGGGGTTGTAGTTTGGCATACTTGAATAGTATATTCCTTAATCAATTGATCGATATGTGTTGGATTAGGTTGAAACAATTGTATATAAAAATATTAGTATATCATGGATACATATATTATTATATAAGAATGGAATAATAAAAATTTAGATGTTTGAGAATGAAATAACATAAATGTAATCATTAAATAAAGTTACCTCTTTTTAATGTAACTAATTTTGATTTTATCCAATGGAATTAGTTGGATTGATATATTAAAAATGTGAGGATTATAGAATTAGGTGATGGGTTTTTAGAGATTATATTTTTATTTTTTAGAATATCTAATGTGGTTTGATATGTTTGTGGAAGGGGAATATTTAATTCCATTTATAGTGTAGTGGAAGTGGAATTCTTGTAAATATAAAATGGTAAACACTATTGGGAGGTATTATTTTCCTAATATGATTATTAAATGAAAGAAATTGATTATATAGTAATTATGGTCTATAAATAACTCAAAATCCCCAAAAATAATAGAAATTTTATAATTTTGTCCCTTAATCATTATGTTTGCTTATTTTTTTTGTTTTTGATCTTCCATTTATGTACCTAGATTTATGTCCCATGTAATTCATAAATTAATAATAAATTAAATTTATATTTATTACAAGTTAATAAAAATATATAATTAATATTATTTCATCTAATTTTCAAAGTAAAAGTCCTATATTTTTTGTAAATTAATTTTATAACAAGCGCATTTAACAAGAAAAAAGACTCCTTTAACCTAAACATTGCTAAAAATGTTTGTAATATATATGGTTCTACATTTTAATTCCAAATGATAAATATGTAAATTATTAGACTATTTTTTATATTTATTAAAAGAAAAAAATCATTTTGATGAATATATGATTTTTAGTAATTAATAATCATTAAATATAATATTTATATTTTTTAAATAAAATTAATGGGGATTTTGATATTATTTATATAATTTTCATTTAAAGGATGTCAAAACATTGTTATAATTAAAATATTTAATTTACCATCTATATAACATTATATATTAAATTAAAAAAAATTATTTGATTCAATATTTTATTATGTTTAAATTACTTTTAAATTTTTTTATTGTTCTTTATTTGATTATACAATTAAATAAACAAACTATTCATTAACATTGTTTAAAACTTTAATGTAATTATATCATATAAAAAAAATTAATTTTATATTACCATGATAAATAAAACTCATTTTAATTTAGAAATATTATTTATAATTTAAATTATGTAGCTTATTCCATACTCTAAATCTTTTGAAATTTTAGAGGTATGGAAAAATCTGGTTTGTGGTTATCCTTAAAAAAATTATTATATAGTCTATATTCCAAGAATTGTATCCCACTAACTCATAAAATTTGGGCCATGTTTGTATCTGCTATAACTGTAGGTAAAAATGACTTTTGGAGAATGTTCAAGGACATTTTGGGACTTCAGTTTATGTTTTCGTCCCTTATTATTCTTAATTTTACATTAATCATTGTAATTAATATGAATTATATTAAATAATAAATTTTGTCTAAACTAAATTGATATATTCTATGAATATAAATATTTTACATATTAAAACTTTTTAATAACCATTTTTCCAAATTCAATTTTCTGGTCTAGAAAAAAAAATTAATTCTTATACCACAGACGTTGTGAGAATACATGTTTTTAATGTGAGAATATTCAAAAGTTCAATAAACTTTTATATCTAAATTTAATAAAAATCATATTCAAATGGCCTAAATTGGATTTAATATATGTATTATTGATCTATTATAAAATTAAAAAACAATTTTAAATATACTTTAACATTATTACTTATTTAAATGAAATGGCTGATTTTCACTAAAATGTGGTATTTCTCACTATTCATAAAAAAATTAGAATTATCAGAAAAATACAAAAACATAACCCAAATTTATTGTTGATGTTAATATTTGAAAAATCTAATTAAATTTTTTCATATAAAAAATATTGAATGTTACATAAATTTTGTTTTAAAAAGAGTTTCTCATTAAATGTCTGTAAAACAACCCTTTAAAAAATATAGTTCTTTTATAATTAAAATTGGATTTATTCGTATTTGAAGAATATAAATCATATTGGGTGAATATAAAAAAATTATAAAATTATATATAATATTCTTATTCTTATTCACACTGACAAATATAACAACCCGATGATAAATTACATGTTGAATTATAATATCAACAATATATTATGTTTAGGTATGAAACATCCTAGCGTATAACACAAGTCATCAAAGGACTCGATGTTGATTACAACCCAATATAAAATTCATGTTTCATAAAATGCATGATAAACCATAAATTTTGTGTAAACGAAGCTATACATGAATTTATATTAATTTAATAGAATATATTACATAAAATGTATGGATATTACACGGTATGTTATGTAGGAGTAGTTTTCCAAGGGGGCGAGAGGGGTTATTTATACATTATGAGAGGGGTATTTTTAGAATTAAATATAGCATAAATTTATATATCAGGTTCCGTAATAATAATCCTGATATTAATGGCATTAAAGATAATATTTGAACAATATATAATTTATTAGGACCTTAAACAACATTATTATTCAAATTAAATAGTTTATTAAAAATCAAAATTGAAAAAATTATTTGTTAATTTTTGGTGAATAATTTTAGATTTATAAATAGGAAAATAATTTTTATGAATGGAAAATAAATTATTTCATTTCATTGATACATTATCAAATTTATTATGTTCTTTATTAATCTATATTTCCAATAATTGATTTAGTCATTATTACATCAGCAATGATTCAATTTGAAATACACTAGTCAAGAAATCCATAATTTTATTATTCAACTAAAAATTATAGCAAATTATAAAATTACCAAAAATAACCCATGGGAAATTTCGAGATGATAAAATAAAAATTAATTTCATTTTCAAAAAATTATTAACATAGTTTATTTAATTTTAATTATAAAAACTATTATTTTTTATGAAGTAACTTAAAATTAATTTTATTAACATTGTTTTTTTATTATATGATTTTTAATAATGTTATTTATTATATGGAACCATAATTTGGAAATTTACTTAAACATTTCATGATAAATACCATTAATATTAGATTTCATGATTTTTGAGGACACATTACACTTCTAATTCCCATCTTACAATTCCCAACACTCAGGTTACAATTCCTAATAGTCTGGTAATATTATAACAGTCACATTAAAATTCTCAGAGTCACATTTAATCTAGTAAACAAAAATTCATTATTTCATTATTTATAATTCATAATTAATCTCAAGGTTATATATTTCAATTTTTTATAATGTCAAATTTTTTTATGAATATTCAATACTATTTATGTATGATTCTATGAATACAATTTCTTGAGTAAAAGAAACTTATGTTATCGTGAATCCTTTTTGAAACCAGTTTCTCTTCAATTAGTTATTCTATGAAGAATATTATAAATCCTTATGTAACTAATTATTGTTTCATGTGATTTTATATGATAAGTGTTTTATGATATAGAGTCACTCATACGTATGATTTTTTATCTAATGATTGGGATTAAATTATATATCCATCCAATGCATTGTGTGGAGATGGATACCTAATTTGATAATAAAGACTAGAATGGGCAGTGAAAAAAGTTCAAGAAGAGGCTCTTTACACTATGACAGTATTATGTTTGAACCATAATTATGTATATAATGGAATGGTGAGTAATAAAAATATAAATTAAGAGCATTTGTAGTGGATTTTCTCTAATTTTTTGTATGCCATAATGTTATGTCTTATGCCAATTTTATAATTTTTCTGATTACATTCATTAAATCATTTATGATTGATGTTATATAAACAATAATGATTTTTTCCAATGAATCATTACTATGATATATGATACCATATGTATGTTTTTGAAAGGTTAATATCATATTCTAATAACCTTAATGTGAGGTTGGATAAAATTATCATTTATATATCCCGTATTTACTTTTACTAAGAATTTTAGTTCAACCATTCCTATGATTCCTTTCCAAAGGTTATTGAGAGAGGTTTTAGGTATTATTTGTGTAAGAATAAAACTGTATGGGGTGATATTTATGGATTTTTTTATGATCATTAATTATGTAATAAGATATTTTATATAGTCACCACAGACACTAAACATTAACAGTCTCCATGAATTTATTGGTAAAATGTAATTAATATTAATATATTAACATATAATATCTACATTTGAAAATAATGGGTAATAATAAACATAATTTATATTAAATTAGAGATAATTCAATATCAAATAATATTTATAAGATATATTAAAGTTATTTTTATCCCTGTAAATTCACACACACCATTCCGTTGAAATGAAATATTTATAAATTGGTAAAATTTTATGACATTGAGAAAAAAACATCATCTAAACCTAAAATAGAAGACAATGTTAACAATGGAATAAAATTAGAAATACGTGTATCAAAAATATGATTAGTCAAACTATCTAATTATCAAGAACACATAATATTGGATATCCAATGTTTTCACATGAAAATAGATATAGGTAACATTCTAAAATTGATTTATCTTACATTTCATGGTGTAATTCCCTAAATTGGGAGCCACAAAATGGATCCCCGAGATGGTGGGTCACATTGTATAAAAGGATCCACTTAGAATGCTAGAGTCTTCTGGCTTGATTTGAGGGTCAATGGTGGTATAATGGGGAGAATATACCTTCATAATCAGAGTGTCCCATTGGTGCAATCACATTTATCAATAGTGAAAGGATAATATAAATCAATGACTAAAGACAAACCTCTAGAAGTCTTCCAAAATAATAAATCCAAGGAATTATCCTAAAAAATTGTTCATTAATATGTATATAAAAAAGAATGAAATATATGGAAAATAGTACAATATATGTATCAAATTATAAAAGATAAAAAACCATCTCTTGATATAACCACAAACAGAAATTGGTTCTATTCTCCCACACTCCAATGCCCAAATTATCAAGAACTGTATAGTGGGTTCTTACCTCGGTCCCTACCAAAATCCAGGATGTATGTTTACATAGACAAAAACGGATAGAATATGATGTGACATAAAACTTAGTAGGCCACCACCAATAGTGTCTATAATGAGTCCACTCTATGTATATACAATGATGTTGTGGGAATTATATAAATGTTTTAATAGTAATTAAAGTAATATACCCAATATACAAGTGATACCATGTAGTCTATCAACTTTAACCATGAACCCTTAAAAAAGGTACAACTGTAATCAAGAAATCCTAAGCACATACTTGCTATAATGAATGTAAAGACATCCACTAAAGCTTACACTGAGTAATCTAGTGTCAGCCCCCAAGGACTAGATCCAAGGAATATGGACTATGGAATTAACCTAAATTTAGGACTACATGGTATGAATCCATGGTATACCATAAAGGAAATCTCCTCGAGTATTAGTATCATCTCAAAAGAAACTTAATAACTTCTTGGGATGAGACTAAGGATCCTGTCAATGGATAAGTTTCAATGTGGTCATAGAAAGCCCTACCAAAAGCATATAAATTTATAAGAAATAAAAACTAAACTATATCCATGGAGTATAAATTCCCATGTAAACATATAGAATTAGTATCCTAGGAGTATAATTTTCCATGAAATCTTATATATTAATTAGTATCCATAGAGTATAAAGGTACATGGCATCCAAAAGAATTACAATCCCAAGAGTAGAAATATCGAAGGAATCCACTAAAATTATAAGTTCATCATATAATCTCATACCAATTTCATGATGCATTTAGAAACCATGTTTTTATCCTAATAATTCCACATTTCTATTAAACCCATTTTATCAATATAACTATTTAATGTTATATATTCACATGAAATCGAGGCATGAAATATATCCTATAATTCATTAAATTTATAAAGGTTCCAAATATAATTGTCAAGCACAAACACACCCAATGGTGTGGTATAACATGGGGTAGATATGTAAAAACACCTCATGATAGGCCTAATTATATAAAAAAAGTCATGTAGACACCCCATTGGTGGATTGAGATATAGTGACCAACTTATAACCATATTAATTTTCTAAATGGGAAATATAAACACGTACCAGTAAAATAAATAAACTCTTGACAATAAAGATTAGTGGAAACAAAAAAAGTTCTTGAATGTGGAACAATAATATAAAGGTATATAAAACACCAAAATTTTAGGGAAAGGTATAGAACACCTACCATATACATCGGGTATAATAATCATTCAGTATCAGCTCCTATGTAAAGATGTATTTTATGAAATGAAATAACATATTAAACCCTATGAAATTTGGCATATTATCTTCCACCAAAATAGAATAGTTGATTTGAAGGAAAATGATGAGAGGTCCCTAAGGAATGAAGAACTCACTGATAAATATCCAATTAGATGAATGGTGTTTGAATCAGTGCCTAGATGATGAATCAGAAGAAATTCCTAGGTTAGTCTTGATAAGAAGATATATTGGAGGATGATCCACTAAAGAAAGAAAAATAAAAGGTGGGATTACACAAACAGACACACACACAATTTATTTTCTATTTTAAATTATTGATCAAATGGTTTATCCACATGGTTTCTCAAACTCTGCGCTAATCATGTTCCCCTCATGGTCATAACATGGAACCTCCATAGTCCATGTTATTGGTTTGGTAAACCTTTCAAAAAATATACAACATGCCATTATAAGAGAATACCCTCACATGGTCATGGTGTATGGTATACCAAATTGTGTACTAATCTTGAATTTGGATTCTGTTAAATGTCTCCAGCAACTCACATGGGTGTGCACCCCTACTTTCATGGGTACCACAAACCGTGTGGCACCCTTCTACCCCTGAAATTTCTCACACCTTTAAAAGTATCCAGACGATCTAGGGAAATTATTTTTAATAACAATGAAGCATAGATTCCATTAAAACCCAGAAATCATCACTATATACAAGCCCCAGACACCCCCAAAACTCAAATGAACACATTAGGCATTCACATTTGGTGAAAAAATAAAATAAACCAAAATTAATGTGATCCATACCTTATAAAAAACTCTAAATATTAAAATCTTCTCCCATTAAAGGACTCAATACTTAAAATTCACTTTCATTGTTATTTAGGAATCATTTATGAAAAAAATCATCCACTGGTCAATTACATCAGCTTCCCACACACAAGTCTTGTTCTATACATGGCTGTGCTACCAAATTATCCAAACAAATGGAACTAAATGGACATTCAAATCCATGGTGATCCTATCAATGATATTAACTGGATGCTCCTCAAAGGACACATCTACCTATAACTCAAAATTATGTAGAGGAGGAGTATGATATATGTCTGAGTGATTAAAAATAATTTGAGATATATGAAAGACGTATTACCTAGAGTAGTTCCTCACAAGTAATTGTACCTAATAAGATACTTAACCCAATGTCATTAGAATCAAGAAAAGTAAATTTATTAAAATGAATTCTAACCCTATATATGTATCCATATGTCCCCAAACCACGATGAAATATGAAAGAATCCTTGATTCTTGATCTGGAAATTATGAGGTCTTGAATAATTATTGGAGTAAAATTTCAGTCTAGAATGTGCATTATCCATCCACATTATTATTAGCAGGAACTAAACTAAAGTATCCTGCATGTGATATGGTCTAAGAATACCTACCCCTCCAATGTATAAAAAAATAGATCTGATATCCATGGACTACTGTAAAATGATTCATATGTTTCCATCTATACATGTTCCTAATAGATTTTATTGTTATAGAACTCAACCAAGGGTATACACTTCTCTGAAGATCCCCAAAAAGAGAGGACTCTTTCTCTATGAATTGTCTTCAAATAAGTATCTTGTTCTTTAAATGGTCATACATATAAGGATGATATGTTATTCATAGAATAAATAATGTATTCAGTGACCTCTGTAAGCTCTACCAAAACCATTATATAAACCAGATATTCCTATATGAATAAATGGTATGAGGAACCTCGTGAGGATGCACAATCTGGTGGATATAATTCCTTTCAATCTAAAATACAAATAATGAATCCAGGATAATAAATAAATGGTTGACCTTTATGAACATGTCCATAATAACTCATGAAACATCACTACTATAATGTAACCTTGGAAACCCAGCCAAAAATACATATTCACATATTCCCATTTCCATTGGAAAATACACAACTAATATGAAATCCATATTTAACATTGGTGTTCTACAATCATATACTGGAACATGGGGAACCTTGTCAAATAATCATATAACACTCATTTCATACCCAGACACAAATATGGGTGGAGTTAATATGGATACATCTTTGTTCTATCAGGATGTACCTCCGAAAATGAGGTGTGGAATACTCGCCACAAGTACTCACATATGTCTAATGGAACCTAAACAAACCATGAATACGAAAAATTTCATACTCTCCAATGGTCCATATTTGATGTGGGATCATACCCACCACAATGTCACGTATGACAAGGCCCTCCGAATTTGGTAGATAGCTCATCCTCAAACTATCCAGTAGCATTGATCTAACTACTAAAGAATAAAGTAATTTCTAGACAGGACGGTCCTACCCTTCTAATTGCATCTTTGGAAAAAATAACATAATCTTCCACTCATTACTGGCCTCCTAAACCATCTTTATTAGAGTCATCCTACTCATTGCATTAGTAAATTCTTTACCTTACAAGGAATATTGAAAAAATCAATTTAAAAGTACAGTAGGTATTAAAAAAATGTCACTACCTATGATTCAAGTTAGGCTGTGTGAATATGAAATTGAGTTTTTTGTTTTCTGTGAATACTAAAATATTCATTCCCATTAAATAATGCTTCAAAAAACACACGTAATATAATAAAATGGATAAATTGATATCATTTTCAGGTAATTCCTCTCATGTGGCATCAAAAAATGAGACAAGTACACCATGGTTTTCTCCTCATGAATCACAACAAATCCCATATATATACATAATGCATAAAAATACATTTTATATATTATTACTGAATCTAGTAGAATCAGGACCAGAGCCTATTTAAGTCTCTTATTCAGCTTATGAAATGATTTCTCATAGGTATCTGACCATAAAAACATAACAAAATTCATATCCAAGACTTTATGTGGTGATTCTAATCTTAATAATTCTTATATATAATTCCTCTAATGTCATTAAATCCTCAAGAATATCTATATATCAAATAAATTCTATGGATTCTCCTAAGAAACTACAACTATCACCCTACCTGGGAAAAATGATACTCTTATCTATGAGATAATATGATAAGGGAAGTAAATCTCATCCATCCAGAGGTGGAACAATGTGTGATTAAAAAATATATGATACTCTTTCATTATATAAAAAATGAAGTCATGTTTTTTGGAATTGTATTTCTTATTATGAATATACTCTATGATATCATCCATGAATACAACAAAAAAGTACCTAGATGTTTATGTAAAAATTGTTCAGAAGTTCCATTAAAACCTCATTAATTCCCATAAGACCAAAGGGAATATCTATATACTGATAAAGAAAACACCTATTATGAAAAGTTTTATGATGTATTTCTGATGATCAGATATGTAATTGGTGATAACCTAATCTTAGATCTATCTTCAAGAACACATGTTCTCTTTCAAGCCATTTCAACTAATCATCTATCTATAGTAAGGGATTTCATTTCCAAAACATTAAGTAGATTAATTTCTAGTAATCCAAAAATAAATCTAGGATAAGATCTTCCTTATTTTTTAAAAAGGAAAAGTAAACCCCATGGATAAGTATTCGTTCTTATAATCCTCTTTTCCGCCAAATCCTCTATCTACCTTCTTGTCTTGAAAAACTCCATATCATCCTTCCTATAAAGTGGAATTGATACTTGTGCAACTAATTGCACTAACTCCATAGGAACTCCACTGATCTCTCTGATAGGTAACCATAAATGTCATCCTAGAAAAAATCCTTGAAATGATTTTCCACTTGAGGTATTTCCACCTAACACAATCCCTGATCATCCATATATAATATAGAAATCTGTGTTCTCATCCTACTATGACCACAATGCTCAGGTTCAGGGACACCCACCTAGAAATAACACTCACCACAGTGGATATACCTACCCCCAATAGTGATGTGAAAGTCTCACTACAATGACAGAAATTGATATATAAATGATAATACATTTTACATCCGGTATTGTTTGTGACACAAAACCCTATCATCTGGAGGAAAAATAGGTCCCATACGTACAAAAACCAACCTATCTCAAGGGGAATTTTTTTTCATTGGTACATCTCCACCGATATAATTCCATGAATATTATAAAGAGTTGTAATGGAACAAAATAAATTTACATTGATACGATGAACCTCAACGACATGAACTACTATGAATGAATTACATAAATGTATAATGAAAAGATAATATACTATAGTGTATGACACTAAGATCGTACCTCTCAGCATAGATGGAAGGATCTATACTGATCATGTATGGGATTAATAAAATATGACTTGATTAAGATAGATCCTTTTGAACCATCCTCACTAACCTGAGGAATCCAACTATACTATCAGGGTGGAACTTGTATTTGGCTATCTTGGCCATGACCACCTCCTCAACCTGATGAACTAGAAATTCTCCAGATCCCAACCTAATGTGATGATGTGAAACCAAAACCTAAACATAAAGTTGTATTTTACCCCCTTACACTAAAAATTGGGGGTATGGTCTTGGAAAAATTATGCACATGGTCCACTCTTCTATAATCATGGCACTCAAATAGATCTCTATCACACTAGAACTTCTTGTGTCCCCATATCCTACACTAAGGATAGAATAAATAACTACCAAAATTAATGTTGTGGTTGGTATTCTCTTCATGATAATCCTCAAAACAGAACATCCTTACACTTGATATAGAACCACTAGGTCAAATATATTGAAGTACACCACTCTATGGAGTGAGCATCCATCTGGTTACACAGAGTAACAAATGCGTGTTTAACTATCTTAGTTATGGTTTTCATCCGAAATAAGTTTACATGTGATTGAAAGTTTTTATTGAGACCCTAGTCATAGATTATCACAATCATTTTATCATTAATATGATGCGAAGGAACAAAGTGATTAATCTCTATAAAGAATGTTTAATACTCTATAATGTTCATTGGACCCCACTATAGTCAAACAAACACACTGGACTGCTCATACCATAGAGTCTAGAGAAATATGTTTTTATAAAACCAAGATTAAAAAATCCTCAAAACCATAATGAGGTTTTTAGTTTCTAGGTTTGAAAACATCCCACAATGGATTACCTTCTCCTTGAATCATATAGGTCATGATCATTAGTCCCCTCTCTGAAGGTGTCTCCAGATGCTCTATAATTGAGAAAATGATCTCAAACTATATCTTTGTAACCTATATACCACCATCACCTAAGAACGTGGGTATATCTTCTATACGAAAACACGCTTTAGCTCTTCTATTGATATGGTATGGTGTGAGGCTACCTCAATGGTATGAATAATGTGTAAGAATTTCTCATAGAACTGAGCATCTACAAACTTATCTTGTTGAAATGGAAGTGTCACAATGGTCACTACTAGAGGAATAAGACCCACTACCTATAGATCATGATTGTCACCACTATACTAACATATTACTAGATTCCATCATGGTTATTTTTATAAAAGGTTGAGGGGAAAGCCCTTTTTATTGAACCAGAAAGAAACAACCTCTTAAATGGATTGGTAGAAGAGGAAACCCATAACATGACAAGGGAACAAATTCCCATAATGTAATGCCCGAAGGCTTAGAAAAAAACTTTTAAGGAGAAAAGGAATCAAAAGAAAAAACAAGCATCGGAAAGAACCACATAACCCCCTCTATCAGACCATGCAAGGTGAGATCCGTCAAAGGAGATGCCTCGCCCCCCTACCAAGAAGTTGTGTCATGCTGGAAACACAACGCAGCAGATAACTCTTCCTATACACATCGAGATGCAGATGGAAGACAAGATGATAGGTGCTAGTACACCTATCTCTCTTTTGATCCGCCCACCCGACAATGCATGAGAAAAAACACCGCACTATCAACCTGATGCAAGACACTAGATTCCATAATGGTGTAATGTATCAACACATACAAAAATATTCCTGTTAAAATAATTGAGTAGCAACTATGTTATATATATAAAATAATAGGCTTGGCTGAAGGCTTCCTATAAAATAACCACACACCTATGTGTACTCCAAATGATAGAAAAGGTTAATTGAAACATCCGTTAAAATAAGCTGAGACACTGCCTACATCCCACTCTAAATAACAGTTTGCGTTATACTCCATATTTCACAGTAAGATTCCTATTATATGGACTATCAAATAATATTAGAAACTCCATTGAATTATGACCATTCAATTTCATAATATTGATTTCATTTAAATTTATATTTATTTTAAAAACCTTTTTAGATGGTTAAACCAAATGGGTACCCACTAATAACTTATAAGTGAACCAACATATTGTAAATCAGGGGTTGGTGTACGGTAAATCCCAACCATAACACTCTCCAATCCATGAGACCAAAATTCAATTAGTCAATGTTCCATAATTGACTCCTTACTGTGTCTACTTTAGCTTATGATTAAAAAGTGTTTAGGATAAAAAAGTCAATACATGTAACAATTATTATACACAATATTATGGAAGAAATTTTAATTGGACATAATTATATAATAGAATTATCACATAATTATTATAATGAAGTCAATTAATGCATCCTATATGAATAGTCATATGTATGGCATGTGAATCCTATAAGCTTCCTAAAACGATTCGTGAGACTAAAAAATCCATTTAATAATGAGACAAGGATCAAATTACACCCTCAATAATAAAATTATTGTCCCAACTCTTGTGCATCATTAAATGTTAAAATCAAATAAACAGTAATAGAAAAATAAGGAACAACAATTTATCAATCCATTAAATTTGGCCTTTTCCTATACATGGTTAAGCTACTCCCAAGAGTACCTCATTACCATATTCAAATTAATCCATAATCCACTGTTTATTTTCCCAAAATAGTATGGAACGAAAAGAATGTCCTTTAAAATGAAATTTTAAAAAACCCAACCAATGAGAAACTAAAATTTTAACTATGATGGTGGGTTACATGGCCCCTTGTGCTCATCCTTATACCCCAGATACTACCAAGTAGTAGTGATGGTCTATGTTGGTACATGGGGAAGTATATACCCATATAATCAGGGTGTAAAAGTGATGAGACCACATAATCAATAGTGTAATAATAATATATATCTCAATTATAAAATAAACATCCAGAAGACTACCGTAATAAATAATCAAATAATTATCCATTAAAAAATTTTCAGGTCTTTTAGCTATACAAAACGGAATAAAATACATGGAAATAGGAATCAAATACTATACATGAATCAAAATAGTAGATTCAAAAAATTAATATCTCTATATAAAATCATGATCTAATCTCAGTCATTTAATACGTTGCACCAAATCATAATAAATATACCATAGTAATGTGGGATCTTGTTCCAGTCTCTACCTGCATCCATAAAGACTATCAAGGTACCAAATAAGTGCATGAATATTGTATTAGATACCACTTTATTGTACACAATGAGTGATTTCTATAAATAGTCTATTATTTATATGTAATATAAAAAATTGTCCAATATATAATAGGTATAAAAATGATCAAGATATATTTCCCAGGATTGAAGTGATATTTTATAGTTTATCAACTACAATCATGAATCCTAAAACAAGGGTAAAATATAATAATAAGACTACAATCATTGTCTAGTTTTATAGAATGGTAAAATAACCTACGTGTCCTATGTTGAGTAATCATGGGATATACCCATTGGGATAGATTCATGGGATAAATGCTGAGTAAACATTGTCGTGTCAGGTCTATAGCGGTAGGATTCAAGGTGTATCAAATAATGAATAACATATATTCTAGGAATAATATTCAGAGAAACATAGTAATTACAAGGGTAGAGGAAAATGAGAATATCTATGAAGCTTTTCCATGGTGGTCCATGAAATGAAGATCGAATGAGTTGAAATATCCTAAGAATACATAGTAAACTAGATCCATGTAGTCTAAATTTCTACAAAAGATTATGGAAACTGATTTCTAGGAGTGTAAATGTCCAAGGCGACCAATACTATAACAAGGATCTAGGGAGTATAAATTTCTATGAAATACTATGTAATAATGAACCATGGAGTAGAAATTTCCAAGATATATACTACCATAATCAATTCATCATCTCATTTCATATCCCTTTTTCATAATCCATTAACAAAATATGATTTCATCTGACTCATTTCAAATTTACTTTCAACCCATATAATAAATTCAACCATTTAATATGGTGTATTAACTTGAAAATGAGGAAAGTTCTTTTTCATATAACAAATTCAATTTATAAGAATCATAATGTAATTTACGATGCCACTCAATCCCAATAGGGTGATACAACCTGGGACAGAGATGAAAATCATCCTCACGAGTAGCCAGCTCATAAAAAAGGTAAGAATACTACAACCCATGGGGGGTTCCGGCTAAGGCGAACAACCTAACAACATATTACAATTACTTTTTGAGAACGTCAATATGTGCCAATCAATTTAATCCAATAATTCAGTGAAATTTAGAGGAAAGAAAGGAAGGTCTGACAAGAAGAACAACTATAGCATGGTATATAAAAAAGTAATCGATAGAGAAAGGTATAAAACACCAAGAGTATATCCATTATATATTACTATTCTAGTATCATATCCTAACTCAATATGGAATGGGTAATATGGTTGAATTAATAAAAAAAACTTGAAATAAAGAATATTACTTTAAACCAAAATATCATAGTGGATATGAATGAAAGCAACCAGAGGTTTCTAAGGAATTAGTAACTCAACAGTGTGGATAAAATTAGAGAAAAATTGTTTCAGTCAGAGTCTGGATGAAGAATCAGGTGCAAAGGTTAGGTTATTCTTGATGAAGAAGTTCTATGGGAGGAGGATATACTATGAAAATGAAATGATGTAGAGGGGTTGAACACTTAAAGCGGTAGGGAAAAAATAGTTGCCACTTTAAATATCGAGTCACATCTTTGGGTCACATGTTTGGCCAATCACTTCCACAAATGAGTTCCCTTCCCTATTATAACAATGAAACCACATGTTTCATATGTATAATCTGGAAACAACTGAGGAAACCATGTGACATTCCACTATACAAGACTCCCTTCACATTGTGATGTCACAAAGTTAAAAAACCACAAACTAACACTTAATTTTTATTATGCTCATATATTTGAGCAATTATCATAGGAATGTGTCCCTTGTGACATAGTTTCCCCATTCCATGTGTACCCCTCCTATCGAATAATTATCCACTCATAGTTAGTATAACGTGTGTTGCTTGTACTAAATTGTCTTTACTAACCATAATGACCAGTTGACTTTTCCAAAAACTGAGAATCCGACCTCTGAACAATCCCTTGACAGCCCCAAAACTCCCTCAACCCCATTATGAATTCACATTGATCCAAAAACAAGTAATAAATAAACTAAGATATCTTTACCTAAATTAAATCATGAGATATTTCACATAAAAAAATCATAGATATATTTTTTGATTTAGAATTTACTCTTCCATATACACAATCTCATGATTAAAATATTTTCAAATCATAAATGAATCAATACCATTTTAGTTATATCCCAAATTTTATCTTAAACGAATTTAAAAAATGGAAATAATTGTTTGTTTTAAATTCATATTCCATAATCTACATAATTTCTCCAAAATATAAATATTCGAGTTATTTTATAACAAGAACATAATAAATAATACTGAAGTCCAATTTAGATACAATGAATCATTTTTAAAATAACATTCGCTTATGATTTTTAGTTTTCAAAATTTTAATTAATTAATATTAACAAAGTTCATAGTGATCTAATTTCCACTCAATCTTGTTTCTAGTATCATTTAAAATATATTTTATATGACAGTGATTCTGATATCTACCACTCTAAAAAACTCATCTATCTTATATTTATAATATAGTTATCAATTTCATATTATACAAGACTTTTAGAAATATATTTCCACATTATATGAGTTTTTTACAATTACAATGTATTTCCCTTAACAACAAGGAACAAATAAAATTAAAATTAATTCTGTGAAATTTAATATTAGATCACTTTTTCACTGAACATGAATAAATTAGAAATAAAAATTGTAATAGTATACATTTCAACATGATAAAAGTAATGATCCTGGAATGGAATCTAGGTTTATTAAATGACTTATAATATTTCTGTTTTTTACTAATTCATGGATTTTTTTTCAAACACATAGTTATATGTTATCATCAGATACTTTTATTGGGTTACCGACATATCCTTTATATATATTTGTAGTCAATTATTAAAATTACCATTTTGGATGGTGTAGTAAGGTGTTATTTATTCTCAATTGACTATTTACTCATGGTCATGTTAAAAAAAGATGAAATATGATATAATATCATCTAAATATACACTTTTTAATTAAAAAATATAGATCATATTGTTAAAATATGATACTCTTTATTTTATAAATGATTATTTTTCATGAGTTGGTGGGATAAATTATCATGTATTCAATTAAATACTATAAAAACATCATAATTCTCCCCTTACTCTTTGATATAGTATGTACTAATATAGTGAGATTAATGATTTGCACACATTTTTTTGATTAATCATTAGGGAAATTAGAATACTCTCCATCTTTTTTTCTCCCATTTTTTGGTTACTTTGTTTCTCATTGATCATATGTATACCATATTCTTTTTTGTCATAATATAGAAATCATAGTACACACTCAATGGGATGGATAAATATTTATTTAAACAGATATGGCTAACAATCTAATGTTCATGAGTTTCCATCTAAGGTTACAAGTTCTTTAGTTGTCAACCTAATTTCATTATCAATTCATAAATTCATCCACATGGTGACTTATTTAACCACTTTCAAATTATAATTAAGGATTAAATCTCTTTACCTGCCATATGGGGGGTATCCTTGTTCCCATGTTATATTCATCGTTCTATTTAGTTTAATTTATAACACATCGAATAGCCTAGACCATCATGAACCTAGTGTCTTTAGAATCTATTTTAGGGATGATTTATACAAAAGGCAAATTTTAATAAAATAAATTCCATATAATGAATTAAAATTTGTTAAAATAATATGGATCTGTATTTTATAATTATAGAATTCTCATCTGATTTTCCTACGATCCTACATTGATTATTTTTTTCAAGTATTCTTTTATTTGCAGTAATTATGTAGTCAATGTTCACCACTTATACTAAATATCCATATGTAGAATATAAAATTAAAGGTGTCACCCTTTTCATTATATGCTAACATATAATTTGACATAAATATTGCAGTCTTATATATAGATCATTATGAAAAAAAGTACATCTTCAAGATTTTATTTACAATCCCCCAAATGAATTACAAAATCTCTTTTATAATATAGCCATTAAATCATTATTAACACAACAAATTTTCTGTTCTTTTTTGGTATTTTGTAGATCCAGGTTTATGATAATAAATATATTTTCCATAAATTTTATAAACTAAAAAATATTGATCTCTATATGATTATAAATTACAATTACACCTAGAACATCATATCTAAAAAAATTGTTTTTTTGATGATTTTAATGACATATAAGAAAATTTCATCATTAAATGAAATTTATTAATCCCATATTTAAATTTATTCAATTAATAAGGGGAAAAATTCATTTGAATGTTATTTTTGAAATGAATCCATAAATTCCATTACCTATACATGGGAATTATCAACTACATGAATCCTTGTATGTGGAATTTGTCACCTTCTCAAATATGTCAAATTCTGTTACAATTTTCAAAATTATTTATATTCTTAGTTGAGTGCATGAACGTTATGGGATAATAAAATCCAAATTATGATAAATTTTCTACAAAATCTAAACTTTTATATTTTCCTCCACTAGGAAATTCTTAATAATTGATTAAAATATCCTCTTCATCCTCACTGCTCCTAACTATTGAATATCCACTTTATAGGTATAGGAATGGTTATTCAAAGTAATAATACTTCATATATTCCATGGATATATTTTAATAATTCATTTTCATGCCCTCCAAAACATTCCATAGTGCTATGTAATTTTATATTTAAGAAATATTAGTAAGTTCTCTCTAAAAATTACAGTCAACAACTTCTCATCCTAAAACTCTCTTATGATTAGATTAGTTTATTTATTCAATATTTCCTCTATGATAGGAAAATGGGCTATAACATGGTTCTAATTTTTTATAGTTATTTCCTTGTAAATATTTTAATATAAGTTCTATAATGATTAAATTATATGTTTTTCCCTATTGTAAAATTTGTGATTTAATGATGGATGATCATTGAGAACAATTAAATTTCTAAAAACGAGGAATCAAAAAAATATCCATTGAATATTGATATGTTAACATCCTCTTTTTAGTTTTTAAATTATTATGTTATGCTCTATTTAATAATTTTTGACATAGTAGATCATATGATTTATCTTTTTTAATCTTTTCTGTAGAATATATCCTATTGAAAAATCACATCAATCAAATGTTTTTTTAAAGGTAGACTTCAATATAGAGTAATTATTGTGGTTATTGTAATCAATTCATTATTTTTTATATCAATATTATCTTAAAAATATTTATCAATTTTCAATTAGAAATTATGAACTAGATGAAAATACAATATCATTGATATATTTTTTATATCCTTTGTAAACATTCTACATAATCAAAAATTCCTAAGGAATCACCTTTATTCATTTATTTATTTTAGTGGAGGTGGTTTTGAAATCCAAATAACTTTTGATATATCAAACTCATTACAATACTTGGATATCATATAACTTTATATAATTATGATATTTAAAAGATATTTTCCTCATTATAAATTGAAAAACAAATTTGTGTCCTCATATATATATATATATCATTCACTTTCAATATATGTTCTCAATTCTTCAAATGTTATTCTCATTATTGAAATGTTATCCGTGAATACCTCAATGATAGTTTTCAGCATATATGATGTACCTGACATAACGCATCTCTAATGTATGGATGAATAAAAAAAAATAAACTACTTATCTAGGTAAAATCCTCATATGGAGATGCGAATATTGTTTTGTCTTATTTAGATGCATAATGGGTACAAGGTTTTATTCATAATAACTATCCCAAAATAAAAGGTGTGAGAATATTATAGATTATACAATGATCTAATCAATAAATGGATGTGAGAAATTATAGTTTCTTATTTATTTATTTTTGAGTTTTTATTATTTATCACAATCCTATTGATATATACTCTTATCTCTCATTTTTCAAAACTAATATACCTCCTCTATATAAACCGACATTAAATGTAAAAACTAGTATACATTTTTAGATGATGTAAACTATCCTAGAATCATTTAAGTTAGTGATATCCACTACTTGAACATCTTTCCTGATTGGGAAAAGGCTTCTTTAGTATCAACAGATTGTCTAAAATCAAATTATATGAGTATATTTTCAGTTGAGATTGAAGGAATCATACCATTTGTATTTTAAATTTTCTATCTAATATGATTCTTATGTTTACCCATGATTTCATGTAGTTCTTCTTCAAATATATTCACTAACATATCTAAAAATATAAATAATAGTGTCTATTTTACTCAAACATATATTTAACAAGGAGTATTTGAAAGTTTACTCAATTATAAAATGGTTCATTATTTCATAAATATATTAATAGATAGTGTATCTTTATCTAATTCCTCCTTTGACTGCACAATTGTACACTTATCTTGGATAATTATGAAATCAATATTGTATTCAATTGAAATGTATCATATGTCATCATTTATTAATCAATTTGAATAAGTTCCATATCTTTTTGAGTAATTAATCGCTTCATACCATCCAATGAAAATATATCATCTCAACATCTATGATGAAGAATCATATTCTACCAACATGATCACCACTAAAACTGGTCCACCCCTAGCTCAATTGGAATTATTGATACCTATGGGTTGTAAAATTATTTTAGAGAATAAAAAAAGAATAAACTTGGAATACTTTCATAACAAAATTATAGATTAAAATAATAAATCAATTGAAAAATACATCATCATTTGTACCTACATTTGGAACCCCTAGAATATAAATTAAACAGAAAAAGAAGAATAAATATAACAAAATCAACAAAAAAATAAAAGTCCATAATGAAACTGGATGAAATACAAAAAACATAGTGCAATAATAATTGAACTAACACTAAAATATGATGGTTCATATAAATCCCTAACCAAAAAACAAATTAAAAAGGAAAAAAATTAATATCACAATTTATTTTTCCTCTAGATTTATTTTTCTAACCATATCCACAGTCACCCATCAACAACCATGAAACATAAGAGAAAGTGAAATAAAAATCATGAAACCCATAATAAACATAAGTGAGATATATACACTAGAATTTCCCTAACCATTGATTCTTGGAAATCATTTATATATGCAATTAAAAATGTTTGTCTTAAGAATACAATTGGAAAATATTATTTTCAAAACTAATTAATCAACAAATATCATGTTCATGAATAGTTATATATAATTAATTTTTTATTAATATTAAATTAAAATAATCACTTAATTATGTTCTCACATCAAATGTTATTTTATCAAAGACCCCTATTTTGAATCCATATTGAATGCCAACTCAAAATACTCTAATGAAAAAAAATATTTTCCATTTATTTTGAATATTATATAACACAATACCACCAAAAAATGGATCAAACTCATAATATAAAATATGAACCACAATTTTAGAGATAATGGATAAATAGAATATTGATTTGGGTTTTATAAAAATTCAATATTGGAGGATTAAAATTCAATCATGCATGAGGAAATAAAATATAACTCAATCCACCAATCAAGAAGTTTGTTTCATAGGATCTACCCTAGGTATCAAGATGTAAAAATATAGAATTTACAAAACTAATGTAGCAATAACTATTATCCTATGTTATATCCACGTAACATAGATTACATGGATAGATCATGTTGTCATCAATCAGTATCACACTATACATAGACTTATTTTACCATAGAGGTAAAACTAGCGATATGTGAAGAAATTAGTGTAGAAAAAATATAGATATCCCCCTTAGTATCCATGTTACCAAGATGAAAATAATGTGGAAGTAACTGATCATGTAATCCATGATCAATAAATAGGACATCAAAAATAAATCTCTATCACCAAAAACTCCCTCAAACAGAGCATCATAGTCATTTGAAAAATAAATGGCATAATAAAACATTACACATAAAAAATGAAAACATGAAACTCCTAAGATAAACCCTAATTCTAGATAAAAATTAAATACAAAATATATTATGACACCAAATGGACATATCATATATTCATACATTCAATAAAAATAGTTATATTATTCTCATGTATAACAAAAAATAAAAAATATTGGTGAATTAAGTAAAAACATACCTTAAATTTGTGTACATCAACATGAAATGACCCATAGTACCATTGACATTACAGGAGGAGTAGAGTGAGTTCCATAAATTATCTTTGGTGGTACTTCCAATTGTGGTGAAGATGTACCTAGACCTCTGACGTCCATATTGGTGGCATGGAGACAAATTCCCTGGGAGTTTGAGGGGGGAGACCATATGTTCCTTTGGGTCTCACCTCAACGAGGGTTACAAAGATTTTGACGGGGCATCATGCTATCTCCAATGTTCCTTAGACGTTTTTAGTTTCTAATCATATTGGGAAAGGTGGTGTACCGCATAACCCTTCCCACATAGATTTACTCGGTGTATGGTGTTTTCTATGTTTCTCCTTTGATGAGGTATGTGAATGACTCATCTTATGTCATCGACTGAGGCGAACTGGAAATCGAAGATGGGGAGATGTTTTAAGAGTTCCTAGTGGAGATAGATGACTAATAGGAGTAGGTCCTATGAGGATAGTCGATTCCTATGGTGCCTGTTCGGTGGAAGTATGAGAGTCTCTAAGATAGAAAATGGAAGTTGGAGGCTCCGATTCAGGCTCAGTACCCTTATATTTCTATCTAGTTTTACTTTTTGAATTAGTGGATGTGAATATCAAATGTGGGGATAATGTAATGACTCAAAATTTCCATATTTTTTTATATATATGGAATTTCTTTGATTATGTACACTATGATGACATGTGATTCTAAGGCCTGGATTGCTCGGATTAATCCGTCAAAAAATGTTAAGCTTTAAATAGCACACATGAGAAGTTTTCTTGAAAAAATTAAATAACTTTTTTACGGGTGTCTAGATCATAAATCAGAGGGCACCATTGGGTTCAAGATAAGAGGTTTAACCTAGTGGAAATACAAGTCTAGTTAGCGCATGCATCTAGTGATAAATCCCCAAAATGTCATATCTATAAATAAAATTATTTTATAAAATTATTGTATTTTTCAAATGATTATAACTCACGAATAGTGAATCAAATTAATTATCTGAGTCCATCACTGAACTCATGATGGTTTTACTTCCATAGGAAGATCCTAAGATTGGCTGGTGTAGAATAATAATAGAAGTTTGTTTTTGATCATAAAATAAACTATTAAGCAACAATTATTATATATTCAAATCCTTATAGCTCCTAATATGTAACTCAGATGGAAAATCTGAGAGTGTTTTGGAACTCACGGGGGGCGTTTTCCCCTTAGGCGGAGCCTATCCTCGATCGGTGTGGGTCGTGGGTAAAAGTTAATTTTTGAACATTTCTTAAGGTTCGTTTAAATAAATGTTTGAGCAGGATTTTTTATCTTTTGAACTAGTTCTCAGATCGAAACTTCAAGGAAAACATTGAACTCATAATACCATGATTCACCCCGAAACAAAATAACTTCAGCACGTAAGGGCTAAGAGGAAAAGTTATTTTTTGGAATTTTCACGAAAAATAATAAAATAATTTAAAGGAATTTATCTATTTCCCTCTCGATGTTGGGTGGTAGACGACGGAAATGTGGTGCAATGATGAGGTGAAGATGAGGCACATTAATAGAGGACCAATGCTGGCTATTTTTAAACTGCAACATTGATTTTATAATGACTCATTAAATGTTGCTCATTAAATGTGACCCATTTAGTGAGAGTCAATAATTGATGCAATGATGCTGCACTTTTGATTCCTCTTAATTGTCTAACTTATTGTTGGACAAAAAATTAAAACCTAGATAATTCTTTGATGAAACTATGAATAATCGCCTCTCAAACAAAAAAATAATGATCACTGGTAGATCATCATTGTCTTCGACGCACCTCGAAGAACAGAGCCAGAAGATATGGAATTTACATCTTGAAACTTTGAGGATGAATGCACTGAAATTGAAAATCAATGGGGTAGGGGTTTTTTATTTTGATGTTTTTCGCGTTATTTTCTAAAAATAATGAACACATATCAACCCATGAACAATTTGATCCGTGATTCATATGTTATACATGAGGATGACTTTTGTTGGGGATTTATTTATCCTAGATTGAACTTTTCATGGAATGATTAAAATCAATCCCCTAACATCCGTTCTATTTTAACCCTCTAATGTAGATGGTTTGGGCTGACATGAAAAATGCCCGAGCACCTCCAATAGTGTATTCTTGGTGGTAATACTCTTGAAGTGATGGAAAGACAAAACCGAGGCCATCATGGTAAAGATAGAAACATTTAGGGGCCACTAATGTAGGAATCTTGAATAATAGACCAACCGAGCACATCTGGTGGTCCGCCAAATACTCGACCGTCACATTGGCATCGATGGTGGCTGCACACACCTATCGTTTTCTTGTGAGTGGGAGAAAGGGCCACCGACCATGCAGGCAGACGAGTGTAGTGGTGTGCCCGTCAGCGCACTGCTGCGGCATGATGATGTGGCCCCATGTGCCACTCCATGGTGGTGGTCCGCATCTTGGCCACTAGGGTGGCGATGTCCCATGATCCATCGACTGTGGGGAAAGATAAGCAGGTGGGATGCGGTGTGGCTGCCGCATCCCGGTTGGCCAATGCACCCCAGCCACCTCATTTGGTCGGGCCATGTTCCAAGGAAATTTAAGTAAATAGGGGAGTTCAATGTAATATTACACAACTAGATTGTATCTTCAGACCTACCAATGAATTGATGAGCTATAATGGGCCCCTCTCATCACTTAATACATCTAATGAAGTCATTATTGGAATTGTTGAAAGAAAATTCATTAAATTATAGAAATGAAAATTAATACAAAAATACTAGAATGCCAGATGAAAATACATTATCTATAATATTAATAAAACAATATAATTAAAATAATTTTTTATTAAATTGGAATGTTTTATAAGTATATAATAAATCTATTAATTTATATGACATATCAATTGATTTTGATATAGATAAAAATAGTTAAAAAAGATCTGTGGAAGATATCATAACATAAATAAATATTTCATATCTAAATTAGTTATATTAAAATATAATTTTTTTTAGAACATTAGGGAAATTTTTTTCTATTAGATGAATGATGGATAATTATAATTAAATTATCATGTAAAATTGTAGTCATGATGGTCAAAAAACCCATTGATACTATGTATGTTAAAACACCCATTTGATTTTTTGGACATCCAAAGAAGGTTAAAATTGAACAATTATTTAAAAAAACTAGAAATAAATTGATTAAAATAAAATATAATGGTTTTATAAAATAATTATAATATAATTCATCTAATGGAAACATACACTTAATCAATCCCAAATAAGGATGAGATTGTGAAATCATCCTTTACCTCAAGTTTTACTTTCTTTTAAAGTGATATAATATCCAGCATTGTAAATTATAATTATTTATATTTATATAAAATATAAATTTAGATAATTAATAGGTCATATAAATTCCACTTATAACATTTTAGTACCATTTTTTTCCAATTTCTTTTTAAAATAGTCATTTAATGGTGTTAATTTTTTATTTTTTAAGGATGTTTTAGTTTAGTAGTTGTGGTTATTATACTTTTATCTCGCTTTAGTAATATATAGAATTTAAATAGTCATATAAATATCATATATGTTAATTATATACATATTTTGAATCATTTATAAATGGTATAGATATAAAAATGATTTATACTATTCATGGAGATGATAAGTTGTACGTAAGCCTGAACATGATTTCAAATTTTTAATGAAAATATGGAACAAAACATAAATAATATTTTTTTCATTTACAAATAAAAATATTAAAAAATATTAAATATAAAAACTAAATCCATCATAATATTCCACCAATAATCATGGTGATTTAAAACCACTAATATCCCTATGAGGTGGTGGTTGTCCACATGCATGCATGAATGATACTTTCACATACAATATATTAAAAAAAAGTGTCGATACTAATGGTTACATAATAAGAATGACATTTAATAATATTTAGGGTATGGAAATAGTCTTTTATGATGAATACCATACATTTAAACGTGGTTCAGTAGTAAAATTTTTTAAAGAGTTCACATAGGATGATTAAATATTCTTCAGTAAACTTACTTTAGATGCATTATTAATTAGGGATAGGGATGTTTAGAATATAAATTGGTATTTTCTGGTTGATATATAAGTACAAACGTTTTTTAAAGAAGGTATAGGAGGAGTCACCAATTATATTTGTGTGTAGGGACACACATTGAATGTTTTTACAAAATTAAGCTAATATTAGGTCATATTCAGGGAAAAGTGTCCAATGAAAATTATATTAAAATACTATTTTGATTAGTGTATACATAATTCCAAACAATAGTATTTAAAAAGGTTATATTTTGAACACTCACCCATATGTCAAATATTACCCCTCAATAACCTTATTTCAACCATAACTAATGTAACATTGTTTTATTATTTCTTTCATTCATTAAAAGAAATCATGTTTGAATTATTAAATTATACATTTTATAGTAATAAAAAATATTGAATCCATTTTAATATATCTTATTTCAATAATATTAAAAATTCATAAATAATAAGTCCTCAATATGAATTGAAATGAAATTATAGACAAATTAATTTTCAAGAATAATTTTTTTTATTTCAATTTCTTTCAATAAAAAAATGTTTAGATGAATAATAAGATATTTAATTGAATATAAAATCCATAAATTTATTTTAAATATTTAGTTCCTTTATATTTATTTTAACAAGTTAAAAACACATTGTTTTTTATAAAATACAAATTTCAAAAAAATGTTTTTAAGAAATAAATTTAACATATAACATAATATTTTATACTAATGTTTCTTATATAATTAAATATATTATTAAATTTTAATTTAGTCGTAGGTCACATTAATTAAAAATTTATAACATATTTGAAATTATAGTTGAAAATAAATGTTTTTTATTAAAAATTTTATATTTAATTCATTATTCAACCAAATATTAAGTATTTCATGAAAATAATAATTATTAAACATTATATAATGTTGATATATTGAATCATAGAAAGAAATAAATTTAATAAAATTAAAATTATAATAATCTAGAATTTAGGTAGTGATCATATTATTTATTAAATATTTGTTATTTTGTTTTATATCTTCCCTTGAAAGAAAAACATAATATCATTGAATATTTGGTGTTAAATCAATGTGTAATTAAACTATTTATTTTATTTTACTATATTACATTATCTCTCATAGAATAGTTTTCAATTTTGCTGATGGAGGATGGTTTATGGTTGGACATGGATCAATTGTTCTATATATTGAGGAATGTGATATCCATTATTCTCTTCAAAAAAACATGGTCAATAAATATGATTCCAAAGATATGGAATTTATTTTTAGGATATACTTTTATACTCTATTGTGAATCATTTTGTTTTTGTGAATTGATTAAATTGATTCTATTGTGTGAACAATATATTAATGTAACTGGTTTTTTGTGATGTATTTGAAGATTGAATTTCCCATTCGAATTGGATTCTTATTTATTTATGTGTTCATTAAAAAAATCTAATTAATTAAATTTATGTATAGTTGATTTGATATAAATGGTACTCCCCTTTCAATGAAAACAGATAATGTATGACTTTGATGAAATAATGTTTTGTCTATGGAAATTAGTTTTCAAAGAAATTATTTTATGATATAAAAGGTATATGGAGTTTTTTTCTTAATTATGATGATTATTCTCCTAATTTACAGATCTGAAAAGTACGAGGACACCTTGGGAACTTTTGAATGGTTTGAGAAATAAATCATATCCCTTATTTAATGGAGGGTTCACATATTAGGGGGTTCCTCTAACCCTAATGTATGTCCACTAAGGACTTTTTTACCAAAAATCATAATGGTAATTACATATTGGGGTATTTCACATGGTCCTTTGGTCATTGAAATGTTTATTGGTTTATTGAGCATAGTTCATGATTCATCATTTCATGAGAAACCTAGAAAAACCAAACCTTTGTTATATTAGTGGTACCATTGATTATGCTTGATTGTGATATAGATTTTTTATCTATGATTTGTTAAGAGGAAATTTATTTATTAATTTTATTTTCTATATATTGGTATGAAATTTATCTATAACTCATAAAAGTGGCGATTTCCATGATTTTGGTATAAACTGATAAACCTTTATTTAAGCTATGATTTCTTTATATTTCAACATATCTAGATATTTATAACACTGAATTATTAGTAGGATACTTATGTATTTTTTCACATAACATGATAAAATCCATAGGGGTGTGTATAAATTTTATTATCTATATAAATAAAGATAATGGAATCATATTGAGGTAGTGGTTTTCCTGGTCAGCTAGGCTTGGGTTTCTAATAATGAGATTGTGTGTAATTTCTTATGTATCATATAGATAAAGAATCATTAGGTTTGAGTATATTACCTTGTTTATTCTATAATGTATCACTACTTATATTTGACTCTATTTATAACATTTAATATAACTCATTTTCCCCCTATACATAAATTTCATATTATTTTTTTTCTATTTTGGACTGAAATATTTCTCAAGGGATGTTTTTCATTTTCTAGTGCTTTTCCCCATCCACCAGTGATAAAGAATTACCATTAAGAATTGTTATAGACCTAGATGGGTGTGAATAATGATTGGTGATATGGGAAGGTTTAGGAGGATTTTGGTATTAGAGCCAAATTGTCATTAAATATTTCACTTCATGGGATGGTTGGTAAACCTGAAAATGGATTTCCATCAACTATGGGGTAGGTTGCGTGTGAGTTTCTTCTATGTTCCAAAAATAAAAATCCTTCAGACATGATGAGATGTTTTTATATATATCTCACGAGTTTAGTTTTGATCAATTCTAAGTTCTATACCAACATTTTTTTGAATAAGATTGACATTATTTCATATGTTAAGATCTCAACAATTTATTTGATATATTGCATCGTGCTTCGTAGGAGACATCATGGAGTCCATTAGGGTGATGTTGTTTAGAAAAATATATAAGTGATTTTTTAAATCAATCAATACATTATTAGGTTATTGTATGGTATGTATGTGTAGTGTATCATAATATTACACCCACACAGACTCAATTAAGATAGATCAAACTAGGAGTTGTTGGTGATTTAGAGCAAAATTAGAAGATTCTATACAAGAAGAGACTGATATTTAAGGGGATAGATGATACTAAAGATGTATCAGACTACCTGGATAAGTTCAATAAGATAATTGAATTCCTAGAGAATCCATATTTGTTAAATAATAAATGTGAAAACTTTTAACTATATGATAGTAGAAAGTGTTGGTGGGACACAATGGTTCTAGAAAACAAACCTTGGGGATTTGAGTAGAATTACATCGAAACAATCTTCTATCTATTTATATCCGAATCCATGAATATATTTATGTATACATATATATTTAATTCCAATTGTTTAGTGGGATATATTAGTGATAAAATATTCTAATTTATATGTTCAATAGGTTAGTTTTTCTACATTGGTGAAAATGAATGATAATTTAAGGGATAAGTGGTTCTAGATGGTATTGTGACTTAATATTAACAAACATGTAATCATACTGAATAAATATTTCTATAAAAAATTTTATTGATATTTTTATGATGTCCGAGATTGACCTAGTAGGAAATTAATGTCTGGTTAGGTACCATCCTCCACCTAGTAATAACATTAGTGTCTCGCTAGTAAAGAAGATGAAATGTTAGGATATGTGTATTGATGGTGGTACTATAAGTAATCTATAGAAAAATCCATCAAAATTGATTTTATACATGTGTTTAAAGGTAGGTAACAATAATCCCCTTATCCATTACCTATGAAGATATATAATTCATTTAAATCCTGGGTTATCTACTATGATTCTTCTACGCTCTATTAATCCATCATTTTGTTTTAGGATCATCAGCTCCAAAGGAATATGTGGTGCAACCTGATGCTACATTGACTAGTGTGTCTCAACCACATGACTATGGTATTAAATAAATACATATTGTGGAAGATTATCTAGTGGTTTTCAACATGTATTTATCTATAATGTGATGTGCTGTATTTATTACATCTTATGTTGTGGCTTCTCTTCTTGTTATAATCCCCCATCTTCAAAATATTATAATTTACGGGATATTATAAAACATCCAACAGAATGCATGTTGTATTTTATAGATATGGTGATACATCTATTATTTCAAAGGAGTATTGGTTTTTTGGACATTCATGTAATCTATTTATATCATATTTTGAGTTATTATGTTAGTGTGTTGTGCTTTATTTGGATCTCATTGATGTTATTCTAAACATAGACTAGTTGATTTCTCTTATTTAAATGAATGAAATATATCATATTAGGGAATATTTCATTGTTTACAATGGAAATAACCAAGTGTTTTAAGGATAATGAGATCCAAGGTTTATTTAAGATATACATTCCTATAGAAAACATTGGAATACATGTTTCCATTTTTTCATTATTCTATATAGTGTAGCTTCCTGTTATGATCTTCCTTTGGTTGTTTATAAAGTTGTTTAATTTCCTCCAAACTATTTACCTAGTGTTTAATAAGAATGGGAGTTGATGATTATTATTGATTTTATGCATAGTACTCTACTGATAATTGCTTCTTATTTTTATATGGCTCAAGATGAATTGATGGAGATCCCAGATATGTTTGATGATCTATTAGTGAATGGTTTATATTTTCATATATTGACTCCTTTGGTAGACCCTATAATCTTTTCTATGAATGAAGATATGTCCTTTAATTTATATATTGATTATAAAATTCATTGTTAGGTTAAAATCTTGAATAAATATACATTTTCACATATTGATTATTTTTATGAAAAATTATTGGGGGTAGTTTTTTTAAATTCAATAATTGATCTTATTATCATTATCTTGGAGTTATAGAGTCATGTATCTATAATAATGATTTCCATTTCAGGTGTTGAGTATTTGAATATCATGTTATTAATTTTATCCAACCTAACACTATAATATTTTATGGAACTCAAGAAACTTGATATTCCACTCATACCATGATTTCATTACATTGTATTTTTTTTGATATTCTGGTTTATTAAATATCAGAGGATGAATAGGGGAATCAAATGAAACATGTTTTTTAATCATGAGGACTCACTAATATTATTTTATATTATACGAGAAAAATTTTACATTCGAGAAGTGATGTTCTTAGGGAATGTGATTGTGAAAATATGAATCTCAATTTACCCAAGAAAGTTGGAAGTTGTTCTATCCTAGGATACCAGTAGGTGGCTCATTTGGTTTCATTATAATAATAGTTAAAATTATTCTATAAAATTATATCCTTTTTTGTTTCTAGATAATTTCCCTTGTACATACCTTCTTTTATAGAACTAAGTATTATCTTGAAGCTGCAAGTGAATATTATTGTAATATGTTGAAAAACATGACAACTCAATCTCAACCGAAATTTTTCGATGATCTTTGAAGTTTTAGTTTTCAATTATCTATGGTTGACTATGTTAAATTGAATGTATTCCATCTATTGGGTATTCTTCTGACCGGGATGTACATAATGGTAGATCATAAATATGCTAGAGCAATTTTCATCACATAGAACATAGGAAATGGTTTTTATCATTTTTCAATTAACATCTTAGTTTATTGTGAATCATGATGTATTTTATATATCTCAATATATGAAATATCACTCTAATATAACTTTGTACTTGATGGTCAGATGATTTTTTGGATATAGATGTGTTATTGGTCAAGGGGATAGTCTAGATAATTGAATCTAAGATAATGATTCATCATGGAAAATTGATTTAATTGTTTAATTTGATACAAAAAACAAAGAACATTTTATCATGAGACATGGGTGGCTAAAACATCAATGTGGTGGAATGTACTCATCAATTATTAGATCATCACTATTTCTATTGAAATTATGAATATATAATGTAATATGATGGGTATAATTTTCATACCCTATTCTTCTTAAATAACTTTTGTTTTTTAAAGTGTTCATATTTTTGGTATAGATGGTGGTGAAGATAGATCAATGGATCTGGGTGTGGGTTGGACATGGTAGTGTGCATATAAGAACAATAATGTGTTGGTGGATTTAGACATTCCACCAAGGAATGGAGGGCCCATTGTCCAGCTGGTGGGTGACCACCATCCCTTCATTGAAGAACCTATGCTATGGGTATTCATCTTGTATCCACTAGGTTTCTAGTTGGTCACTACATTATGCCCATTGAGTAACTATATTTTTAGTGATGTGCATTGGCTAGTCATCGACATTATGTTGATAGTTATAATGATTGGATGTTTTTTTAGTATCACTCAATTTAATTATTAGTATCTTAATACCACATTTAAAATAATAATTCATCCATGTATCTTAAAGAGGTTATTATATGCCAGTTTTATATCTGACAGAACCATTATGTTGTTTTTGTTTCAATAGTCTAGGTTTTGTTTAGTTGATATTCATATCTCATGTTTGACGTGGTATGTGATATCTTTTATTTTTTACTGATAGTGTGATCTAAAAATATGATTTCAAGGATATATAATTTGTGGTTATAGGATCCCTATATATTCTATTTTTAGCAATTTAATTTTGGTTTACGGATCTCATTGTTATTTGTGAGAACTATGTGTTAAGGAAATTTACTTCATATGACTTCTTTTTTTAATGAATAGACCATGGTCAATGATTCCTGAAATTACATTCTGAATATTTATTGGAAGTACCTATGATTCATGAAATTTTTGTGTAATATATTTAATATAAAATTATTACCCATTTTAAATGTTGTAATTGAGTAATTATTTCAATGCACAGATGTTTGGTTTATAACAATTTGATTTAAAAGGATAGTTTTAATGATATAAAAATTTTACAGAATTTTTTGGGGAATTTTTATGGCACCTATTCAAAATGCTCAAATATGAAAAAACAAGGGGATACTTAGTTACATAGGCGGGGGTTTGTTATTTGAATTTTTATTAATTTTTTAGGGGGTTCACATATTATAAAATTCATAATATTCCTAAATTAGTACTTTTGATTAATTTTTTCATGACAACGACAAGGAGAATTACACATATGGGTATTCATCTTATTATTTTATCATCATGATAGGTTTCAGTTTAGTTCTCGAGAGTCGTGATAGATTATTATATGAGAAACCTAACAATCTTGTAACTATATTAACCAAGGGGTTCCTTCTATTATTATTAATGGTGTTATTGATTTTTTTATACATGATTTGATTAATCAAAAATTGATCATTTATTATTCCTTCAATAATATTTGAATGATATTGTGTTTTAACTAATAAAAAGGGTAATTTCATTGATTTTGGTATAAATTATGAAATTGATTATCAATTCATTTTTTTAATTTGAGATTATCAATAGTTATCTAACCAATACTACAGATATAACACCTGGTGGGATCCTAGTTATATTTTTTAACACCCTACAAGAATCCCCAAAATAGAATAGAACATATTTGTTCCAATACTAGAAAGTGTATGATTACACCATTTAGTGGGGGGATTTATATCCCAATGGGTATGGGTTTCTAGTTAGGATATAATGAGTTGATTCCTATATAATACATAGTTTTACTCTCATCATTTTTTATTCTTTGATCTTTATTTCTAGATTGTGTGTTGGGATTTTATTTTTTAGTACATGATGCGTGAGAATATCCATTTGAATATTTTTATGGTATGAAATATTGTACTTTTTCACTACATTGTATTTATATTCCATGTTGATTGTTTTTAATGCTGGTTAGAAATAATTCTGAAACATTGTTCCTGATTCCTGAGTTAATTTCCCCAACCCGTGGGAATCATAAACTTCATTAATTCATTTTCCTGGAAATGGAAATGTGACAAGGTTAATGATTGACCTAGGTTATTTTGTGACATATAACACACTACATTACAACTGGGTAGTTAGTGGTAGGACACTGCATACTTAAAGCTTCCAATATTCATTATATGTAAATTTTGGGGAAATTATGATCTTTTTAACTAAAATATATAAAACCCCATTAGGGTTTCCTTAATGGGTACTTCATATCAAATAGTTGAATTATAGGGAAACATTTCTATTTATATATTATTTTTTTCTTTTTCAAATAAAAATGATAGTAGATGTTTCAATATTGTTTGGATCACCCCTTCATGGAAGGATTTGTCCCTTAATCCATTTTGTTTGTCGTCCTCCTTTTTTATTTTGTTTTTGTTAAATGTGTTTGGGGTTCCAAAATATATTCCACTGAATAATGGTTCAATATATATTATATTTATTTTATTTTATAAATCCAAGGTAATTCAAGGCCTGAAATTTAAAATATGTACAATTTATAATTGATACGAAGATATTTGGTTTCCTGGAATATATCCCTTAGGATTTTTATTTTTTTGATATACAATTATTGTTTTATAGGGAAAATAATTTAAAGGTTTTGTGATCATCAATGATAATATTATGTGTTATCTTCTCTAAAAGTGTTTTAAATTATTATTTGTATTATCCTACTATGAAAATTTATTATTTGTGTTTGTTTTTATTAATACATTTGTTATGTATTCTAGGGAGCCAATTTAGTATCATCTATAGGCAAAAAATTCATTATATGATTAAAATGGTAGGCATTCTAAACCCACACCTTGGTTTAAATTTTTTATTCCAATAATATATTACATAAATGATTTCTACAAATTAAATAAACCATAATTTTTTTTCAAAATTATGATTTGTAAATATTATAGATATTATAATACATTAATAGAAAAATTTTATAAGGAATGATCAAATGAATTTGTGTGTTTTTCATAGTTTATGAAATGGATTTATTACCATTCGAAATGTTTTTTGTAATATTTTATTAGTAAATCCATTTTTGTTTATAATTGTTATAAAAACATTAACAGTTATCTATATTTTCTTTAATGATTAATTTATATAATAGTTTTTTGCATGCTATTTATTTTATTTCATTTTTGATATCCATATTCATATAATATTATCATATGAATAAATTATATTTATAATCATCCATTATGATATTTTTTATCTAAAATTATGTGTTTATTATTTATTTGATTAATTTATATAAAAAAGGAAGTTAAATAAGTAATGTTATAGTAATATTAAAATGTATATCACTAGATATCTATATTATTCCTCACATGTAGTAGGATTGGTTCTAGAACTCCGTTTCAATTTTATATTCAGAAATTTATTACGATTGATTCAATAGAGTTATATATTTTGGTGAAACTATTAATTCATGTATGTATATCTTGAACATGAATGATATTTTTTCAAGGAAAAATAATTATCTTTATTTAAGAAGTTTTACGGGTACCCTTATAATAGATCTATTTGTTTAATAGAGCATGAAGGATTTATTTAAATTTTGTGGGTTAATATTTTCTGAAATAAATTATTATTATTCAAATTTATTTTAAAAAATAAATTATCACCAAGAATATTTTATTAGGATAGTAAAACTTACGTTGATGTTAGATTTTATTGTGTTATTGTCTACAAAAATAAATGATTATATTTTATGATTTTTTTGAGAAAATTCATAAAAAGTCTTCATAAATTTATAAGTATTGATTTCCTGGATTTTTAAATGCTAGATATGTTATTCCAATTGCAGAAAAAATAATTCAACAATTTACAGTTTCCTAGAACTAGAAAAAAGTGGATTGGTTTTGACTCTTATTTTAAAATATAATGAAAAATTATCTCATTATAATTTCTATTTAGATTCCAATACTTTCTACAAAAGAGTATATCTAGATTAATTGTCTGTAACATTGGATAATGGGTAGAATATCACACTATTATATTAGGTAGGAATATGTGAGTGGTAAATCTACACAATATATAAGTAATCATATAATAATTATGATGCTTCTAGAATCATATATTTTATCATTTTGTCTTATATCATGATGAAATATCCTTTTTATACATATTCCCAGAAGATAAAATATTTTGTATGTTTTGGTATCTGAACCACTCGAAGACATTATTTTCAAATTTCTAAAGGCATTAAACAATAATTATTTCTTTCACCCCAAAATATTTTAATGACTATACATATTTCTATATTTAAATTATTATATAAAACTTTAGATAATAAGATATTTGAACGAGTAATTTAGAACTATATTTTGATGAAATATTTGAATCGATTTTCAAAAATATTATTAATAAGGAATGATTATTTCAATATTCTAATAAATAAATATTTTCTCCCATAACCTGAGAAATTTATTCTCTAGAAGGGAAGGTAGATAAAGGATTTATTTTGAGTTGATATGAAAAAATAGATAAACCAATTTATTTGAGACAGTTTTCCAAGATATAACTCTTATGGGAATGTTTTGGAGATCTTCATGTTGATGAACATGAAGCATATAACTACCCCAATCAAAGTGTAATATATTGTACTATATATTTGATATCATTTTATTAACAAGATAGAGTAGTTATTTTTTAGAAATGTGTGTAATGAATGATTCAATTTTTTTTATGTAAACTTTATTAGATATTTAGTTTTTTTAATGAAATTGTAAAATAAGTGATTTTATTTAATAGATTTTGTAAACCGATACATCAATCTGTGTACACTACTTAGATAAAACTTACTAGGATTGTATTAAATTTAATCACATTTTATTTTCAATAATTTAATTATTTCATTCATAATGTGAGAGAGGTGTGTTTCAAAAGTAGAGAAATATATAATTATTCGAAGGTAATTATTTAATCAAAATAACTTTATTAATTCACCATGACTATAAATTATCACCCACTCCATATCATTATTTCCCCATGTAAAAAACATATAATTTATAAAAATAATCCAAAAAAATATAAACCACAAGAGATTATAATTTTAAAAAAAGTACTGGAGTCAAACACACATATAGTAGGTTTTAACTAAATGTCAATAGATAAAACATGATCTTAAATTAAATAAATATACCATATAAGAAATGTATAAAAAAACCAAGTTATGTATTGATTTAGATAATTTTAACATTAGGTATTTGAGAATAAAATATTATGAAAGAGTGTATGTTAATAATTATGATGATAGAATCAAACCCCAGTGATCCTCTACTTAGGGTAAAGACTCTCCATCCACAAAAGCTCAACTTTTCAATGATCAGGTAAATCAGATGACCATAATGGTCGTAACCTGAAAAAATTATTGCACATAAAATAAAAAATATCCGATTACTATGGTGGATGTATTAATTTATAATTCATAATATAATGTGTGGTATTAAATGTGAGAAATGTTCATGATCAATAAAAACAGAGAGAGATTAAAAAAACTGAATTAGAGTTTGAAATCTTCTTAAAGTTAAAAAATAATAAAACCTTAAATCATTAATTACTATTAAATCAAAACAATATAAATTAACTAATATTATCTCATGATATCTTTGAGAGGGAAAATAATAATATAAATAAGAAAAAATAGTAGAATAAAATCTATAGAATCTTCTAGAAGAGGATAAAAATTAGAACTCTCTATGTTCTGATCTCATTTTGTTTTATTCAATTCCACATATTCATTGAAAATAAATTTCTATGATATATCTATTGAGTCCATACATGTATATTATATCGTTATAAATTATATTCTCATAATATCAATCATAGTTTGGAATGGTATGAATCCCCTAGAGATGAATGATATCTATAAGGATGTTCTCCTTATATGTCCTTTAATATTCCTTTAATAGTATCAATGGAGATAAAATATCAAGTATTATATTTTAAAAATAAATATTAATTGCATTGTAATCATTTACCATTTTTCAATCTCTACCCTTATCAACTAGATTAAAATGTGATATGGGTTCCATGGGGTAATTATCTTCCCCTATAAACACCCCATCATTTCCTCATTTAAATTCATCATGGGCATGGCTCCACTTATGGTTTAACTACTAAATTCCATGTCTACCACAACCTTACTCTCTGACCAATTAAATAGGCATTCATAAAAGTCTAAAATAATATACTCCATTCAAAACCCTACTATATTTCCTTGGGGAAACAGGACTCTTACAACACAATGTTCCACCTGCCACCAAACCCTATTACCAATTATATATCTACACACCACTGTGAAAGGGTAACATTCAACAAATCATTTTTCATAAAAATATCTATTCATTAGACACACTATGCATAATATATAACATGAATAATGTGATGACTCAATATCCTTATATCACATTTTGAATGTATTCATGTAAGTCTCCTTATTCTTGTTTATATGAAAAATCATCATATCATCTTCTGTGTAGTTGGAATATTCTTTAGATACATGGAGACTCTATCTATCAAATAGTTTCAATGGTTTTAGATGTGAAAGTTCATGGATTATTCACCTTCATATAGGTGGTATTGACCTCATACTATTGATTTCAAGGTAGTTTTTTAGGGGATCATGAAGGTGGATGTTACAATAGAATGTTGCAGGCATAAGTTATATGTGCGAGTTGATGGAGATATGGGTGATATCAAAACTGTGTGTTAAATTTATGTTATTATTTTTAAAATCCACTATATTGACCCACATTAAAAATTTCCGGAGATTCTATCTTCTTAACATATGAGGGGAAGTATACGATGTTTAAATATAGAACCCCATGGACGCACAACCCTAGTTCATCCTATCGTGTGCGCATAGTCACAAAGCTCTCTTCCAGTTTAGATGAAATATTCTAGTTGAAACCCACATTAGTATTTTTCTCTCCTTAAGTGTATATTGTTAATTCTAATATTTTCCCCCATTAATACTAAAAAATACAACCATTTTAACATATGGACAAATTTATTTCGTGTTGTAAAAATATTTCTTTAGAATTATAAATTTATCACATCTTCTTTTCTTTTTCAATATATTTGTTTGAAATTTATATTAGCCATAAATATAATAAAACAAAGGATGCCTTTGAAAAATTATCCAATAAAATAAAATATGTATAAAATTATATTTATAAAATCCATGTATAAAAATATATTTGTAAAATCAAACACACATAGACCATATTTTTATTTAAAAAAATATCATCTCAATCATAAGTGAAGACCAAAAAACAAATAATAAAATGAAATTATCTTCAAAATAAAACAATTATGAAAAAATATATATATTTTAATGATTCACTTATGAATTTATTTTTAAATCATTAATCTTTCAATAATACTAGTCAATTTTACATTTTACATTTCCTCATTGAATTGATTGACTTTTCTTAACATCCATTTAACCATCATAATTTATTATTTCCATAAATTCCATTTAATAGTCCAAAAAAATTGAATTATTTTTAATAATAATTTAATGAAAAATTTTAATGGTTTCATGCTCATACCAGAAAGTGTATTATCATATATATTTGATTAAAAGGAATATAAAATCCCCACCATGTAGTGAAAAATACCCCCATTAATCATAAGGAATACCCATTAGAATCAGTTTAATTTTAGGATAATAATGGTTAGGTAAATTATGTGAAAACTATTAAAGATAACATAGGAGTCTGGGGTCTTAATAACTATACCAGATAAACAACATTAAAATGAAATGAAATATACCTCTCCCAAAAATGAAATCACCTTATACACCTCAAAGTTATATAAATTTTCCAAAAAAATTGCAACCAATAAAATGGTTGATATTCCCTATATTGATACATTAATATTATCATACTGTCTTAATTTTTTATTTGTCTATAACTATATCAACAATGAATTTTCATTTACATCTTCTTATAGAAATGATTATTTGTAATATTTTAACTTGTTTTAGAGGGAAATAATGACACTAACATATTATAATTGATTTTTTATTTCTATACCAAAAACAAACACCCCATATAACATATCATAATTAATGAATAACCCCTTACTCTATGTTTAATATATACCTCACACTTGAATAAATAAAATATCATGAAAAAACCGAGGTTAAGCAATAGGAAGGATAAAATTGGGTGTTAGTGTCGCTTTTGAAAAAAAATTTCATTGATTCTATGTGAATAAAATAAAGATAAAATTTCATGGGTTTTCATGGGTAAAGGGGTTAAATAAAATACTCCTAAATCTCATTGAAATTTATTTTGACTAATCATAACATCCAAAATATTCCATCGATATTCGATTCAGTTTATATGCCCCGAGTTTCACTCAAGTAATATGTGTTAATAATAAAATGAAGCATTTCCTTACAACACCCTCATTAATTCCAAAAAATAATAATATTAAATAATCGATGAAATTAAAAATAATATAAATTAATAAACATGAATATGAAAGAACAACTTGTTAAAAAATGTATGTGACATTATTATACATTAATAAACTAGCCATCCAAAGCATGATTCATAAAATTAACACATTATTCTTATATCTTATCGTTCATCCACTAGTGTTACCCATTCAACCTTATTAAAAATGAAATCTAAAACAATGAATCTTTAGTTTCATATAACACCCTAAAATTCAAAAGTCAGAACATTATATTCAGTAGTTTGCATGACATACGACACTAAGAATATAAGGGGATATAATAACAGGAGAATTTTAAATGTATTTAACATTTTATATAGATATTATTTATCTTTCAATTAATGCACTAATAATTTTGCTTTCATTACACTCATGAGTGACCTCCTTCGATTACTTTCTTTGCACATAAGACAGAGTTCTACGGAACAATAATATACTATCAATATATTATTATTTTTTATAATAATATATAAAATAGTTGTTTTGAATAGTATTAAATAAATAAGAAAAATATAAGGTTTATATATATTAAATTAATTAATGGGACACTAATTAATGAAAAATGAAAATAAGAACCAATTGGATATAAAAAATAAATATATTTATTTTTATGCTTCCAAAGAATGATTATCATAATTAACATAATTAATTACAATTATGAAAGGATTTTAATTAAATATATATTTTATATATTCAATAAATTATTTTTTATATTAATATTTTCTGTTTGAAATTCATTATATAAGAAAAAACCCTTCTTTCCAGTGGTGTTCCTTCTTGCAAAATTATGGTTTTAAACCCTATTTTGACCTGTTTGAGCGTGTTTTAAAGACTCGTAAGGCCCAGAAGAGTTTTAATTAAATGCTTAATGAATTAATGAGTTAGTTTAAACCACCCGACCCCTTTAATGATGTGTGAAACGTATGTTCAACCCGCGACCCCTGCCCCTTACGTCGTTTTGCGTTTTTATCTCAACCGTCTGCGGGCCTTATAAACTAGAGGGTTAGGCATGGATTCTTCTTTCCTCAATCGTGACTTTCACGAACAGCTTTTGGTGCATCGGGGGAGCCGCATCATTATCTATAAAGTTCCGCGCCTGACCTAAGCTTCGATCATCGATCAACAGGTAAAGAATTTCTCATCGTCTCTCACTTTTGTGTATCATGTGGTGTGGGTGTTCTTTTTTGTTTCTGTAGAATTGGTTGGACCGAACCATAATGAAGATAATAAACAATGTTTTAAAGAATGAAGGGGAAGGGGGTGTTATTTTTGATGCTATTATATTGTGATTATCTTTCTGAGTTGTGATGGCTTAGACATTCTAAAAATCATGGCCATTGGTGGTCTTTCTCTGTGCACTAATGAATCCCTTGTGATATTTTAAATGGCATGTTTGTAATTGTGAACTCCTACTGTGAAAAGTAAATTGTTTAATCACGTATACTAGGCTGAATAAATTGAAATCACCAGGATCAACCCTTCTGTGATAACTCCCAGTTAAAGCACATGGAAATTGAAGTCATGGAGTGTGTTAAATCGTTTAAATCTGAATTTACCGGTATGACCCGACTTTGTGTTGGTCATAGTAGTTTGGTTGTTTCCTTTTTCAGGATGATTGCTGGAAATGTGTGAGGGGATGGGATCCCCTATTTTTATACTCTCGGTGGTTGTGGAATTGGGGATGGGATCCCCTGTTGTTATGGATTTAGTGTTTGTGAGTTTTGAGACCGGGTGGTTACCTTGTTTATATCACGAATTGGGGTGGGATCCTCTGTTGATGAAAAACCATTTTGGGGGAGGGGACACAGGTCAGTGTCTCGGGGTTTTCTAGTTCCAGTACTTCAAGGGTTCTCACTTTTCCTTTGTTGTTGCGACTTTACAAGAGAATCGGGTGAGGATTCTTAGTTGACGTTTGGCTGGTCTCCTTTCCTTGGTTATGCTTATGGTTTAGTTGCCCAGTAGTGCATAAATTTATTTGAACATTATCATTGAACATGAAAACAAGAATGAGACAAATGGGTTTTGTTGGTGAGAGTCGTGACTCGGACATGGGTGTTGGTTGTTTCCTTTAGGCTAGCTGAAGAAAAACCTAAACTTTGGGTGAGTGCTTGTTACCTATACTTATATATTTGTAGTATTGTGTTTCTTATTCGCGCACCACCCAAGTTGAGAACATAGTGCCGAACACCCCCATTTCATGGGGGAGGGTGTTTTTCCCAACACTATTATTAGTGGATGGTTATTTGATCCTTTTCTGCTCCCTTTCCCGGATAGCCCAAGTATCTTCGGGCAGGCTGTGATGGGCTGAGGTCCATTTTTAGCCCAAGATCCTTTAGGCGGGGTAGTTTGGTGGTTTCCCAGGTGTGTGCGGTAGGTGGTTTCCCAAATCTCTTTGGGATGAGGCCCAGGTGTCTTCGAGCGCGGTTGTGGATCTTCTAGCCCAGGTGTCTTCGGGCATGGTGGTGGTTGTTTTGGCCTAGGTTTTTGCTGGTATGGTTACGTGTGACAGTTATGGCCCAGGTGTTTGCGGGAAAGATTTGGCAGTGGGACTGCGTGTGGTTGTGGCCCAGGTGTGTGCGGGCGGGTGTGACAGTGGGACTGCGGTGAGAATGGAAGGATTGGTTTGATGCGTAGGATGTCTCAATAACCAGTGGGGAAGTGGTTCGGGGTACCCAAACATCGATGTGCTCTTATTATTTATATTACTTGACTTGCGTTATTTGGGGAGTGTGCCCTGGTGAGGCTTGGGTGGATAATTTACCTTGATAGGCGTTTGGTTTACTAGTTTTCTCACAGGACTTTAGTACGTTCCCCCACTTGTGCACGAGAGTCTTTGGTTTTCCCTGCTGAGTGTACTTGTATGCTCACCCTACGTATATAAAACTGCTTTCAGGTTTCCAGGAGGACTTCGGGGATTGTGCAGGACCATACTAGCTCGGGCTTTTGGGGTAGTTGTAGTTGCTGCTTTTCTTCTTTAGTACTTACTTTTCTAGTCACCTTTTGTACTTGTGGCTCTTACTTTTAGAACATACATGTGGGAATGGTTTACTTTTGGCTTTATTTTTCTTTTACCTTGGTGTTGTTGAGTTTCATCATCTTATCTCCTGATCCTATAAAACAAAAAGGGGTAATGCCTTCTATTTGTGAGAAATTTCTATACCCTTGGTGCTAGTCACCACTCCAGGTCCTATTGAAGGCAGGTCTCGGCGGACATTATCTCTCCTTCAACATAAAGAAGGAAGGGCCTGAAAATATGCTAACCCTTCCCTCCTTTTGGTGAAGGCGGGTCATGATAGAGGGTTAAAATAATTACCAAATCATTCCTAAGGTTAGATTAATGAGTCATTGATTACATTTGCAGAGTAATCTAAACATTTTGTTTGAATATTATATTTTTATAATTTTAATATAATATAATTAAATATATTATATTATAATAGTTGAATTAAGTAAATTTGGAAAAGATTCATTACATGAAATTATTAAAATATCATAACAACGTGATTCCTTTGAAAAAACTACATTAAATAAATAATTAAAAGTCATATTAATTAGTAAAATTATTTTTTGGCATCAAATATTTCAAATTATTTTTATTTTAATATTATTAATATCATTTATTTGACTAATTATTTAACAAATCTATTATTACATCATAATTGTGTCATAATTAAATTTAATAATTTAATTTAAAAACATTAAAAATAAATTTCTTTGTTATAGGGAATATTTTTATCATTTATGGACTATTCATAGTATAATATATCACTTATATAACCACATATTCAATTTGTTTTAGTAAGAAGAGAAATTATTATTACATATATTCCTTTTCATTAAATTAAATGTAAAAAATGGCATAATCAGAGCCAAGTGGCATATGAAGTTCAACATTTAGAAAAAGTATGTTCATGGTCAATAGTATCTAATTGAAAAATATAATGACATTTTTAGGATAAATTTATAAAAATAAAATAATAATTTTACCTTTAATTAACCTAATTACTTTTAACCGTTTCAAATAAAAAATAAAGTTACATTTCCCTAAAAAAATTATATTAACCCTATTGGAATATATTTTCCATGCATATTAATACTATGTATTTGTGTTTTGAATTTTTTAATATATATTGTTAAATTAGGTTTAACACTAATCCTTTTGTCAGGTTGAGAAAAGATGTTTTAAATTAAAACGTTCAAAAGTTCACATAGTTTTTATGTTTAACTATAATTTGAAAAAAATCATAAAATGACCTAAATTGGATTAAATTACAAAAACAATAATATAATATTACCACAAAAACATGATAAATGATAATCTAAAAATGTAAGTAAATTGGAAAAAATACATTTTTTAATTTAAATGTGGTATTTTCCACTACTCATTATCTTTTGAATTTTATTTGAAAAATAAAAAAATAAACCAAAGTAAATTTTTATATCCCTCTTCTAAAGTGGTAGTTTATTTTTCATAATATAATTTACAAAAGTGAAAAATATATATAAAATGAGTTCTCTATAAAATATGGTAAAAATTATTTTTTTGAAAATTACTCCTTTAATTTATAAAATTTAATTTATTCTTATATTTGATCAAGAAAACATGTAAGATTAATTTTAAGCATAATATTTAAACTATATATCATTAATAAAATCCAACAAGAATGATTTATGCATTTTATATACACAATTATTCAAAATTAAATAGTTTTCCATAAACACACATTATTAATATTCAATTGGTTTTTATTTTCAGTCCAAATTTTATTATAACCAATGAATCATTATTTAAACATGATTAAAATCTATATTTATAATTTATTTAATATATTTAATTCCCACAATTCTAATGGTTATGAGATAGGTATCACATAATATAATTATATTAATAGTATATTATTTTTTGTATAACTCAATCTTGTGTGCAATGTAAGATTTCAAATAAACCCATTATTACGTGTCATGTATTCTATCAGACATAGTGTCCCATTAAATTTAAAATGCCTTTATAATTCATAAATATTAGAAAATTTGAAAATTTCTAATTCTATAATTACATTAGATGTTACATCATTTCCACCTTTTTTAAATTGTGTCATCGAATTTTTAAATTTGTTATTGGTAACTAAGGTTTCACTTTCACAAAATACCATTATTTCATTCCTAGATTGAAAAAGGGATTAATAAAACATCCTCTTTAATAGAAAGAAAGGATAGTATACAAGTCACATGAGATAATACATTCTCGAATTCAATTTAGGGGAAACATGGATATGGATGAATCAAAAAACATCATATTTTGATGGAGAGTGATAGAAAACAAGATTTGGATAAATTTAACAATAAAAAACAACAAATTTACGATTGATTAAATGATATTTGAAATCATAGTGTGAAAAATAAACAGAAAATATTTTCATTTTAAGATTTTTTTTCAATGATTTCAGATATTATTTAACTATATAGACTTAATAGATAAATAAATATACATACTCAAAATGTAGAGTTTCATTCGTTAATAAAATTCCATCACAAACTCATACATTTCATCAAATGATGAATATTTTTGTGGAATTTGTTTCACACCCTAAAAACTTGATTAAACTTCCAGAGAATCAAGCAATCAGTTAAATATTAACAATCTATTTATCATGACTTTGAACATTAATGAAAAACAAAAAATTATGGTAAGATTATTTAATTCTCCAAATATAATAAACTTTAAAAGAATAAAGACTACTTTTAATATCCAAAATTCAAAAGTAATACCGAAAGTCCAACAGAGTAATTTTAAGAAATAACTATCCATTAAATTCATGAAAAATATTATATCTATATTGAAATCAAAAAAATCAAAATGATTTAATAAAAAATCATCAAAGATATGTTCTAACATTTAACTCAAAATAACATCAACCACTCTTAATGTCTCAAAACCAAATTGTTTTCCCAAAATCACAAATTCTCCAGGTTAGGTTACTCATTCGTATTAATAATTTGTATAACCATAAGTCCACAAAAAATAGTGGTTTTTCCAAACAATTTCCTCCATTACTCTCTCCTGAAATGAATCCCCAATGTATTCCTTCTTCCTTTAGAATATATGTTTCCAAAAATAGTGAATGTTTTCCAAAATTTATTTTAACAATTAATCACCAAATATTTTTCCTATATCATGGATCAACATTTAATAAAATAAAAGTTCCCAAAATAAACTTATTCATATTTCATCAATTTTTATGACCGAAAATAAAATGAAATGATAACTAGAGACTTCCTGTAGTCTAGTGGAAGGCATTAAAGCCTTGTCACACCTCACTTATGGGTTTTATTTCCATGTCCTTATCCGAAATGACGAGTTGTGACCCTTCCAATATGTTTTACATTTAATAAAATTATATAATTTTATAAATTTCAAAAAATGAGATTATATCCTCAAAATAACCATAACATGTTTTATCCTAAATTTTTATCTCATACCTTTCATTTTGAATCCAAAAATGTAATAACCCATAATTACCTCAAAATCAATGTTTATATACACTCTAATTATTATCCATACCATGTTAAATCTGTGAACACAATAAAATATAATCCTTCTCAAAATATCATTTTCACATAACAAATCTTAGGGTTGAAAACACAAGAAAAAGTCCTTCAATGTAATCCCATCCAGAAAAGTGAATTAATAAAATTAAACATTTCGTCATCCTATAGTGTATTGTAGCTTTTAAATCCTTTATATCTATAGTTTTTAATTATTTAGTTTTCTTCATTATCCTTTAACCATGATTTTTCTTATTATTCCTTAATAATTATTTACTATAAATAAATACATGAATCATTTCCAGTTATTCTATATTGCCCAAACATGAGACAAGAAATAATAAACACCTTTCTGAGGTCATTTTCTGTTCCTCATATTCAATCTTAATGAAATTAGGTATTACTAAAAATATATTTTTATGGTCCTCATGACCCTATTCGCGAATCATCTTCATATGAAATTTATTTTCATATTGAAAATAATCCCCACATTTAAAATAGTTAATTAATAACTCAGAAATTAATTCTATCCCTTTCCTGGAGTGAACTGAAAACATCCTTTTTCCTTGGCATGTGATTTCTTTATGACCTTCATTAACACATCTATAACATCTTCCTAAACCTTTAAAACATTTTCCTCTGTGTTTCATTCCACATACTTGACACATACATCATTGAAAATAGTTACCTTTATTATTATTACCTAAAAATCCATAGAGATTCATTTATCTCATATATTAGGAATTAGAAAACTCACCAAAGATTCATTGGTTAATCATGAATCTTGATAGTTGGTTTTCAATAACAACAATAGTTATATTTAAATTTCCTATTTCATATAGTTACTTATTTAGGGAACCACAACATTTTACATCACGTTTATTGTTACATGGGTTTATACTAGATTCATCCATTTAATAAAATTAAAATGGAAAGTGTGAGTATATTAATAAAATCACCATATATAATCTTATGTGGAAGATAAGAACTAACATATAATTATTCATGTTACCTCATTCTTATTCAAATTATCTAAAATATATATGACTATTTCTATTATGCCAACCATTGTTGTTATATATAACTTGTATCATATGCATAAAAATCAGCCTAACCTCTAAATAATTTTAAACCATCCCACGGGTACCAATTATAAGGCCCCCAAAATTAAACATTACATAATCATGAGTGAAGTAAAAAATTAAATTTGTTAATCTTTTCAGGATTAATGTTTTATAAATTTAAGTTATAAATATATTATAATAACTCAAATATTACAATGTAGACACTTCTACTAACTATCAAATTGTCACAAAATTAAACTATTTAAACATGATTTATGTTTCTAGATAACAATCTTTATAACACTAATATTTAATTCTTTATTTCTCTTACCAACCCTTATACCCTTGGGAAATATTTCAAAAACTTGGTATGAGAACAAAATTCTCAATATGGGATATAAAATAATTTATGAACCCATTAGTCCACAAATAATTTATTCTCATGAAATAATTTTCTCAAAATCATAATTTTCACCCATAAACCATTTGTTCTTTAATATACTTCTTTAAGTAAATAATATTCCTAAAAAACATCTTAGTAATCATAAATCATAAAGGTGACTTGTGGATTCTATATCCTACTTACATTGTATCTTTCACAGTTACATATAGAGTAACCTTCATGGTTATGTTTGGAAGACCCATTACATTATATTCCCTAAATCTATTTGGAGAAACCATATGATTTAACTCTGTCTCATTAACCAATGAATTGGAGAGTTATCATGGGCACACCCACCCTATGTTTATCATGGAACCAACCATATAAATAAACAATGTCGATGAACTATAACATAATCATATCAAATTAACAAGAATAAAGAAAAAAAGTAACATTTACACTTTTCAAAAACAAGATATCAATTCAAAATATTGAAAAAATCAATCCATTATCTGAACAATTTTTAATAACAAAATACCATAAACTGGAATATTCTATTTATTTTTATTTTTAAAAAAAATACGGCTTTAAAGGATTCCAAATACCAAATAATCTTCATGGTGGTGGAAAGTTCATTGTCTCTATATAACATAAAAAATATTCATTTTGTAATAATAGTAAAATTCTCTTTATAAATTCATTCATTTTGAAATCCATTGATTGAAATTAAAATTTTTAGTGGTTAATTATACACCGTATAATATAATGTTGTATATAACATCATAATATTCATCAATGAATGGACATTGAAGTGAAGTCCCTTATTGTGAGTTTGACTCTTCATGTAAATTATTTATTTTTGGGAATAATATACTTTGTTTAATTTATACATTCTTGATAACATTTTTCTTGTTTATTATTTGTTTTATATCTATTATTACTATTTTATAAGAATTAAAAATTATTTTAAGTTCATATCGGACACTCTGTCGAAACTGGGTTCATGAGTTGAAAATGTATAAATATGATGTCAATAGTCCATATGGTTATAAGTACATCAACTCCAATAGAAAATTTATAAAATAATAATCACATTTTCAATTAATTTTAATTTTAAATCAAATAAATTTTTATGGTATGAAAAATAACAACATTATAATCATGGTGGTAGTACGTTGTATGTACGCATTAGTAACATTTCAATTTTCCATTAATCCTTATAGAAAGAATGTAATGATTATTTTATATTTACATAATTTTAATAATATAATTAAAATCATAATAATAATTTAAATATATTTATATATATCATGCAAGTGATGTGGTGAATAAAAATGGTTCACATCACTTTGTGGAGGTGATAGTTCACACAAACGCACGAATGGCGTTATAATTTTTCTGTTTATTGAATGTAAGAAAATAATTGATATATTATTCTCATATAAGGATATATATTTCATGTTAATAATATAAAATCACTAATTACATCATTATGACTAGTCGTGAGAGACCGTATTGAAAAACGAACTATATTGGTTCTTGAGGTGGTAGTCCACCATTCAAATGAATAAAATGATTATTTCCCATTTTATAAAATTGTAAATTTATTTGGGTGAGGATGTTAACATAATAAAATCATTGTATTTTTAGGATACATGATTTATTTGTTCCTAAGGGATGCAGGAGATGTAATGGATGCAGAAGAAGAAATAATACAGAAACACTTAAGGAAAAATGTACATCTTCTTCAGTTTATCACCCCTAAAGAACACGTTAAAACCTTTAATGTTGGGGTTATTTCAAAAAATATTACTCAAGAATGTGTGTAGGGATTCTATTAAGGGTTTTGGGTAGTCTATTAATGATAAAATTGGGTTTTGATGTATTAATAATAGAGAGAAATGGGTTCATTTTTAGAGGATAGGTGTGGGTCACCCTTAGAACTATTAAATGTAACAGATTAATATAATATAAATTTAGATTCAAAATGGGTTCAAACTCATTTTTTCTATGAAAGGATTTGTATGAGCCCAAATATAACAATATAATTTAAATTAGACCATTTTTATTATTTGTAATCTTTATAATTATTGTTTTAACCCATATTAATGCTTAACATTTTGTCATGAAATTTAAACATAGAGGGATTAATATAATTACCAAATAATTCCAATTGTCATATGAATGAGTCATTAATAAATTTTTTAGATATATATCAACTAGATGACCAAATAATAGATTTATTTCGATTTTATATCATTTAATTAAATATTTTATATTTTAAAATATGAATTAGGAAAATTTTAACTAAGTTCTTTTCATAAATTTTTTAAAATATCACAACTACATGATTTCCTTTAAAAAATTACATTAAATCAATAATAAAATGTGATATATATCCCTAAAATTCTCTTATAGCATCAATTATTTGAAATTTTATTAATTATTATTATTATTATTAATATCATATATTTGAATCTTTCTTTAAAAAATATTATACTACATCATTATTGTGTCATAATTAAATTTAATTATTTAATTCCAAAATAATTTAAATAAATTTACATGTTTAAGTTAATATTTTTTTATTTATGGGGATTATTTATAATTTAATATATCACTTATATTACCCCATATTAAAAAAATTAATTTACAAGCGACATTATTATTATATATATTCCTTTGTTTTAAATTTAATTCTATAAATTTCATAATCACAACCATGAGGATTACAAAGGACAAAATATCATCCCATGGATGGACATGGTTGATAATAACTCATCCAATAAAACATGGACATGTGTTAGAGTAATTTTATATTTTTATAATATTAATTTTATGATTAAATATCAAAATTTCTTTTAACTCTGGTAAATAAAATAATATAGTCACTATTTATATAATAAATAATCAGGTCTTATTTGACCAAAATATTCATACACTGTACAAATATTTAAGCCCAAATTTTAAAATTAAATTCACATAAATGGTTTAATTATCTATAACACTAATCCTGTGGATGGATCCAGAAAATGGGTTATAAAGTAAAATGTTCAAAAGTTCACATATTTTTTATATTTTATATTAATTTGAAAAAAAATCCAATGAACAACATTGGATTAAATGATAAAAACATCATCTAATTACGACTTAATACCATTTAAAATTATAATCTAACCATATAAATATATTTTATGAAAAGGTAGTTTTGTATGTAAATGCAGTATTTTTCACCAATCATTAAAATATAAATTTTATCTGAAAAATACCAGAAATTCACCAAAGTATATTTTTTCTTCTCGATTCAAAATAATATGTTTATTTTTTCTAATAGAATTTATAAATTTGGAAAAAACTATATTTAAATTTCATTTAACATTAAAAGGCAGTAGAATGAAATTTTTAAAAATACTCCTTTTATTCATAAATGTTAATTTTTTTTATATAATGTCTAGAAAACATATAATATGTATTTTAAACATCATATTAAATTTATATTTTATAAAAATAATCTAAAAATAGTGATTGGATTTAAAAAACAATTATTACAACAAATATACAATTTTCAAAAAAACACATCCATTATATTCAATTGTTTTTTATTTTCATTTATAATTAACTTTCCAACCAATAAATCATTATATAAACATATTTACACCCTATTTTTATAATATAGTAAATATAATTCATTATCACCATTCTAAAATCAATATGATAATTATATCGTGAAATAATAATATTAGTAATATATTAGTTTTTGATATAACTCATTCTTGTGTGTAATTTAAGATATCGGTGAAACCCATTGTTGTATATAGGGTGCACAAGAAGATAGATGGTCCCATTTAATGGTAAATTAATATATATTTCATAAATATTTACAAAAAAGAAAATTTTGTTATTCTATAATTACCTGTGATGTTACAATGTAAACATGCCAACATAATAAAGTAAAACACCGGCTTCGGGCTTCTGGGGTTGTGCTATTATATTTTCTATGGAAGAAAGTTTTGTAAAAAACATGGAAACTAGATTTTGAAAACATAGATCAGTGAATATATCAATATGATATAAATCAAATATGAGTATATAATAAAATCCTTGAATTTCTCTAAGGTAGAAATTATGGGGGTATTCCATGAAATACATACCAACTTGAATACTACTAGTTGATGTGGTTCTTGATAATATGTACATAGCAGTAATAACTCCAACAAGGTATTCTAGGCCTAAATTAGGGTAACCTAGTACACAAAAATGGGCATTGAGTTTCACATAGTTTTACACTCATTGGGGGTATGCATATGATAATTCACATTTTATTTACCTATCATTATGACAGATTCGGACGTAAAGATTTCCCAAAAGTAGCAAATGTTTATGATTTTAGGATTTCTAACGCATTAAATTATCTACAATAACATATTAGGAATTATATATTATTATTTGATTTAATAATGTATATTCCATTATTTATAAATGGAACCAAGTATATGGAATGTGAACCACATCAATGCATGTGATCTAAATAGTAAGAATGTTCAAATATTTCATGGTCCATATAAAATATCTCAATGGGAAATATTCTCCCAAAAATTATCATTATACGAGGACATATTATCACGTGACAATTCCATGGTTATATAATTCTCTATGTCAAATTTCTTTGATGGAATCCAAGAAAATAAGAGACTATCTGTGCATCATGAAAAAGCGAATGAGTGGTAGAGGTTCAAGGAAAAGAAGGATTTCCTAACATGTGTTAATTGTGGAAAGAAAAATTGTATTACATTATTAAATGGAATGGGAGTTTATTATAAGTGTGGAGAAAAATTACACCATGTTCATCATTACAATGGTACTAAAATGGATTCTAATGTACAATGCTTCAACTACATTGAGATGAGACTCTATGAGAATCAATGTGCCTAGAGTGAATGGAATATACCCCAGATGACGATATTGGATTGGGATCATGTTATTCTACTATCATAGATAAAGAAGAATTATCAATATTTCTATTCAATAATTATGTCATTTTAATATTTTATCTTAATGCAATGGATATATGAATTATGGAATATATGAGTCATGGACTACTTTACATTTTCATTAAGGATTTGAGATCATAAGAATAATGTTAGTAAGAAACAATATTCAGTAAAAAATTAATCTTTTCAAAAGTAACATGATTGAGGGAAATACAAACCCTAATATGTTCTGGATATTGAGATAATGATAAAAACATTATTGATTTGGAAATTTGAAACTCCCTCGGCAATTATTAATTAATTTTTGGAAATGTGGTTCATGATATCATTGATAGATTTTACTACAATTTTTGATCAAGGAATATATCCAATAACATGTTTATTACTTAAGCAATAAAGAGAATTTAAGTATCCAATAAGTTTTTATTGTAATTCAGGTTATTAACATATTTCAATAGGATACAATATAAAGTTATTCACATGTTTGGAATGTGAAAATCTAGAGATTATTCATGAAGACTAAAGGATAATGATAAGTTCATTTTGGAAATTCAATTCCATTTTTTCTAAAGTATAGGATGATAATATTTTGGGAAAGTTATCCATTTAAAAAATTGATTAAGTTGATCATTGTTCATGGTTTTATAGATTAATTTAAAAAATCACCATATGATGCATCATGTGATGCTAAATTAAATAAAAATACTTCAATGCATAATCAAAGGAAAAAATTATGTGAATATAAACATATATTTACTAATTTTCATATAGAGTTAATGAATTAATCAAATCCAGGAAAGGTGATTCTAAAACAAAACTATTTGTCCAGGTATATTCTTTTCTACTGAATCAAATGGCCCCGTAAATCAGTGAAAATTTATGGTCATCTGATTCGAAAATTTCTCCTAAAAATGATCTCTAGCACCCTCCACAGTAACATGATTGTTATATTTTTCTTGTATATCCATCGTCCCATTTCACACCATTGTTCACTTACTAGGGAACCATTCTACATTATAGTTTTAGTGTATTCTGCCACATATTATGAATATGTGATAATAAACCTTTTTTACAATGTGGGTGATTCAGCATTAGTTTATTTTCAATCCCTCTATCACCGAGATCTTGTTTAAATTTTGAGGACATAATTTAATTAAGCTGAGGTGAATTAACCCCATGAAATTATAATGTATGAACCTTATATTCAACAACGTTCATGATGTGTGACACAAATCATTAATGGGATATTGTAACAAGATAATAAAAAATATATATACTACTTTAAATATATTTTATATTTTTTTTAATTCACGCATCACCATGTTAACATGCATTACACTCAAGAGATACACACTTCAATGTATTTTAGTACACACAGGACCACATTTTAACAAAATATATTGTATTAATAAAATATATTATTTATTATAATAAGATATCAACTAACCATTATGAATTTTATTAAACAACATATGATAATATACGCTGTATATAAATATAAAATGATATCATGTTTTACCAAATAATGACAAACAAAAATAAAAACCAATTGGATATGCAATGATATATTACTATTTTCTTAATTTTAAAAGAGTTTTATATTTATAAAAATAATTAATTATAAATAATAAATAATAAATAATAAATTAATTTAATGATATATATATGTTATATATATATTTTTAAAATTATCTTCATGCAATATTTTTGATATTAATAGGAACAGAACAAACACTACATTGCGAACAAAACCTTAATTTTTTTGTAGGCAATTTTATGACTTTTAATGGAGAATTCATTTTAAATTTTAATTTTTACAAATTAATTGATTTATTATTTAAAACTAAACTTCATATTTTATAGATAAAAATAAAAATTAGGTTTGGGTGATTTTTGTTTAGTTTTTTTGGAAAAATTTCATTATTTAATGAAGAGTTTAAAATACTAATGTTTAGGTCAATGTTGTTTTTTCATATAATTTAATTATAATTCTAATCTATATTTTTAAATTATTTAAATTTTAATTTGAATAATTTATTATCAATTAATAAAATATATTTCATTTCAATCAATTTCACATTGAAATTTTGTAACACCCCATGCTTCCATGGTATGATTCTTTTTGAATAATGCAATTGATTGCACTGTACGGAACTTCAAGTTCTAGCACAACATGACCAATCAAACTAGCCATTTATAAAGAAAATATGAATAGTAATACCCAATTTTTTTAAATTTTATAAATTTTATTATTTAAAATGGACTTAATTTTTGGACTTGGAATTTCAAAATTAGCTTAGAGTGATTTTTTTTTATTTTTCTAAAAACGTTCATTTTTTATGAATAATGAAAAACATTGTGTTATTGTTTAAAACCGACATTTTATTTAAATAATTATTTTGATTTGAAATTTATTTTACATTCAAAATAGTTGAATAATACTTATATTATTCCAATTTAATTCATTGAAGTCGTTTTATAATAAGATTAGATATATAGAATTTTTTGGACTTTTTAACGTCTTTTACCCACCTTCAAGGCATATTTGAAAATTTTTATAAAATGTAATTATACTAATTCTATGAATTGAATTTGAAAAATTAGAGGGGCACAATTTAAATTGGTATGTAAAATTTGGTTCAGTATGATGAAAATTATTTTTGGTGAATATAAACTTTGGAATTTTATTTAACATAGTTAAAATTAAATAGGGTAATTAAAAGTAAAAATTGTCGTATAATTACCCTAAAACGTTTCCTAATTATATAGGATAATTTTATTTCGACCAAAATTCAACCTTATGAAAAAAATATTATAATTTTTTGATTCACTTGGATTAGATTATGACATTTATTATATTTTATTTAAAGAAAAGTTAAAATCATTAAATTCAAATTTCAATAACTGAACCATATTTAATATAGAGTTATACAAAAGATTAATTAGACTATAAAAATTCATTATAAAGCTAAAAATATATATTATATCATGGTATTTTACTTATAAATTTTAAGAATTAAATAATTATTTTTATTTATGACCCAATGATGATGTAGTAATTACATTATTAGTGAATGATTAAAATAATTGATATTTTAAATATTAAAATAAATGTAAATTGTGCCTTTTCATGAATTCCATGAATATTATATATTAATAGTACAATTTAGGGTTGAGTAAATAAATTTTTTTCTAAATTATTATGTTTTTATGGCTTCCACAAAAACCAAATACTAAATAGTGTGAAAATTGACATAAATGAGTTTTTAAAAAAATATAATATTTTATTAACATATATAATAGCCCTAAAAATATAAGGATCAGAAAAAGGACTTATATAATGATATATATGTAATTATTTATCCACTTTATGTTCTCTTTTCATTTTATTGTACGTTTATTTACCAGGTATTATAATAATACAAGAAGACATTGTAAAAGTCAAACTATTTAACTCAGAGTTAAATATAAAAGATAAGGTTTATATGTGTACATAAAATTTTCTAAAACCTATTGGATGGGAGTATTTCTACCAATACACACCTTATCATTCAAATATATCCATTTTTATCCATTAGAAACCAAAAATTAATTTATAATAAAATAATATTTCAAGCATTTCCTAAAGTGACACTCACATCTCTTATAAAAGGGTACTTTTACTTCTCTTAATTTCACATCCACAAAGCCATTTGGATCTTCCAAACGATACTATAATATCCTCCCAAATACCCTCAATTCATCCTAGAGGCCATACATTTATTAGAAATCCATCCTGTGCAGCCCTTTTGTTTAAATCAAAAGGAAAACTTTATTACGTCATTACCACTTTCAAAGTTCTTTTCAAATTCCACATCCTCTTTTTTGTCGATTCCATAAAAAAAATCTTTTTCCTTCTACATATAGTGATTTTATTATATATATGGTACAAATATATTCATTATTCTATCCTTCCTATGAATGAAAAAGTTACCACACATGCATATGTACGTCTTACCATCTCCAAATTGTGATGTAGTTTGTTAATCAACACATCATTGTTTGGATTCATATAATAATGAGTATAATATATGTAAATAATAAATATAAAATTATAATGATTCTGTGTATATAATATAACATTCAATTACATACTATTTCACTACTAATATAATAATATTGTTTCTCGTGGGTACGTACGACTTACCGTCTCCACGACGTAGTGAGATTTCATTCCAAATCGTAACCATTCTAGAATAATTTTCATTTGATGATTAAAATTAATGATTAAAGAACATAATATCATTTTGGATATAATCAAATATATCTTATCCATAACAAACCTGACTTACATAAAAGAACATATAAAGGAAAACTAATCAGTTAACACCCAAAACAATGATACTACTAAAATAACATAAACAAACTATATTAAAAAATTATATATGATTTCATATTTATGTATGTGGTTATTTTATAATTTAATAAAATTCATTTCACCATTATACAAGAGGCTAACATACCCTCAATTATGGAAAATTACAAGGTAAGGGTTAATTTTACAATCTCTCCATTATCAAAGGTTGTTTATATGTAAGTATCTTCTAGGACATCATTATCATCCACATCTGTGATTCATAAAAATTTATTTCAAAACATTTGTTACTATTTAAAAGGCTATGTTTTAATGTTATTTAATATCTTTATCTACTTTTTATAAAATTGTTTTAAAATTATTCATTTAGTCCCTTTCAGAACAAGGTACTTTATGTCCTTTTCGACAAATTACTGAAAGAATATTTTTTAAATTATATGGTGGGAAGAACTATTTTTTTCCATTATAACACATTAAAATCTTCCCTTGAAAGCATATATGAATATGTTTTAAAATATTTTTTTATTTACATGAATTTTAAATTATTTCAAACTAGAAATAGATACTTCTCTCAAATAGTTTGGACTTCATCAATGTCAATATCCATTATTGTATTTTTACGCTTGTTTGATGTTGATTTATTATGATACTATCTTCCATTTTGTACTGAAGGTTTTGTGATTTGTTTGACTATAGATGTGTTATTTTTATAACATTAATGGTTAATTGTTAAAGTATTGAAATTTCATATGATATTGTCAATAAGAACGATTATATATTTATTAAACCATTTCATACAAGTTATGTATTCCACTTATTAAGTGACGGGCATGGCCCTATATAGCCCCTCAATGCATCAGGAGGTCTAATGAGATAAACTAGTGTCTTGGAAAAAGGCCCTGAAAAAAATCATAATTTGTAGAATTGGGTTGAGGACATGACTACTTGGTTTTAATGTCTATTATTAAGCATTCAATCATTATAAAATTAGTTATTGATATTACATGTGATTATTCGACTATTAGAATATCCATGTAAATAAGTAAATGGAATTATTTGATTTATCGTTGCATTATTATACTGAATTTTATTTTATATGGATGTTTTTTAGGCTATACATTTACTTAAATGTTTACGATTATTTATTATAGTTTTATCTATATTGTTATCCTAACTGATCATCTGAGCTCACCCCTTTTTTATGTATTATTTTTCCCAGGATGCGAATAAGTATATTATGATAGACCTACAAGAATAGGTTAATGGATATGAGTGTGTTCAAAGGGGACACAATATTGTTGTTTTTTCATTTCATAATGTAATGTAAAACCTATTTATATATCATGTACATCCAAGGATACTAAACTGATCATTCATTTGGGGCGTGATCTCTTGTGATCATACCAATGTTATGTAATAATGCACCGACTCTAGGTAACTGGGGTTGAAGAATTACAGTTGGTATCAGAGTAATTATAGTACAAACCTTTGAAACAATATATAGAAAAAATCAAATTAGAGAACATTACCCTTAGATAATCATTTAGGATTAGTATAGACGAAATTCCAATAATTTTGGTTATGTAAATATTTTGTGAATTTTCCAAGAAATACATCCATATCTAGATACAATCATTTAGAGGTAGATATGGAACATATGTATCTAGGGTTAAAACCCGAAAACACTGCTTTAAGCTAGACACGAACCAAAAACAGTTGCATGATAATGGGCCTTACTTTTCACTCATTCATACAAAACTCTTAGAGGAAAAAATTAGGATAATTTAAATTTTCATTAAAAAATATTAAGAAGGATATATGAGTAAATACTTCCTCAAGGAAAACATTTTTTTATGATTATAGAATATATGCATAAACTTCTCAATTTATGTTTGGTATTTTACTAGTTTGGAATTATGTATTGTGATTCATAAATCAATCCAATGTATGTCATTGTTTAGAAATATAACCTAGTGGAAGGAATGTAAACCATACCAACACACGAAAACCATGTAGAGATTTACCTCCTACTAAAGACAATTAAATTGGAGTTTTTGATGCAACTATTGTGGAACAACTTATAACCATACTGGGACAAATCCCTAAGGTTATGAATAATATCCTTACCAGTGTATAGCACCCTAACCCACAACATGGAGGATAGATGTTAGAACAATTCATGAGGAAACAACCACTGACATTAAATGGGGCTAAAAATCCATATGTAGCTGAGCAACGGATAAGTTCCTTTGAGAAAATATTTCATTCATTGGGGAGTAGGGAAAGGGAAAAGTTGTCATTGTAGTTTATCACCTCAAAGTAAAAGTTGATTAATGGTGGACATTAATTAAGAACCAAAAAGAGGATGAAAAAGTATAAAATATGGAATGGAGGGAGTTTAAAGATATTTTATAAAAAAAATACTTTCCCTGTGACCAATGAGTGGATATGGAAAGGAAATTTCTTAGTCTGAGGAAAAGGAGGATGAGAATGTCACAATTTATGAGGCTAACATTATATGGATAGATTGGAATGATGCTGATTATATACATAACCCATGTTGTAAGATTGATCGATTATTTTATGGGTTAAATCCATTTCTCTATCGAGAATTAGTCTCACAATCCTTCTCTTTGTACGAAGATATAGTCTCATGTGCTATCAAGACAGAAAATGAATTCTCTAAGTCATATGACTTTAATGTAATGTATGTGAATAAGAGATCTTCTAAAAAATCTAGAAATGGAAATTAGGGGATGAATGGAAAATTTTAATTTCCATCCCATGGTAAATGTGGGAAGAGACACCATGGTACATTTCTGAAGGAGAAGAGAGTTTGTTACAAGTGTGGAGAAAAAGGACAACAAGCTCTTGATTATAAGGGAGATAAATTGGATGTCAATTTTGAATGCTACAATTGTACATAAATAGGGAATTATGAAAATTAAAGTCCTAAGCTCCAAGAAAACATATCATAGATAAGGAAAAAGGAGCAAGGCCAAGATAATGAGATCACTACTACTGAGGTAGAAGCTCCAAATGACATGGTGGAAGGTACGCTAATCATTTCCTAAAATTAATCCAATGCTTTATTTGATTTTGGATCATCAAATTCCTTCATATCTACATTATTTATAATAAAATTAGATATTTCCAATTTTATTTAACAAGGGATTTTTTAGTCAAAAATTCTAGTGGGATGTATCATAGCAACAATGCTTTGTGAATTAGTTACCATTATGGAATATAAACATGATTTACCTACTGACCTCATCATGATACCCATGATTGAATTTGATATCATCCTCATAATGTATTTTATTTTGGACCATGATGAAAAAATTTATTGTAATAAAAAGAGGGTTACTATATTTGATGATGATAAAGAATATCTTATCTTTAGAAAAAGAACACCACCGTTTGATTCTCAGATAGATGCACCCACAGTTGCTCTTCTAAATACAATTACTGGGAAGGAAGGAATTGAAATAACAATGGGTGAGGAACAGAATGTTAAAATGGAGGATGTACTAATTATACAAGAATATGTGGATTTGTTTTCAAAATATTTACTTTGACATCATCCAGAACGATAAATTTAGTTTCCCATTGACATAATTCTTGGTTCAAGCCCCATATCAAAAACCCCTAACAGAATGTCCACTGTAGAATTGGTGGAAATAAATAATCAACTATAGGAATTGAGTAATAAAATATTTATTCACCATAGTGTATCTATATTGGGATCCACTATTCTTTTTGTAAAGAATAAAGATGGATCTATGAGGCTATGAATTTACTACATAAATATTAATTCTATAATAATAAAGAGAAAGTAAACCTACCATTCATTGATGATTTATTAGATCAAATTCATGGAGTTCAGTATTTTTCATAGATTGACCTTCGATTTAGATATCATCAGGAGTTCATGAAAATGGAAGACATTTTGATGATAGCATTTTTGTACCAGGTATGTGCGTTATTAGTTTACTGTAAGGCCTTTTGGACTGACTAATGCACTCTCTATCTCCATGGATCTAATGAATAGAGTTCTCTTGAATTACCTTGATTAATTTTTTATAGTATATAAAAATTATATCTTGGTATACATAAAAATATATGATGATCATAAAAATCACTTGCACACTATTCTAAAGACTATTAGAAGACATAGATTATATGGGATGTTTAACAAGTTTCAATTCAGGCATCAAGAGATTTATTTTCCTTGCCATATATTCTTTAAGGAGGGAGTCTCTATTGATCCTCTAAAGAAAAAGGCAATCCTTGAATGGCTAGCACCAATGAGTATAACTTAGGTATACAGTTTTATTGGTTTAACTTGTTATTATCGGTATTTCATCCATAATTTTTCCCGATTGGCAAACCCATTAACCTAGATCACACATAAAGAGGATAAATTTGATTGGGAAAAATAGTTGGAAGAACATTTTGAGTAATTATATATAAGATTAGTCAATGCTCCTATCTTGAATCTACCATCGGGGAATGACTGGTTTGTTAGTTATAGTGATGGTTCAATGAAATTGCATGGTAGTGTCCTTTTGCAGAATGATACAGTTTTTTCCTATGTATCACGACAACTAAAAATTGATGAACCAAAATATCTTACTCATTATCTTGAGTTTGTAGCTGTTTTCTTTTCTTCAGTGATATGAATACACTATCACTATGGTGAATAATGTGAGATATATATTGATCATAAGAGTTTGAAGAATATTTTATCATAGAAAGAACTCAACAAGGGGAAAAGAAAATGGGTTGAACTACTTAAGGATTATAATATCATAATAAACTACCACCCTAGGAAGGAAAATAAGGTGAAAGATGTTATGAGTAGAAAAAATCATAGAGTTCTGAACAATATGACTGTTCTATGATATCTTATTTTCATGGATCTAGAAAATATGGATATAGGAATAATAATCCAAGGTGAAACATCGATTCTTTTTCTAATGGTTTCCAACCCATATTTACTAGAAAGAATAAAAAGTTCTCAGACTGATGATGAGGAGTTTCAAAAGAAAATTAATGCTGTGAACGATGGGAGATTTATCGACTTCGTATATGAAGATGAAATTTTGAAATTTTGTAAAGGTATTTGTGTTCCTGATATACCTGATATAAAAAGGGAATTGTTGGATGATTCTCATAGATCAATTTCTCTATAAACCCTGGTAGGACTAAGAGGTATAGAGATTTGAAGGAACATTTTTAGTGGGACAACAATAAGAGGTAGATTACTGATTATGTGTTAAGATGGATGGTATGTCAATAGGTGGAGGCTAGAAGAAAACATCATGTATGAGTCATGCATCCTCTTCCCATACCTAAGTGGAAATGTGATGATATTATGATGGAATTTGACATGGGGCAACCAAATACTCCTAGAAATAATGATGCAATAAGGGTCATTGTAGATAATCATACGAAGTTTTCACATTTTCATTATATATGAGAATATTTACCACTTTAATGTTTATAAATACTATATATTAATGTTGTTGTAAGACTTCATGGTTTACATATATCGATTTTTTCTGATCGTGATCCCCATTTTACATTAGGATTCTAGAAAAGGATTCAGAAAGACAAAGATACTGTACTTCATTTCAGCACTTCCTACCACCCTCAAACCGATGGACAATCAGAACGGACTATTAAAACCATAGAAAACAAGTTTAGATTTTTCTCACATGAATTTAAAGTTATGTGGGATCAATATTTACCTATGGTAAAATTTTCTAATAATAATAACTTCCATTCCTGTATTCAGAAGGCAGAATATGAAGCATTATATAGAAAGGGATGTCACAGACCCACTTGTAAGGATGATGTTGGTGAACGAAAACTCATTGGCATAGAACATGATGAGGAAACAATGGAAATGTTGAAGATTATCCAAACTCACATCAAAGTATCGCAATTTTGGAAAATGATTTATGCCAAAAACTTAAGGAATGATTTGGAATTTCATGTAGGTGATCATGTTTTCTTGATGGTATCTCCATGGAAGAGTATTGTATGATTCGTTAGGAAGGGTAAATTTTATTCATTGAACATTTGACCTTTCGAATTTCTAGAACAAATTTGAGTTTTTTTTCTTACCATTTGGAAAGGCTTCCATGTTTCTCTAATGTTGGTGATGTGTTCCACATATCACTGTTGAGAAAATACATGCTTGACCCAATACATGTACTCACATATGAAGAAATTGAACTAGAACCTGATATGTCTATTTGCGAAGTACCTAACATAATTCTTGATACCATAGAACAATTGTTTCGAAACTAGATGAGTCATCTTGTAACATTTTTATCGAGAAACCATAAAATGGAAGAGGCAACATGGAGACTAGAGGAACTTATGATGAAGAACCACCCAAATCATTTTATGCATAAATATTCTAGAAATTTAGAGGATGAAATTATTTGAAGGAGGAGAGAATGTAATACCCCAGGCTTCCATGATATGATTTTCTTTGAATAATGCAATAGCTTTTGTTGTATGCAACTTCTATTTCTAGCACACCACAACCAATCAAACAAACTATTTAAAAAGAAATTATGAATAGTAAAACCAACTTTTGAAATTTTATAAAATAAATTTTTAAAATTGGACTTATTTTTTGGATTCCAAATATCAAAATTATCTTAAGGTGAATTTTTGGTATTTTTCTGAAAGCATTCAATTTTTTATAAATAGTGAAAAACACTATATAATTTTTAAACCGACTTTTTATTTAAAAAAATGTTTAATTTAAATTTATTTTAATGTCAAATTAGTTACATAATACCTATATTAGTACAATTTAATTCATTGTAGTTATTTTATAATAATATTAGATATATATAATTTTATTGACCTTTTTAACATCTTTTACCCAACTTATAGACATATTTGAAAACTTTCATAAAATGTAATTTTACCACTTCTATGAATTTAATTTAAAAAATACATGATACACAGTAGACATCAGTAAGTATAATGTGGTTCAATAAGATGAAAATAATTTTTATAGAATAGTAAATTTTGAATTTTATTTACCACGGTTAAAAGTTAATATAATAATTAATGGTAAAACTGATATTATAGTTACCCTAACACATTTTTGAATTATATTAGATAAGTGTATTTTGACCAAAATCAACCTTTCAAAAAAATGATCCTTTGTGATCCACATGGATTAGATTAGGACATTTATTATATTTTATTTTAAGAAGAGTTAAAAATGTTATATTGAAATTTTAATAACTAAACCATCTTTAATATAGGGTTATACATAGGATAAATTAGACTATATATATTAATTATAAATATAAAAATATTTCCAAATTCATGATATTTTATTTATATTTTTTAGACAATATATAATTAAATTAATGGATGACACAATGATGATTCATTAATTACATTATTAATGAATGATAAAAATAATTGATATATTAATTATTAAAATAAAAATTAAATTTGGACTATTGAAGCATTAAATGAATTTTATTGGTTAATAATTGATGTTATGGTTTATTAAATAATGTCATGACCCGTCCTCGGGACCCGTACCGTGACTACCCCAAGCCTGCCTTCCATAGGCTAGGGGCTGGAGACTAGCACCAAAGGCATAAATCCCTAAGCTGGGAAGGAATTGACTTTATAAAAAGTAGTCACACACAATCAAAGTACACAAATGGAAGAAAAAAACTAAGTAAAACTGAATACTAAGGTAGTGCTGAAAGTATGTGGGCTAGTATAAAAATACAACTGAACAACACGAAGAAGTACAAGTCAAAAGGGAAAATAGCTCTTGGATCATCCACCGGGGAATCCTACCAGAAAGGTAGGTATAGATCTCGAACAACTCGTCCCGAAGGTACGTCCCATCTAGTCCAGCTCCGAGCTGCCTATCGTCTGTCACCCTTAGCCTTGATCACTACTAACCATCTTCGACACAGAACATAACAAGTTGCGGGCAAAGCCCGTGTAGGGGTGACTATAAAAATAATCAGTAGGAGACCCAAAGACCCCCGAAGGTCTCCCAGAATCCACTAAGGATAAACCATATAAAAAATACAATCACAAAGTATCAACCATCCATAATTAGGTATATGTTTTTCATATACCTAAGTTACCAATCACAAAACGGATCCAACTATTGAGACCTACCACATTCCATTCCACAAGTGTAGAAACACTCCACAAACAAAGTAAACACAAGGTTTATCCCTTAGGTAAATCTCATAGAATAAATCCACGTTGGCTTTACCACAATATGTCCATGAAGAAACATCCACCCTTACTTAGGTATATGCCCATACATATACCTAAGTCGTCAAGAGTACACGTCACATACATGAGGAAAACACAAAGGTAATGACTCAGCTCACCCCAGGTATAAAAAACGTAAAAGAGAGTAAGGGATGATTAGTTGTAGCCACTGAATCATCTTTCACTGTGGAATGACATATATCTGTAGAAACCTAAAATAGTAGTCTGTCGATGTTGTCGATCCTACGTGGTATCGAGGTACAACAGTCATCACTATCAAATCCACAGAGGATCCAAGTCTAGTCACATCACTGTCAAAACCACAGATGTCCGAGGTGCAGTATCATCACTATCAAACTCACAGAGGATCCAGGTCCAGTCTAATCACTATCGAACCCACAGAGGATCCAGGTCCAGTCTCGTCACTGTCGAACCCACAAAGGATCTAGGTCCAGTCTCATCGTTGTCAGACCCGCGAAGGATCCAGGATCAGTCTCGTCCCTATCGAACCCATGGAGGATCCAAGTCCAGTCTCATCACTGTCGACCCCACAAAGTATCCAGGTCTAGTCTCATCAATGTTGATCCCTTGAAGGATCTAGGTCTATTCTCATCACTGTTGAACCCACAGAGGATCCAGGTTCAGCACACTCGATTCTGGGAGGGTCCAATCCTCGATCCAAGTGTCAATAAATCAACTACTATGAATTCTCAAGTTGATGTATCCAGTTGTTTTATCTCTTCATAAGGAACCAAATGCGATAGAAGATGCGTCAATCCGACCCCCGATCTATGAGTTATTGGTTTTTCTATTCCAGGGGCCTGGTTGGTTTTTAGGTTCAAACCTACCCGACCATTCCACAACTATGTGCAAACCTCAAGTGGGGTATGCCAAAAGAATTGTCCTACTCTAAGCCTTCGATCGCCTTAGACAGTTTGTCATTCAGACACCCATAGCCCAAAATGTGTGCTAAAAGGTGTAATCATGCCATAGCGGGCTGGGTCCGGTCTGACCACGTCGGCCCGACCCGGACCGACCCAGTTCGAACCAGGGTCTGACTATGTTCAAAGGGGTGGCCCGAAATGAGTAGTCAGCCCGACCCGAGTAGTCGGCCCAACCCGAGTGGGTGGCCTGAAGGGAGGTAGCAGCCTAACCCGAAGGCGTGGCTCGACCTGAGGATAACCAGACCCGTGGGGGCCTGGCTGGAGGCAGTCCGGTTCGGTCGGCCTGGCGGCCCGGTCGGTCTAGCAATCTAGTCATCCTGGCATCCTGGTGGCCCGGCGGGGGTCCACCTTAGCCACGAACAGGGGGGAAATGCGCCCCCTGGCTCCCGAACGGAAAATATGTTTGGGTAGGATCCCAAACTAGCACCAGGTGGCACAGGTCCAGGTCACCGCGGGACCCTTTGGGTCCTGCCTGTAGCGCGAACCAGTGGCCGGATCAGCCGGTCTCCCTCCTCTGTCCTCACAGACTATGGCGATGGTTCTTCTCTGGCATGGTGTGATAGAGCTGTTCCCAGCCCGTCCGACTACCACGACCTGCATGGACGCGACACTTTCTTCAGGCATGGTGCATCGAGACCGCGCCCCTCCGGCACCACCATGGCCCTCCATGCTGTGGCCTAGTTTTTTGCACTGTGTGATGGTTCCAGACCCCTTTTACGGCCCAGCAGCACTTGTGCTGCAGGATTCTTCTACTGCCAACTCGGTACTGGTCGCCGCATGTTCTGTCATGTCCCATCGGTCGTGAATCGTTTCTCTGCTTTGATCATCTCGTCCGGTTTCTCAGTTGCGCCACCACCGTCAGCAAAAGAAAAAACAAAGGGGGAGGGTCGGTCCATGTTCGTGCTATTTGACCATCTTTATTATGGAATTATCAAATTAAAAAACACATTTCTTAAATTCTAAAACGTAGGTTGGGAATAATAATTCAACACAAATCTCCCTTCCTCAATTGCCGATAATCGTTGACGATGTCGTGGAAAGGAGACATCAATTCATCAATGCTAGAAAAATAAAAAGGGTACTCATCAGTGGTGGATGCGTTTTGGGAGGTGACGAAGTCGAAGATGATTTCAGCATTCTTCGTGGGAATCATCTACACTTTTGGAACAGTTGATGATCAATGAAGGAGTTCGTCGATCTTCAATGGACTATGAGGAGGCATTCTTCGCGTTCTTCATTGAGAGGATGAAGTTCTCCAAAAGCTCCTCCTCTACTTAATTCTCCCAACAAAAGGTTATTTCAACCCCCACAATAATAAAATATCACATCTTATTATAATATTGGAATAAATAATTAAAAATAATTCATTAATGAACCATTGATTAATTAATGTGGAGTGGCACCTTAATGATGAAAGTTCAAGAGTTTCCCCCCACTTATTTGGAATTCAATGGTTTAAAGCCCGTGTGGTCCCCACCACTTTTTTACAAGATATGTTAAAACATCATGTGGGACCCACCTAATAATATCCTCACAAGGGAGGTTATTTGCGGGTGGTCCCCACCTCTAACCTCCACTTAGAGGTTTTAACCACCTCAAATAAAAATAATGTAACACTTTATTTTTGTCTAAGTTAATTAAGAAACACCAAAATCTAACTTATTTTCTCATTAGAGAAAAACTGCGGTGAAGGTCTCCTTAAGAGAATTCTGGCGGTGTGGGTTCAATGGTGCCCTCAGATTTGAATTCCGAGCATTGGTTTAATAGTTATAAAATTCTGCTTGTGTATTTACTGAATGTAGCTGAAACATAGTTCAGAAAATTATTATGAGTCACCCTCGACCCATACTGGTTGAGGATAGGATCTGTATAGGTGAAATACGCCCCAAAGAACCCAACGACACTCTTGGATTTTCAATTCGAGTTACCATTTTGATGTTATGAATTTTACAATAAAATAATTATCACTTAATTATTTTATTTTTGGCCAAAAACTAACTTTTTCTGGTGACCCGCGCCAGAAAAAGTTAGTACCTTCTTAAATAAAGAATTATCTCATGAATTCAGCAGTGGTCTCATATTTTTAATCCGAGCAACCATTTGTGAGTTATAAGCATATGAAAAAGAAATAATTTATTTAATTATAATATTTACGGTTATTCCAAATTTGGGTTTTCTCATAGGAGGCCCAGGTCGACTAATCTTAAGTCATGCATAGGGTAAACCTGCTATCCTAAGTGCAATGGTGACCTCAGATTTCTGGTGCAAGTTACTATTAAAGAGTTATTCCACTTTTTTATGAAAACTACCTACGCACATTAACTATTTCTTAACAAAAACATAGACGGATCAATCTAGGCACTCTGGTCACCAGAATCGCGTGCCGTCAGATTTCACGGACCTGTAAAATTCCCATTTAATTATAAAAATTACATAAAAATTCTGGGCCTTTACATTCTCCCCACCTCAGGGCTCTACATCCCCGTAAGCCATAACTCACAACTATGAGAACAAGTGGGTGTTGAGCATGCATATGAACCTCTTGCTACCCATATACACTCCTGGAGGATCATGTGCTGCAAGAGAATGCACACCAATGGTATCGACCATCCACGAAGGACCCGCTTCTATCGATCCTCAATTTCTACTAGATCATTCGTGAAAGTAGCCCCATCATCGATGTCCAGCTCCCCATGGTCAAGGATTTGAGAAGGGTCGTGCACGTATCTCCTCAACTGAGATAGGTGGAACACATCGTGCACCTGGTGCAACTGAGGTGGAAGAGATAAGTAGTAAGCCTCCTCGCCTACTCTGTTGAGGACCGAGAAAGGTCCGATGAATCGCAGAGATAACTTTCCACTTTGTCCAAATCTCCATAGACCTCATCGAGATGAGATACATAGAAAGATGTGGTCGCTATCGTCGAACACTAGAGGTCTCCATCTCTTGTTAGCATACGACTTTTGTCTTCTCTATATAGTATTCATCTGCTCCTAGATGAACTACACCTTCTCTATTGTAGATCGTACAATCTCTGGTCAGTAAGAAGTTGGCCAAATTGGCGAGTCGGTCGATGATTACCCAAATAGAGTCATGTCCCCTGGACGTACGTGGAAGAACCGTCATGAAGTCCACAGATATCTCATCACTCGTCCACTTTGGGACCTTTAAAGGTTGAACATAGCCTGTTGGTACCTGATGCTCTTCCTTCACTTACTGACAAGTGAGGCATCGAGAGACAAACTCCACTACTGCCTTCTTCATACCTGGAAACCAATGCTGTCGTTGAAGGTCCTAGTACATCTTCACCACTCCTGGATGTACTGCTAAAGGGAATGTGTGAAAATCCCTCAACACTTCCTCCTGAGGTGACACTGGCACCATAGTACGTTATCTGAAGAGGATGACGGGCTCCCCACCTTCAGAAAATCCATCAACTTCCTATCTTGTGGATATCTGAGCACGTCAGGTATCACAGTTAGAGTGCCCACACTGCGCCTCCCTGACTCACTGAAGAAGTGTTGGAGTGACTGCAAGAGACTGTAGAAAGGCTACTCTATCTCTATCCACAAAAGATATCTACAACGCAACCAGCTGCTTCGTCGCCTCTCCTAGCAGTTGAATGCCTGATCTCCTACTAAGAGCATCTTCTACAACGTTCCCCTTCCTAGGAGTATAGACTATCTCAAAGTCATAGTCCTAGAGGAACTCAATCCAACACCGTTGTCTCAGGTTCAGGTCCTTCTACGAGAAGACACACCTGAGACTATTGAGATTAGAGTAAACTGTATACCGTTCACTCAACAAACTATGGGTGAGACTAGCCAATTGTAAAGAACTCGAGTGCACCCTTCTTCGCCTATGTTCTACAAGAGCTGCTAAGATTTATCCTTTGGAAAAAAGTGAAATCCGGGCTCATCCCCTAGATTAAACATGTCCTTTTCCAAAAATAGTCAACCCTAACATGAATGGTACTAGTTCATGCCATGGACGATGTTGTAAGGCCTCGATGCTACTACCATGAGATCCAACCGTTACTCTCACCTCCAAGGGTTGAGTCACACTATCGGCATCAGTGTGGTGTCAATAGGTATCCTAGAGTAGGAATCTTGAATTTGAGGGTCAAGTCAATGGTTTTAAACAAAACCTCACAGTATCAACCACACAAAAAGGTAGGAAAGCAAATGTCATAAGGACAAGTGTTTTTTATTATTGCAACTCAAATTACTAAGACACAAAGAAACCACAAACAACGACATCGACGAAGCCAGAAGAATCATGAACAATGCTCTCTATGCCTGGAGCTAGTCCCACTCCTGTCCACCAGCTCCCGGAGCTCGAGGTGAACCGTCTAGGGGTGGTGGTATTAGTGCTCAATGACCCTGTCAGCCATCCGCTGAAGGACCTACTCCACTGCCTCATCCACCGCTTAGCTGATGCTCAAGATCCTGCTGTTGCCTCAATCATAGTGTCTCCTATAATGCCTGTTGATAAACTATGTGGGGATCCAGATAGTCATGAGCTCTGTGACCCCATTTCCTTCAGGAATAACATACCATTCTCTGTTCAAAGCTCACCCAGCCTCGGGTGCCCTGCACCCCTGATGCCACATCTTGGGGTCATCTAACAGTACATCTAACCCACTTGTTCCCCCATGTCATCTACCTATTGCCTTCTACAGATGACTCGTCTACTTTTGGAATGCCCAGAGGCATGTGCAACAGCTCCTGAGCATGCACAGAGAATAGAGTGGCTGGTACAAACTCCACCCTGAAAAGACCCTCAAAGTTCGGCCAGGTGAGGGTCGCCTCGTCATAAAACTAGAGCATCAGGCTCCAACACCTCTCAGATGATCCCTGGAAGAGACTAACAGGTAGGTGTACCATCAAGTCAGCGGGTGTCCCAACTATGTGGAAAACATGTTCTACAAACTCCAGCTAGTACCCAGCCATCTGAAAATTTGTCTCACCTCGAAACCTCGAAGGCCTCCATTGCAGGAACCCATGAAATGTTATCAAGTTACTCTAACCCTCTGCTATTGGGGCTGGTTGCAACAATAGCCCAATGGTTAGTGGTACCACTGGTGTATCCACTGTGATGGGGCCCTACCCCGAGGCATTATCGCTCGGTGGGCTACCATCGCGCTCTCTACTTGGAACCCGCAATGACTGACTTTTTGAAGGCATCCTGAAAAGAAAAAGGTATTCCATGATCAAATATATACCTGGTGAGATGACTCAAAGTAATTAGAAAGAAAAATTTTCAATGGAAACACACACACAATCAGTGTTTTCATGCACTGAGTCAGAAATCAGAGTTCAGAGTCCTAGTGTATGGATACTTCGACCACCACACCAACACCAGTTTCCCTAAACTGATAACCACACCCAAAACATTTAACACTATTTCCATTGAAAGAATCAGAGTCCAATTTCTGCAGTATAACTGACCCCTCTAATACCAATTTTTCATGACCCATCATCAAGACCCATGCCGTGACTTCCCCAGGCCCGCCTTCCATAGGCCAGGGGCTAGAGACTAGCCCCAAAGGCATAAATAACTAAGTTGAGAATGTATTTCTTTTATAAAAAGTAGTCACACACAATCAGAGTACAAAACTGGAAGCAAAACACTAAGTAAAACTGAATACAAAGGTAGTGCCGAAACTAAGTGGGAATTATACAAATCCAAATGAACATCTAGAACAAGTACAAGTCAAAAGGGAAAATATATCTGGGATCATCCATCGGGGAATCCTACTTGACGGGTAGGTACATATCTTGAACAAATCATCCCTAAGGTACGTCCCATCTAGACTAGCTCTGAGCAGCCTCTTATCTTTTACCCTTAGCCTCGATCACTACTAACCGTAGTCTGCAAAGAACAGATCACAGTGCAGGTGAATCCTGTGTAGGGGTGAGTATAACAATACTCAGTAGGGGACTCCGAGAGCCCCGAAGGTCTCCCAGAATCCACTAAGGATAAACCACAGTAAAAATATACAATAAAAAAGAATCAACCATACTTAATTAGGTATATCCTCTTACATATACCTAAGTTACCAATCACAAATCGACTCCATCTCTTGAGACCTACCACATTCCGTTCCAAAAGTGTAGAAACACTCCAAAAAGAAAGTACAACACAATGTGTATCCCATAGGTACATCTCATAGATGAAATCCACATGGGCTTAACCACTATACATCCACGAAGAAACTTCCATGAAGGCACATCCACCATCACTTAGGTATATGCCCATACATATAACTAAGTCGTCAAGAGCACACATATCATACATGAGGAAAAATTGAAGGTAATGACTCAGCTCACACCAGGTATACACAACTTAAAAGCGAGTAAGGGATGATTATTTATATCCACTGAATCATCTTTCACTGTCTAACGACAGATATCCTTAGAAACCTAAAATAGCATTTTGTCGAAGTTGTCGATCCTTCAGGGGTTCTTGATACAAAAGTCATCGTTGTTGAACCCACGGAGGATCTAGGTATAGTCTCGTCACTGTCGAACCCACAGAGGATCCATATCTAGTCTTGTCACTGTCGAACCCACAAAGGATCTAGGTCCAGTATAGTCACTATTGAACCCACAGAGGATCTAGGTCTATCCTCGTCACTATCAAACCCACAGAGGATCCAAGTCCAGTATCATCGTTGTCAAACCCACAGAGGATCCAGGTCGAGTGTCATCATTGTCGAACCCACGGAAGATCCAGGTCCAGTCTCATCACTGTAGAACCCACAGAGGATCCAGGTCCAGTCTCTTCACGATCGAACCCATGGAGGATCCATGTCCTGTCTCATCACGGTCGAAACCACGAAGGATCCATGTCCAACATGCATGATTTTGGGAGGGTCTGCTCCTAGATCGATGTGTCAATACATTAACTACCATGAAGTCTCTAGTTGATGAATCCCGTAGTTCTATCTCATCATAATGAACCCAAAGTGAGAGACGGGGCGTCAATCGGACGCCCGGTTTGTGAGTTATTGGTATTTCCATTCCAGGGGCATGGTTGGTTTTTATGTTCAATCCAACCCGTCCATACCCCAAATGCACCAAACCTCAAGCAGGGTATGCCAAAAGAACAGTCCTGCTCTATGCCATCCATCTCTATAGGAGTTTTGTCATTTAGACACCCACAACCCAATATGCGGGATAAAAGGTGTAATCGGACCATAGCGGGTCTGTGTCTGGTCCGACCCAGTCAGACCGAACCGACCAGACCTGGTCCATACTAGGGTCTGACCCGGTCCTCGAATCTAACCCGGTCCAAGGTGGAGGTCGGGCCCGAGTGGTCGGCTCGACCTGAGTGGTCGGCCTGTCCCGAGTGGTCGGCCCGACCAAAGTGGGCGGCCCGAAGCATGGTAGGTGCCCGACCCGAAGGCGCGGCCCGGTCCTAGGGTGGCTTGAACTGAGGCGGCCCAACCCATGGTGGCCTGGATGGAGGCATCTTGGCCTGAGGCAGCCCAGTCTAGTCGACTTGGTGGCCTGGTCGGCCTAATGACCCGGTCGGCCTGGCGTCCCTGTGGCCTGACGAGGGTCTGCCTTAGCCCCGAACAGGGGGAAAACACATACCCCCTAGCTCCCGAACGACATAGTCATTCGGGTAGGATCCCAAACCATCGCTAGGTGGCACTGGTCCCTATCACCGCAGGACTCTTTGGGTCCTACCTGTAGTGCGAACCGGTGGCCGGCTCCACCATCCTCCCTCCTTTGTTCACCGTGGCCTATGGCCGCAGTTCTTCTCTTGCGCGGCGTGACGGTATCATGCCCAACTCGTCCGTCAGCTGCAGTCTACTTGGAAGAGGATCTTTCTTTTAGTGTGGTGCGTCCGTACCATGCCCCTCCATCACCGCTACGGCCCACTTGGCCGCGACCTTGTTCTTTGCGCAGCGTGACGACACCACACCCCTTCGGTGGCCCGACAGCCCTTGCACTGCTGGCTTCTTCCGCGGCTGGCTCGGTGCTGGTCACTACATGTTCTGTCACAGCTTGTCAGTGATGGATAATTTCTCCGCTTCAATACTCTCTTCTGGTGGCGCTGTTGCGCCGCCATCGTCGTCATCAAAAGAGAAAACAAAGTGGGAGGGTTGGGCAGTGTTTGTACGGTCTGATCCCTCCTCGTTATGATATTATCAAATGACAAAACACATTTCATACATTCAACAACATAGGACAGGAATAATAAATCAACTCAAATCCCCCTACCTCAATTGCTGACAATCGCTGATGAAATCGTAGATAGGCAGCGTCGATTCGTCAATGTGGGGAAAGGAAAAAGGGTACTCATCATTAGAGGATGAGCGTTGGGAGGTGACGAAGTCGAAGATGACGTCGAAATTATTCGTGGGTGTCTCCTTCTCTTTTGTCACAGTTGATGATCAATGAAGGAGTTCATCGATCTTTAGTGGATAACGAATATTCATTCTTCACATTCTTTGTTGAGAGGATGAAGTTATCCAAATGCTCCTCCTCTACTTAATTCTCCCAACAAAAGATTATTCCAACCCCCACAATAATAAAATATAAAATCATATTATAATGTTGGCATAAAGAATTCAAATTAATTAATTAATGAACCATTAAATAATTAATTTGGAGTGGCACCTTAATGAGGGATGCTCAAGAGGTTTCCCCCACTTATGGGTAGTTCAAGGGTTTAAAGCCCGTATGGTCCCCAACTCTTTGATTGGAAGAGATTTTTAAACTTTGGGAGGGCCCCATCTAATAATATCTTCTCAAGGGAGGTTATGTGAAGGTGGTACCCACCTCTAACCTCCACTTGGAGGTTTTAACCACCTCAAATAAAAACAAAGTAACACTTTATTTTTATCTAAATTAATTAAGAAACCCCAAAATCTAACTTCCATTCTCGTTAGAACGGAACTGTGATGATGGTCTCCTTAATTTTTTTTTGGCATTGCGAGTTCTACGGTGCCCTCATATTTCAATTCTGAGCACCGGTTCAAAAGTTATAAAACACCGCTTAAGCATTTATTGAACGTACCTTAAAAATAGTTCAGAAAATTATTATCAGTCACCCTCGACCTGTGTCGGTGAAGGTTAGGCTCTGCCTAGGTGAAATATGCCCCAAAGAACCCATCGGTACTCTCAGATTTTTAATCTGAGTTACCATTTTGACGTTATGAATTTTATAATAAAATAATTGTCACTTAATTATTTTATTTATGGCCAAAAACTAACTTTTTCTGGTTACCTGCGCCAACCAATGTTAGTATCTTCTTAAATAAATAATTCCCTCACAAGTTCAGTGGTGGTCTCAAATTTTTAATCCGAGCTACCGTTTGTGAGTTATAAGAATATGAAAAATAAAATAATTTATTTAATTATTTTATTTATGGGTATGCCAAATTTGGGTTTTCTCACAAGAGTCCCGCACCGACAAATATTAAGTCGCGCATAGGTTTAACCTACCATCATAAGGGCAATGGTGCCCTCAGATTTCTAGTCCATGTTACCGTTAATGTGTTATTCCACTTTTTTAGGAAAAATACTAACACGCATTGACTTCAGCTTAACAAAAAAATTGACGGATCATTCTGGGCACTACGGTCCTCGAAATCGTAGGCCATCAGATTTCTCGGACCCATAAAATTCCCATTTATTTTAAAAAAATTACATGGAAATTACGAGTCTTTACAAATAAATAATTTTATTCAAAGTTATAAAGTATTTTTGACTATCACAAAAACAAAAACTAAATACTGTCAAAATTGTCATAATTGAGTTTTTAAAAAAAATTCTATTTTATTAAATTATATATTCATCCTTAAAATATACAGTTTGGACAGAGGACATATATAATGATATATATGTCATTAATAAACCAATTTGGGTTTTTTTTTCATTTTATTGTATGTTTAGTAACCATGTATTATAATAATACTAGAAGACAAGGTAAAAGTTAAACTATTTAACTAAGAGTTAAATCTAAATGATAAGGCAAATATGCTGACCTAAAGTTGTCTATAACCTATTGGTTGAATGGATTTGGACATATCCTCACCTTATCCATGAAATAAATCCATTTTGAGCAATTAGAAACTGAAAATGGTTTTATAATAAAATAATATTTCCAACTTTTCCTTAAGTGACCCTCACCTATCTTATAAAAGTGTACTTCCCCTTCTCATAATTTTACACCTCCAAAGCCACATGGCTTCGCAAAAAACCTAATCTAACATCCTATAATCTATCCTCACTTCATACTAGAGGCATTAAATTAATTCTAAATCCAACCTATGGAGCCCTTTTGTTCAAATAAAAAGGAATAACTCGAGGAAGAGGTAATTACAACATCATCTCTTCCAAAGTACATTTCTTCTTCCACTTCCTCTTTTTTTAATTCAATTCCAAAATAATAACTCTAGTAAGTTCTACATTCTATGAAGTTATTATAAATATGGTACTACCATATTAATTATTCTATCTTTCATATGAATGACCATGTCACCACACATGCGTACGTATGGCTTACCGTATCCACATTGTGGTGTAGTTTGTAAATCAACACTTCATTATTTGGATGGGTATAATAATGAGTATAACTGATGTAAATAAAAAAATGACATGTTAGTAATTCTATATTTATAATATACCATCCAATTACATACTATTCGACCACTAATAAAATGATATTATTGCTTGTGCGTACGTATGAATTATAGTCTCCGCGATGCCGTGCGATTTCATTCCACGTCATAACTATTCGAGTAAAAATTTCATTTGATGATTAAAAATAACTTTTAAAGAACATCATATCATTATGTGTATGAATAAATTATACGCTACACATAGTAAACATGACTTACATAACAAAACATATAAAAGAAAACAAATCAGTTAACACCCACAACAATGATACTACTGAAATATCATTAACAAAACAATATTATAAGATTTTATATGATATCATATTTAAGAATGTTGATATTTTATAATTTAATAGCAATGATTTCACCATTATAAAAGAGGTTAAAATAACATCTACTAAGTAAAAGTAAAATGTATGTGTTAATTTTAAAATCCCTTCATTATCCGAGGTTGTTTATACGTAAGTGTCTTCTAGGACTTCTTTAACTTCCACATCTATATTTCATAAAAATATATTTCAATTTTTTTACTATTTAATATACTATGGATTAAATTCATTTATACCATTATTATAATTTTTATAAAATGTTTTGAAAGGAATCATTCCATCACTTTCCAAACAAGGTACTTTATGACCATTTAGACAAATTATGGAAAGACTGTTTTTTAACATATATAGAGGGTGTAGTTATTTTCTGCCATTATAAATCATTCTAAGGTTCCCTTAAAAGCTTATAATAGTATTTTCAAAATTATAGTTTTCTACTTATAAGAATTTTATATGATTTCAAAATATAAAGAGATACTTCTCTCAAATAATTTTTATTTAATCTATGTCAATGTCCATTGTTGGATTTTTAGTCTTGTTTGAAAATTATTTATTATGATATAATTTCCATATTGTACTAAAGGTTTTATGATATTTCTGTCTGCGGATGTGATATTTTTATACCATTCATTTTTTTGTAGTTATTGTATTGAAATTTTATATGCTTGTTTTAATACGAATATTTATATGTTGTTTCAACCTTTTATATGAGAAATGAATTGGACTTAGTAAGTTATGGGAGGGGCCCACTATATCCCCTCAATGCACCAGTAAGTATCATGATACAAACTAGTGTCATGACACAAGCCCTTGAAAAAATCATTATTTGTAGTCTTAGAATGGGGCCTTGAATATGTGGTTATAATGTTCGTTATTATGCATTCAATCATTATGAAATTTGCTATTGATATTATATATGATTATTCGAATAGTATAATATTTATGTGAATAAGTAAATGACATTATTTGTTTTATCTTTTCCATATTATATTGATGTTTATGTTTAAAAGGTTTTTGTTTTAGTCTTATAAATTGCCTTAAATGTTTGTGCTTATATATGATAGTTTATGCTATATTTTTATCCTTAAAAGCAACTGAGATCACCCCTTTATTATGTTTTATTTTTCCCTATATTCAAAGAAGTATATTATGATTGACCTGTAGGAATAGGATAAGGGTTATTAGTTTTTTCATAGGGGAATCAATGTTGTTGTTTTTTTATTTCATAATGTAATGTAAAACTTCTGTATGTATCTAGTACTTTGAAAACTACTAAACTGATCAGTCATTAGTGGCATGATCTCTTGTGATCATTATAATGTAAGTAATAATTCACAGACACTGGGTAACTGGGGTTGGGGTGTTACCAATTGATTATAAATGTATATAAATTTTTGGACGTTTTTACATTAAAAACTCGAAGTGTTGTCCCATCAGTGGGATGAATTTTAAATTATTTTCTACCACTAATGTGATTGGAATTTAAAAAAATATTTAATATTTATAATCAGAATAATTTAAAATATCAAATAATGTCAACTTTTTTTTACAAAAAAATTGTTGAATTTAATTAAAATTAATTACTATTTTCAAGGTAAAATAAAGCTTAATAAATGACACAACCTTTCTCTTAAGGGTCCAAACGACCTATACACATGTAAAAAACTCATTTCATGGCCCTAAGTATCCCATAAAGCCTCCATTATCTAGTTTTGTTGGTTTTTTAATAAATATATATGTAAAAACGTGGCTACACATTACTTATTTTCAAAAATATCGAGTCATTTTCCTCCAATATAAAAGGCCAACACATGTCCCCATTACTCAGAGCTCTAAAAACCCATAGGTTCAGAAAATATCTTCCCATATAGCTTCCTATCATCCATAATCATTACCTTGGGGACTCCATTATGAAATAAATCATTCCAGGGGATCCTTTTGGTACAACCCAATATAAGTTACCTAACTATGTTGTAACAACTTCTTTCAAGCTCTGTAGTTTCATTTCCATTCTCCACCCACTAGAATCATTTTATTCCATTATTATATAAAAAAACCAGTTTACTCAATACACTAGTATGATGTTATTTATGGTTTTAGACAAAAAATTACACAGTCCTCCAACTAATGGGTATTAAACATATTGTTTATATGTACGGTTTACAACTTCTGTGCGAAATGATGATACTTAATTTTTATTTTACCACCTATAATGTTGGTAATTATGATGGAAATTTTTTTATTTGTATAATATATGATATTTATAATTTCATTATAATTATATCCTTTTCATTTATAATATACCTTTATGATTTCTATTTTCTCTGAGTACAATAATTTCGTTTGAGAAAGTGTAAAATACCGCCTCCTTAAACCGATATATGCATTCAACCCATACATGGAACATATAAAGGATATACCGCCTCCTTAAACCGATATATGCATTCATCCCATACATGGAACATATAAAGGATAGTTTTAAAAAAATATGTAACATATATAACATATATATTTTCATTTAATTTTAATATAAATATGTATCATTTATTGTTCATTCATTTAAAGCAATAATGATATGAATGTCGCGTTCATGCGTACATATTACCTACCGTCTACTTGAATGGTGCACTTTATTTCTAATATCTATATATTTTATACTACCATAAATAAATATGTAATTAATATATATGATAATTAAATACGATTTTAAATTCATTAGATTATGAAATATATTTTATAGGAAGAAGAAATGAAAATTTAAAACATACTTCAAAAAACATGGAAATTAACACCTGAAATAGTTGAAATAATGAACGAGTGTTAACAAATTTGTAATAAAATATTACATGAATTTTTTTTATAAAAGTAAAATTAGTATTTTGATTCCTCAATTTTGTTTCATATATTCAACCACTATAATTTTGGATTAAGTCCACAAAATAAAATGATGTTTATGGAAAGTAATTTTCATGTCACATTTTACACTAGTGAGAAAAATGTCTTATTCACCCCCCAAAATATTTATTGTTGTATATATATTGAAAATTTTCATGTATTATATAATTATTTACATTTATTTCATAATAAATAACCTTTAAATTTTTAATTACTTTTTTATGGATCCCATGACTCAAAATCTACTAAATTAGTAAGGGATTTCATATCAATTCACATTCTATTGAGACTTATCTATTGTTATAAAAAAACTATCTCTTATATGGTGCATGTAATTCCCAAGACATGTTATAACTTGAATATTGTAATTCTCATAATTTTATAAGAAACATTTAATTCATATTGAATAATGATTTAATTGTTTCAAATGTGTTATAGGGAACATTGGAATGCTTAAAGTTTATTTTTCCTCAAGATTGTTTTAATGTAAATAAATCTCATTGTTACTTATACCCCATTGAGGTGTTATTTATGAATAATTATTTATTTTTAAATATTGATATTAGATGAGGAACATTATTTATTAAATATATGGTGAATGGTTTGGACATGCAGTACACAGGTTGGGGACAATTTGAGGAAAGGCCTACAGGCTAAGGACTAGTTAATGAAATTCCATCAATGCATCGGTAGTCTCATGAGATGAAATATACTAAAAAAATAGATTGGTTTTGATTGATATTATAATCCATCTTGAAATATGTCTTGATGGTATTGGTTCCATATACTTTTGAAGCATTCCATCTAAATAATTAAGCATTTCATTCATCCATTCTCTGTTATTATTTATCTATGTGATATTTACATCGACATATATATGGATTATTTCATTTTTAGTTTGCTGATTAATGGAATGTGTTTAAGTTTTTACCATTCCATGTTGATTATGATTTATCTAGTTTATTAAATAGATTGTGTTTCTAATTATTTATCTTTACATATATGTTTATTCATTATATCTTTTGTCGTACTTACCCTAACTGAGAATTTGAGATTACCAATAATATGTTTCATTCCCGATGTTTTGAAGAATATAACTTTTTATTAGATTTGAAGGATGCAATTTATTTTAGTTTATTATATATAATTTTTTATTCACTTTTCCAATTGGATTATGGGTATTATATATGTAATATGGCATTCCAAGGTTGCTAAATTGATCGTTCCTTTAGGAATTAATTCCTTGTAGTCATGCTAGTGTAATAATATAATAAGTAGGCTATGTGTTTATAGGGGTGGGATCTTAAAATTCATAAGTTAAATTTTTTTCATTGACCTAAAAAGTGGAAAAATATATGGTGGGTCTTGAATAATTCAATAAACACCTAAAAATAGAATTCAAAATATTGGGGACACCAAAAATGAAATAGTAGTCCTATTTCCTCAAGATGATGATATTTTATCTATTTATTTTTTCATTACATAATAATTATAAACAAGAAAATCATGATTTTTGAATGTCTATCCATATTTATGATCAATACGAATAAGAGTAATTTTAAAAAATTCAAAATTTAATTCTTAGAGTACATGAAATAAATAAAAAAACATAGATTTAATCCCCAAGAAAACATTTCCTACAGTCATTGAAATTGAACATGCATATTTAGATTGTATTATAGGAGTTTTAAAAAGTGTTAACATGTATGTATTGATATAGGGATGGTGTTGTTTCTCATTGAGGATGAAAATTCTCTACCACCGACTTGAAATTAGATATTAATTATATATGGTATGTAACAATAATTTTGAAAACCATGAGGATTGGGAAAAGAGTTCATGTAATTCCCATGTTTTTTAGTGATACACTCTTATACTTGTTTGAAATATTCTCTATGACCTGTATGATTTTAAATTTCATCATCTGTTACTTTTTTATATCCACTCATTATATCACTTTTTTAATTAATGTTATTTTTTCAGTTCATGAATACTCCACAATTAAATATTAATTCCCATATAGATTTCAAAAACCCTCACCCACTTCTCGTTATTTTTTTTCTTACTCAATAGCGGGATATTCTTATTTTACCATTTTTTGGATATTTTATGGGATCTTTTTAGGATTATTTGGGTTTAGATTTATTATTATGGGTTGAAATAGATTACGCCTCGATATGAGGATCACAATATTATTCCACTATAAACTTTTATTTAAGCTTTGATTCCAACCTGTATATCCCTCCTTGATTCATCCAATTATTTATTTATTATCCCCTTAAGATAAATACCTTATTATAATTATTCCCCTTCTTTTAAAGGAGTAAATCCATGGGGATTAGTGGTGGTTGTGGAACCAATGTTTGATGTTTTTTATACTATACATTGCATTGTATGGTTTATTTATGTAGACTGGTTTGTTGGAAGAGATTTGTTATTTTTATCGTTATATATATGTGTGGCCTCAACATTCATTTAAACAAAAATCACTATGAAAAAATTCCATGAACATAAATGGAATATATAATGGATGAAAAATATTAACATACAAAACTAAATTAATGGAGTATAATTTCTAATCCCAAACTATTTATTCCTTGTTATATAACCTTTCCCAAGGAAGAAATACTAAAAACATGACTAACAATGAGTAATCATACGTTTTCTATAAGAAATAAATAGATTAGAATTTATTAAACATGAATCCATAAAACACAGAGAAGTTTACAGTAGTATAGCCATGCAACCCCCAATGTTGAACCCATTGTTAATATGTTGAAACTATGATTTAATAAATTGTACTAAAACTTTAATATAGTTAAAGTGGATACTATATAAATAAAAAATCTAATATATGGAATATAAGAATAGAATATAACATATTAATCATGAAATTACATAATTGTAATGATGTGATTAAATTTAAGAAAATATCATAATCATTTTCTAGTAAGACCCCTATAATGGTAAATATTCCCCATACTCCTAATAATACACTTTCAGCTCCAAGGATATGCATATTCTTCTAGATGAGGGTATCTAAAACAATTTTTAACCATATAATAAGAATAAAGCAATTGGTATTGGTGAAAGAATCACTCCGAAAGTGAAAATATTAATTTACCTCATATGTTAAGGTAATGATCATACTCAATAGAAATAAAACAATATGAGATGTTGGACCCTACATAAAAAACTATAAAATAATGTTATTTATATTCATTTATTGACCTTACATCAATGAAAATAAACATTGATATAAAATACTTTAATGATATCCAGGATATAAATTATAATAATATTAAATGATAAAAAATGAAACTTTATAATAGGCCTCATCCTAAATATGTTCATTAGAATACTTCTACATGGGGTCCCCAAAGATTACACCAGCTTTACATATTTATAAATAAAATTTTTCCATGATATATATTACACAACTATAATTATATATGATTTATTTTCATTAATATTTTTATCCAAGATATCACAAATTGGAATGGATTTGGATCATTTTGATATGAATTAAGTCCATATGCACGATCTATTTAATATTCAATTATGTTATCTTTAATATCATTCATGGAGTAAAAATATTGTTCTATTTTTCTGTAATAATTAAAATTTCTATTTAACAAGTTGGGATTATGGGGAAAGTAATACTCCTTTTGATCAATTCCACCAAATGATACAGGGGATACAATTCTATGCTCTACCCATGAAAAAAAATCCATCATCCACTTCATATTGAATCATAATAACACAAGGAACCAATCATATCTCAATCAGAATACTCAATGTAGAAAATATTCTTATTATTTTCACAATGATGAAATCTAAACTATCATGAATTATTATCACTTTGCAATATGATTCACCTATATTTATACATTGTAATGATACTCTTGAAACAAAAAGTCACAAAATCCACCAAACAATACTGACTATTATATTTTAATAACATATAGTAAAAGGGTACCATAAAATTCAAACATATGAAAAATATTAAATCTTATTCAAAAAATAAATCTTCCATAGGATAGGGGGATGAATGAAACATAATCTCTTTATCTCCCATAATTTAATGCAAGCATGAGATTCTCCATCATCATCATTTCAGATTCTATGTTTATGATATATTCATCATATATATGGTGAAGGGAGGAATGAGTAGGATCAGAATGAATTTATAATTGTATATGATGTGAAATTTATACAAAAACCCAAGGTATTTGGGTAAAAATAATAATGTGGTTTATTTCTCTTACCAAAAACATAAAGTAACATAAAAATATCTTATATGTTTTTTTAAAAATATTATTATTAAAATATGATTTTTATATCCTAGAAGATGAATTATATAGTATAGTCAATATTAGATGTACTATGAAATGTAGTTAGAAAAGGTTTACTTAATATAAATTTACTGATTAATTTTAATTAGATTAGAAATGAATTTTAAATATGATCATATATTATTGAACGAGATATTTTTTGGATAATATATTTATATTATCAATGTTTTTATATAAAATTAAATTATATTAAACACCATATATAAATCATATATTTGATTAAACTAATTTACATTAATCAATTTTTTAACTACATAATTAATGTGAATAAATTAATTTTATATATGACTTTTTTAGAAAAATTTGTTTCAATGATTTTTGTTTCTGGATATTATTAATAATTTTAAAACTTCAGATCATTAATTTTAAAAATTGGGAATAAATTTTTAAATTAGAATTAAAAAAAATCATAATATTTTTTTCAGTTTTTGAATGGAATAATTTATTGGCGAATGGTAAAAGATACAGATTATGTAAAAACACCAATTTCTTTCATTAAAGATATTATTTTAAAAATCACATAATATTTTGGATTTGTTTTAATGTATCATACATTTAATTTTATCAAATATTTTCCAATTACATTCATGGGAGGGAATATTATAATTTATTTTCATATAATTCTTTTTTATTCAAAAAATATGTATAATTTTATAAACTAGTTTATGTTTTCTTTTGAGGAATTTTATTACATTTTTTTCAACTTAAAGAAATTAATACATTGAAAATGGATTCATAATTATGGGTTATCAATAAAATATTATTTAATAAATTATATTTATTTTTTAATCATAATAAATATTTTCCCTGGTAAATTTTTATCAACATTGAAAATTTGAAAATGGGTAAATCGATGTTCGAATTACGGGATAAGAATTAAAAATATCTATAAAATACCTTAATAAGGTTTTATAGATATATATATTTCAGAATTATAATATATTTTAAAACATGTACACTTATTTTGTGTGTATTATGATTAGGACATTCCAAATAATTTACGTAATATGTAATTAAAAATTTTGACTCTTAATCACATATTATTTTTTCAAAATTTGGATTCTAGTAAATTTGATAAATAAATGAATATTGCTAATAAAATTGATTACTAATTAATTACTGTTATAATATATTAGGTGATTTGGGGTACAATAACATTTAAAAACACACATAAAGCTCAAAAATAATCTAGAATGGCAGGCCATAGCCCCCCAATATTATAACTCACCCATCATGCCTTATTTATTTCATACATGGAGTATAGGCCAAGTGAGCATGAATATCTTCACATGGCCCATTTTCCCAGTGGGTATGAAATCCCATTATAGAGCCTTGATGTCATGATTTCGATTAAAAAAGGCCCTCAGTTGATTAGTTCTTCTATAGTCCCTGGGCTCTTATTGTACTTCTTACAGTGCTGCGACTTCATTTTTACATAAAATGTTTTTAAATAATTTTAAATATAATAAATGTAATTTTAGGGTTATTTTTTAGGTAAAAATAATTTTATGGATAATTATAATGAAAAAGGTTAGAGAAATATTTCATATTAAAATTATAGTATTATCATAATACCTTAAAAATAAAATATAGTGAAGAGTCTAAAATATTAATTTTAATGGTAAAACATTTTAAAAATAATTTTTTAATCATTATATATTAGAAAAATCATATAATAAATAAATTTTATTTTAAAATTATTATTATACAATTAACATCACATTTATTAGATAGTTATAAATTTCAAAAATTACATTCATGGTTGTTAGATGTTGAAAAATTTGTTACAACATTTATTATTAAAAGGATTAACAAGGGTGTTAAATTAAATGATAATGTTCAAAATGCCACAAATACTTTTCTAAATATTATTGGAAGATTTTATTCCAATATTTCACTAATTAAATTGAAATATTTATTCCATCAGTGTGAAATTAAAAATTATGAAAATGTAATTATTTATAATTCTATCTTATGATATAATCCACATTCATGTTATTGATTTCATGTACTTATATTTTTATTTTTTTAGATAACAATATGATCTTACTATATTGATGAAATTTTATGATTATATAATAGTAAAAGGATTATTTTTAAGAAAAAGTTTTTTTTTGTTTCTGAGAAAATATTTGGAATCTTGATGCAACCTTTTTGGTTTCTTATTGATTGTTTTGTGAAAAACATTATTCAATGTTTTTTAAATTAAGGTTATATAAGTTATTTTTTTATTCTTGAAGCATATTATCTAAAATGGTCAACATTTATATGATTTTTCAGGTTTTAAAATTGACTAAAAATTAACCTCTTTTTATATCTCTTATGGTCCTTCTTATTCTGAATCCAATATTCCAAATGTTTTTCAAAATTATTATAGTACAGATAGTACTATAACAATTTATTAATTACTGCAATGGAGATCTATCTTAAAATAATTGTTCACATTTTGGATGAAATAACAGTAGTATTTTATAATCCATCATTTCTAGAAAACATTGTAATTAAGTAGAAGTGTCCCATTACTATTATAAGGTTTTGAAATGTTTTGTGTGTTCATAATTAGATAAAATTATAAACAAAAAGGTCCTCAAAATGTAACATTTTGAAATTATATTTATAAATCCTATAATTATTTTATGTCTATGTTGTATGGTGCTATATACGGTATATATGGAGTGGTTTAGAAACGTTTTCAGGTTCGGATGATTCCCCCTAGAATGGAATGAAGGATGCAATTTTTTATTTATTTTTTTATAACCCTATTTTTAACTAGGTTGAGTGGGAACCCATACATGACTCGTAGGCATAGTTGGACAAGTCCTAGACGATGAAATTTGGTCCAAGATGGGGAAATCCCCATTACATGACCTGAACGCCCAAAAAAACAACACAAGAATCACCCCTCCCTAGTAAATTATTCATTGAAGGTCCCTAGATCCCCATCTCACTATATTGATCAGCTTTATTTCCCCATTCCTAAAAGTGGGGTGCATGGTACCATTGGAAATTTTTATACCATATCATTTTTTAGTCTAGTTATCGATTCTCTAGTGGCAGCTACTTACTATGAATCCACATCTGGGAGTTATTCTTTGTGGTCTTCCTAGACTGCTCCATGATATTTGGTGGCCCAAAGGGCCTGTGGCCTAAAGGATTTGGGTTTCTCGTAGGCCCAAACTGGTGGCCTAAAGTTTAAAAAGGATGAATATTTATGGTTTATATTGTACCACTAAAGTACCTACTACATTAATGTGGTAGTAATCCTGAAAACTTCATCAACTAGGATTTTATCATGGGTTTAGTGAAAGATTATGGGGGTGTTATCCACTTAGCTTCCACCCCAACTATAGGTTTGGATGATCTATTTAATGAAATTTGTTGATTTTTAAATACCATTATTGGAAGAAAAGTATTAGTTTGATCTCATGTTATAGCCATCGATACACCATTATAGGTATTATGTGTTGTTAGTTTAAGTTGATTAACAATATGTTGGTAGAAATTTATTCGAATTGAATCCTTGGGTTTAGTATATATACTAGAGAAAATATTATTAAATGAAGAATGTATTTTTGAAATCATCCAAATGGTATTGATAGTGTTTAGTATCAATATAATCTTTTATATTGATGTGACTATGAATAATTTGGTTAAATGGGTTATTACATTTTAGGAAAATATGTATTATTTTATAAATAACCATGGTATTGATTTTTTCAGGAATAAGTTATATTGTATATTTTTGAAGATGTGTACTACATTGTAACCATTATACGATTTAGGTAAATGGAAATATTTTTTCCTGAAAAATTGTTTTTAATCTATAAAGATTTAGATAAAATTTGGAAGAATATTTGATATTATTGAATTTTTAAGGTGATTTCTGTAATTTATGAAAATGATTATTATATTTTTAGATTATATGATTATGGATTATTAATTTTTTGTCTGTGAGTGTGATTATTATTATTTATTTAAAAATCATAAATTGATCATAAATGAATATGTGATAAATTATATCCCATATTCAGTTTTGAACATGGTGAATAATATTTCAAGGATTCCTGACATTATTTTTTTGAGAAATGATATATATAGAAAATTTGATATTATTGTTAATGATTTATAGATAAATTTTGAATTAATAAAATTAAGATTTATTAATTTTTTATTTTATATAAACTTTTGATTACAGTAATTCTTTTAATATAATGTACAAAAACAGGAGTTATAAATTTTCACCCGTTGTGGATCTTGGGATGTGTTAGATGTTGATTTCAGTGCATTAGGAATAAAAAATCATATTAAATATTTTTTATTTTCATTAAGATATTAGATATAAATTTAAATTTATTTATGCAAAAACAATAGATGAAATTATACTTATTCTATGGAAGTAAATAATGTATATAAATTTTAATTAATTATATTTATCGATGAAAAAATAATATCTCATATCTGGAAAGAAATATTCATAAAGTACAATTTGACTATACTGGTACAATTTTTGGGTCTAATATGAAATTTTGAATCTTATAAATGTACATATCTATAAAAAGTTATGTTTCATGTTCATGACCTAGAAATTGATGTACATGCTAAAATATATATCTAATTTCATATGTATGTTATGATAAATTAATTTTTTTACATCAATTTAAATTTATGAGAATCATATTTATTTATCTGGGATATCATGTATCATCAAAAAAATTTATTTATAAATGAAATTTTTTTATTAGGTATATCACATGAAATACTTATGTTCAAAAGAACCATGATATACTATTAATATATTTTTATTGAAATATGTACGATATATCAGTCCCACCAAATTGATGAGTATAAATAGAATTAACCACATTGTGATATATATATATATACATAAATATTTTCAATAATTTTAATGCATGTATTAAATTATAGAAAATATGAACATAACATTAAATAGTATAATATAAATTTATATAAGATATATTTCAGAATACTAATTTATGTACACATTTTTTTATAAAAATAATTTAATACAAAACCTACAAATGAAATATTTTAATATATTTTATTGATATTATACTAAATAAAATATCTTATCTTTCATTAATGGTGGGTACTAGATAAATAATAAGTAAAAATGCATTTTATAAATTCAAAACACATTTCCTCAAAAAATGGGCATTATTTATTATTTAGGAGGGGATATTATAATACATTCTTATGAATTTTAGAAATTTATTTTGATAAAATTTATATAAATGTTGAAATAAAAATGAAAAAATAATCTTATGATATTTATTTGTTATTTCAATGATAATATTAGCATTTTATTGAACCGTGAAGAATAATAATATTACAAAAAACAAGAATTTTAAATAAATAATGTAATTTATAAGTCACATTATATATTTCATGTTTTAAAAGTGATATATATATATATTCATATTAATATCAAACATGATAATATTTAGTCAATTTTATGTGAATTTTACATGATTTTGTTAAAAATTCATATATATGTATAAAATATGAATTTATCAAGAAAAATTATTTCCCGTTGATTTATATTTTACAAATTATTAGTAATAAATAATTTAATATAGATTAAAATTTGGGATCATCCAATACAAAAAATATAATAAGGATTATTTTATTTTTATTCATATTGATTAGTAACCCTAGAAATAGTATATGAGCACGAAAAAGGGTAAAACAGGTCAATCAATGTTGTATTTATGAGACAAATCAAAACAATATCTCAAAAAACATCGAATAATCTTGTCATATATTTATAGTATATCCATAAACAATTACTATAATATATGGTTATTTTTTCACATTATATTGTGATTTTTACCATCATGAAATTTTAGGTAAAGAGTAATTGAAAAATTTCACTCTACCTCACTAATTATGGTTCTGTTATTTGAATATAGATAAAAATTATATATGAATGAATATATTTAATGTAATATATTAATAATTATATACATTAATGATATTCACTTATTTTTATCTTTTAGTGATGGTTTAATAACTAATACCATTTATGCAACACTGATGCAGTGCATCTAAAAACTTAAGAAAAAATCAATTAAATTATTGTAATAACTATAATTATTAAGGTTTTTGTGTGAATTATCATGTAATATTTTTTTTGGATAACTAATAAATGTATTTTCTATTTATTGTTTTTAAATTATAATTTTATTATTATCCTTATTTCCTTAAAACAAATTTTTTTGAACCCATAGGAGAATGACTTTAGAAGTTATTTTATTTTTAAAATTTAATTTTAAATAGTTATAAAATCATAAATATCATATATTAAATATATATTTTTAGAAATTTTTTAATTCATAATTAATTTTCCCTCAAAATTATAATTATGATTTTATAAAATTACTTTCATTACCCTTGGAGACTAAAATTTTTGTTACCATTGTTATGGATAAAATGTTAAATGTGGTGATTGAAATAAGATAAGGTTAAAGTTATAGTAAATATTGAATAAATATTGTTAGTTTAAATTTACAACCCCTATTATAATTATCATAAAACATAAATCACATTAGTTACATTATACTAGAGTTATACACCATTTTAATATTAATATTTCATTTATTTATATGATTTCCCCCAACCTCCCATATAAAAGGGAACCTCACATCATTTATTCATGACCTGTATTAATCTATTTTCATGTAAATTATCTATTGAGATATATTAAAAACATCCATACCCATGTCATAAAAGTTCATTTACGTCCAATATACTATTCTAAAAGGCTTAGAGTGTAATCTGAATGACATTTTCTAATGAAGATGAATAACTATTAACCACATATTTTATTTGTTATTTCTTCTTCTACTATAATAAAATATTATAAATAATTATTATATGATATCATAAATATTTTAAAGATAAAAAATGCAATTATGTTTATTGAAACACCACATTTTTTGATCATTTTCCATCTAAGAAGTAATAGAAATGTCTTACACTGTTATGTGCGCACTACCGCTCTATAAAGCGATTTTTTTATCACATCCACAGAAGGATACATATTATGAATGATATAATGATTATATATATATATAATTCATGGAATAATTTTTATTTTAAAGTGATAATATTTTATATAACCTTCTTACTCTAATTATTTGTCGGAAAATGATATCAGCATTCCTGCGTATGTGTGGACTACTACCTCAAATAAGTAATGTGATTTGTTTTTTATTTCTATATTCCATGGATGATTATAAAATTTTAAAGTATAAAATGATAATTATTTAGTTATCAATGTTTTTATATGAAAAATAAATAAAAAGTTTGGCCATGTTCAACTAATTGATGTTATTTTTCAATTATGGAGAAAATATCCTAAAACATCATATATGAACAACGTAGATTTTTTAACTATATAAGTAAAACTAAAAAGATATATAATATAGAAAATGTTATTTGAAAAATCCTAAAAAAGTTTTTATGAGAGTGAATAATTAATATATTTTAATTATACATGACATTAGGAACATTTGAAGTGAGTCAGACTGTATATAACAGATTTATTAGAATGTAGATTGAACTCGCACGGGCTCGCCTCTCAGCCCCCGAACTCCATGGCCTAGGGTTTGATGGTCTCTGTACCGGACCCTCCCCCATGACGGGGGAGGGTCTTCCGACACCCAACGATGGAGGTTGACTTCCATCCTTTTCGCCCGTCTCGAGTCCCGAGTGCATTCCTCCATTTCCTTAGATTTCCCTTAGTCCGAAGGCTCCCAAGCTATTCAATAAAGCCCCATAATTTTCGATCTCAAATCTAGAGTTCACAAACGCATTCGCCTTGTTGCATCAGACACTTATTACAGGGTTCAAACTCCAGCGGCCTTTAGTCGATGCTTTCGATCGCTTCGTCTTTGGTTCCAGGAATTTACAAGAGCGCACGATAGTAAGGCTCCTCGACTCCAAACACATCATGATTAGGTTCACCTCAGATCATGATTTGATATTGGCATCGTCATAATCTCCTCGAATCTGCAATATATCTCAATTTATCCACTTCAAATTGTCATACGACTTTCATATGAAATGTGACCCTCCTACATTGGTCGTTTGGGCAAGCCCTCTTGAACTGCCATTACTATTTCAAAATTCGTCGATCCTATGTATGCTTGGTAACCTCGTGGGCCGTTATTTATGCTCGGATAGTAAGATGAGGGCTATCTATCATCTGATTTCTACCAGAATATGTGTTGATGTTGATATGTCTATGCTGCCTGTAGATTTATTTTGGGTCACTATAGTTGAAGTGTTTCATCATAAGTAGTTTGTGGTCTTTGATTATTGGTAGGGATTCTGTCCCCGGTGCAAGAAAATGGGTCATCGGATGGAGGATTGTAAGCCTAAGAATATGATGTGGAAGGAATTTGGTTTGAGCGCTAAGAAGACAAGATTGGTCCTAGGTGAGACTACCGTTGTTAGAAGTAATCCCTTGGTGTCCAGTGGGTCATCTGGTCGTGAATCCCCTGATCGACCTCTCAACTATGTAGCTAACTTGGGGGAAGCAGTCTAGGGGGTGTCAAAGCCCGAGCACATGTTTCATGAACCAGAGGGTTTAGAAATTTTTGAAAGATTGAAGAGTTACCTGGGCATGGGGAATTATACAAATTATTTTATGTTTAAGGGTGATGCAGTGAACTCAGGTGATAGAGTGATAGGATAATCTATTTCAATTATATGTGTGGAGCATTAAGACTCTCCAAATCAAGGCAGATATGCCCGAAATGGCAACAAGGATTATCTATTTGGGAATACCATGTGGAGGATGTGGGAATCCTCTGGACACCTTTGGCTGTTTCTTTCGCTGAGGCAGTCCGATCAGGAAAAGGTATCTCCGATGAAGGCTAGGAAGTGTACCTTTCAAACTCAATCAGGTTAAGCCCTAGAATAAAAGTGGTTGATATCAAACTGGTTAACCGTTTTGAAGGTTTGGATAATAGTGATCTGGTGCAGGATTTAGAATATTTCTGGACTAGGTCGAAAGAGAAAAAATCCCAAGAAAATGAGTCTATTGATGAGCATTCAAGCCAGTTAGCTGTTAAAACATTCCACCTTTTTATCACATAAACTTTCATTACATTATAAAAAACTGAGGATCTTTAAGGTTTATTGTCTTGGAAACCAAGAACATAATACATGAAAAAAACATTCTTCTTAAACAATTAAAGGGATTCATTATTTGTTCATACTAAGTTCATTACAACATCTCATATCCTGGTAGCATCAATCAAAGGAAATGGTGAGCATAAGGCCCAGTAAGGGAAACAAGGGAAACATTTTACATGTGAACTTGAGATACATTAAAAATTCATGAAAAATAATGTTAAAACATGATAAAGAGATCACGGGGCATATCATAAAAAAATTAACATGTTTAATAACATGAAGATGTGGCTTCAACATTTAACATAGACAACTATTTTCGTTTCACCATGGTCCATCCCCAAGGTGTCATTAAAAAAAATACCAAGTATATTCACTAAGTTATCGTTAAAATGGTCATCTCTAGATATTAATTCTTCACCCAATGCATTGGAGCGCTATCAGGGCGCATCCTTAAATTTGTCTTTATTATCATGTGAGCCACATATATCATCATCAAACATTACATAAATAACCCATATAGCATAGAAGAAATAGTTTTCATTTCACAATCATAACATTTTAAAAACTACTTTAAATACGTGATCTTTATGTCACTTTAAACCCACAGAAGAAGAAAGTGGGTCTCATGTATGTAAATCCCAGAATTTAAAATAGAAAATTTTGTTATATATGTGAATACCCCTATAGAATAATGTTTATTTAGTATTCACTTAATAAAATAAATGAATTTGAGAAAAATAGAAAGACATTTTGAGACGAAAAGTTTGCAGCATAATGGCTATGTTATAGGGTTTTAGAAAACATTGAAAAGAGAGAGGACATGGGTAAACCACTCATAAATGATACATAAAATAGGAGGGGAACAGAATATAAAGGATTTTGGATCATGGTAATGAAAATTGGAAGATATACTATATTAAATGAAGAACTTGAATGGAAGACAAAAATAAGACTTCTCTTATGAAAATTTGGCAGCCTAACGGTGTCACTTAAAACATCAAAAAATGAATTGATGAGATAAAATAGGGTCTCTCATCCTATGAACTTAAAATAGCTGTATGAGGGATATAGGGATCATATCCCAACATAATAAAAAATATCTTGAAAGGCTTAACATGAAAATAGAACTTGAAAATGACAAGGGTGAAAGAATCCCTTACAAAAATTCGGCAGCCTAACGACCGCATTTAAACATTCATAAAATAAAATAATGAGAGTAAGAGGGGGTCAGTAATAATTTGAAAATTAAAAGGACAGTAATATGAATATTAAATAACACCCCCAACATAGGAACATGAGGCTTAAATGAGAGTACTTGAAAAGAAATTGAGAGGTAGGATCCCTTACCTTGGAGTGTAACTTCAAAATCATGATGTTAGGGAAATTGGGAGGCTTTAGGGCACCCTAGGAGGACTCCTTGGGAGGTAAGGAGACAAGAACTTCATTGAGGAGGATTCTGGATTGGAAAGGATGAGATAATGTCTTGGTATTTATAGGGGAAGTGAGGGGACAAGGCATTAATGGCCAAGGGACACGTCATTGGTGGTATTGGCCAAACAAGTGGTATTTCCTCATGGTATTGGACACTTGGGATACCTCATACCCTATATTACTATTAATAAGTCGACCACAACTTAAAATATATCATGAAATCATCATGACACATTTATGATGTCATTAAACATACTGAAATCCTAAAACTGTATTTTTACTATTCACTGAAAATTCAACTTTTTCAGAAAACTCCAAAAAATTTACCTGGACATAATATTAATGCTCTGAATTCAAAAATAAACAAAATTTTATAAAAATAATTTTCTAAATCTTTTTAATTTAATTTTTAAAGAAAAACACTATTCACCGAAAATTCATTTTTTTTAGAAAAAATACCAAAAATTACCTTAACATAATATCGATGTTTTGAATTAAAAAATAATGTCCATTTTATAAAATTAATTTTCTAAATATTTTTAATTAAAAAACACAATTCACCTGAAAAAACTAATACTTGACTAATAATTTCTGAAACTGTTATTTACCTATTTCATTGAATCACATTACTTAATCAAGGTGCCTATATTATATTAATACTTTCTTTAAGTGAGATTACTAATCCATTTGGTCACATTACTAATCCTAAGTGTAAAATCACTATTCATAAATTACTATTCATCAAAAAATTAATTTGATCTTATTAGACTCAAAATTTCTTACTGAATACATTTGTAGAAGACCATTTTTTGAAAATAATTACACATAATTAATTATTTAAGGTTTACAAAAATAATATAAAATATCCTTTTTTCAAATTCATCAAAAATATACATCATACATTTATCCAGACTTAATAAAATTTATAAAATTCTCTATAAGAAAAAAACAACATTTTTATTTATCTCGAAGGATTACACAAAGCAGTTACAGTCTCCTTACATAGCCCCTAATAACCCCCGCATAGGACCTAAGTGTAAGGTGTGCTATGGTGAGAGAATCCGAGGGAGGCTCGGCCAACATTGCACGATTAGTAATTTCTATCAGTTTGAACTTCTCGCAAAGGCGATTCCATTCTAGCTTCACATGATGAAGTTCAGCTTGGGTTTGGTCTAGAGCAAAGCCCGGTGGTTCTACCTCCTTCCCAAGTTCTGTTATATGGGCTAAGATCGGCCTAAGACTACTGCATGAGGCCATCAAATCTTCTTTCTATATTAATTAACCAAGATCACTTGCAGTTAGTGATAATAATCTCAAAATTTAGTTTCCAATGGTCATATTGATGAATGGTCATATAACAGTTGAAACCCAATAGTAGCATTCTAATTATATTAATTTTATCAAATAAAATAGTTTTGTTGGGTATAAAATAAAATAACACACAAATTTAGGAAACAAAATTTATTCAAAACTTTGGGTCGTTACATTTTTCCCCCCTTAAGAAATTGCGTCCTCACAATTTTTAAAATTGGACTTGAAAATTTCATTGAAAGTCCCACATCGGAAAAAGAGTCAGAAAAATATTACTTTAAAAGAAAGAAATGGAAGTACAATGGTCACCCGAGTTAACCCATACTAGGATTCCATGTAGGGAAACATGGATATGGAAGAGAAAACAAAGGGTCATGTTCTGATGGAGAGTTAGAGAATACATTATTAATAGAATGTTAACCACAAGAAAATCCCAAAGTTATGATGTGTGTAAACAGTATTTGATTACCAAGTAAGAAACTTAAACCAAAAATGTTTTTGTTTTATGTTCCTTTTCATACTTTTTGGGAATTCATTTACTACATAGAATAAATACATAAGGAAATATACTTACCTTCAAGTAGAGTTTCATCCTTTAATATGTTTCTACCAAAACTAATCTTTTCTCCAAATGATGAGCATCCAAAAACACTTGGTCTGATAAAAATCACAAGAATCATCTTCTAGAGAATCACATAATCCACAAAAGATTAACTATAAATTTCTTCGATCATTAAACCTTATCCAAAAAACAGAAAGGGTAAGATAAAACAACTCTTCAAAAATAAAGAACCCCATAGGAAGGGAAACTACTTTTAAATCTACAAAATTCCACAGTACTACCCAAATTTCATCATAGACCATTCCATAAATAAATGTCCTTAAAATTACTCAAAAAAACCAAACTAAGATTGAAAACCAAATATAAGATGGATTTGATAACATAGTCTTCCAACATAAACTTTATCATTCATTTCCAAACAACATCAACCACTCTTATCATCTTATAAAAATATTAACTAACCTAATCACATTTTCCCCAAGATAGGTTAATCATTTCCACAAGTAACATAAATTACTATATGTCCACCTTAAATTCATCGATTCTTCAAAATATAAGTCAACCTTTACTCCTCAAAGAAAATACCATAGTAATCTATTTACCTCGATCATAAAGGGTTCCCAAAATAGTGAATGTCTTCCAAAATAATAATCATCTTTTAATCCCCTAATCATATATTTTTTTAAGAAGAACAGATTCACAACATCAACATGTAAAACATAAAAATAGATGTTTTCCTTAATGATATAAAACCATCTTAAGTAGTGACATGATGTTCTTAGAAAACATTAAAGATATTCTCATAGAGCACGAACTAAAATACAGCACGACATAGAGAATGATTGTGAAGAAGTTACATGTACATCAGTCATAATGATCCATCTCAGCAAAGGACTTGCATTATTCCCTTATCCATGAAGATTGTTGATTCTCATCATGATTCTCATACCTTCCAAGAGAGCATTGCCTTGGATAATTTCCAACTTCTACATATTTAACACAATGAAATGTATAAGGTATATTAGATCAAACATTATATCTATTAATCACATTATCTATTTCTTAAAGCAATTGGATACTTTATGACCTATCACCCCACACTTAAAACATCTCCTAGTTTTTTGTGACATTCTCCTTGGTGCCTCCCTCCACACTTTTTTCACAAAGGAAATTGCATCTTCATTCCCTTATCAACATTATCCGATGAACATCCTTGAGACTTTGTCTTCTTCTTCCTTGATGAATTTTAGTATTCAACTAGGTACCAATTATTAATTGTGATTTTAGATAGCAGGTTTATCATAATCACAATATGTTCAAATTGATCTCTCGTCATCTCTATCTTATTAATATTGAAATCATCAAAATTCCTACCACATTGGTTGTTGGGACAAGTTCTTTCATTTCTCGCCATTAACTAAGTAAATAAAGTATAATTAGGGGGCTTAAATACTTATCCAATAATCATGAAAAGGAAACTCATTGAATAGAAGGATAAATTTGTAGATGAAAAGTATGCCCTAACTTGTGATCCCCTAGGTTCCAATCTAGGTGATCCATGATCAAATATTCTTATGTGAATCTTTATTTTATTTTATCTTTGTCCCTTTAACAATGGTTCATACAACACTTATGAATTTACCAAAGCATATCCCCCAGGAGTGTCAAACCAAGAGTACAACAAGGCCTATTTTCGTACACCAGGTTACCCCGGGTCAAGCCCAAAAAACCGTGTTAGAGCTTTCACTCCTAGTAACATTTGTGCCAGAGCCACCTCTACTTGTTCGTATCTAGATAGGTATTTATTTTTTTGGAACCCACTTACTAAATACTCAACAAAATACAAGTAATATTTCGTATATTTAAAATTTTCTATAGGGTTATTTCTAATGTTTTCATATCCTAATTTATACAAATAACTAAACCATACTTTGATACCAACTATAAAATCCCTCTTTTTTATCACATAAACATTCATTAAATTATAAAAAACCGAGGATCTTTAATGTTTTGTGTCTTGAAAACCTATAACATAATACATGACAAGAGAAAACATTCTTCTTAAACACTTGAAGGGATTCTTCATTTTTTCATCCTAAGTTCATTACAACATCTCATAACCTGGGAGAATACATCAAAGGAAAGGGTGAGCAGAAGGCCCAGTAAGGGAAACAAGGGAAACATTTTACATGTGAACATGAGATACATCAAAAAGTCATAAAAAATAACTTTAAGGCATGAGAAAGAGATCATGGGGCATATCATAATAAAAATAACGTGTCCCATAACATTATGATGTGGCTACAACATTTAACATAGACAATAATTTCTGTTTCACCAAGGTCCATCCCCAAGTTGTCATTAAATAAAATTACCAAGGTTATTCACCAAAGTATCGTTAAAATGGTCATCTCTAGAGATTAAGTATTTACCCAATGAATTGGAGCGCTATTAGGGTGAACCATTAAATTTGTCTTTATTATCATGTGTGCCACATATATAATCATCAAACATTACATAAATAACCCATATAGAATAGAAGAAGTGGGTTTCATTTCATAATTATATCATTTTAAAAATTGCTTTAAATACATTAACGTTTTGTGACTTTAAACCCATAGAAAATGAAAGATGGTCACATGTATGTAAATCCCAGAATTTACAATAAAACATTTTGATATATATGTGAATACCCCTATAGAATAAAGTGTTTTGATTATTCACTTAATAAAATAAATGAATTTGAGAAAAATAGAAAGACATTTTGAGATTAAAATTCTGCAGCATAACGACTATGTTACAGGGTTTTAGAAAACATTGAAAAGAGAGGGGACATGGGTCAACCACTCATAAATTCCCCATAAAATAGTAGGGGAACAGAATATAAAGGATTTAGGAACATAGTAATGAAATTTTAATGATACACCATATGAAATGAATAACTTGAAAGGAAGACAAAAATTAGACTTCTCTTATGAAATTTCAGCAGCCTAACGACGTCACTTAAAACATCAAAAAAATGAATTGATGAGATCAAATAGGGTCTTTCATCATATAAACATAAAAACAGTATTATGGATATATATATATATATATATATATATATATAATACCACAACATAATAAAAATGACCATGAATGATTTTACATTAAAATAGAAATTGAAAATGAGAAGGGTGAAAGAATCCCTTACAAAAATTCGACTGCCTAACAGCGCCACTTAAACATTCATAAAAGTGAAATGATGAGAGAAAGAGGGGGTATATCATCATATGAAAATGAAAATTACAGTAATATGAATATAAAATAACAACCCCAACATAAGAACATTGGAATTAAATGAAATTACATTAACGAGAGTACTTGAAAAGAAAGTGGGAGGTAGGATCCCATACCTTGAAGAGTAATTTCGAAATCTTGATGTTTGGGACCTTGGGAGGCTTTAGGGAACCTTGGGTGGACTCATTGGTAGGTAAGCAGACCATAACATAGTTGAGGAGGATTTTGGATTGGAAAGGATGAGAGAATGACTTGGTATTTATTGGGTAAGTGATGAGACTAGACATTAATGGCCAAGGGACACCTCGTTGGTGGTATTGGCCAAACAAGTGATATTTCCTCATGGTATTGGACACTTGGAACGTCTCATACCTTATCATACTATTCATAAGTCCACCATCCATTAAAATATCTCATGACATCATCATGACACATTTATTTATCATTAAATGTACAGAAACCCTAAAACTGTATTTTTACTATTCACAAAAAATTCAACTTTTTCAGAAAACTCCCAAAAATTTACCATAAAATAATATCAATGCTCTGAATTCAAAAATAAACAAAATTTTATAAAAATAATTTTCTAAATATTTTTAATTTCATTTTTAATTTAAAAAACTATTCACAGAAAATTAATTTTTTTCCCAAAAAAACTCCCAAAAATACCTTAACATAATATCGATTTTTTGAATTCAAAAATAAATTCCATTTTATAAAAATTATTTTCTAAATATTTGTAATTTCATTTTTAATTAAAAAACACTATTCACCCGAAAAAACTAATACTTGACTAATAATTTCTGAAACAGTTATTTACCCATTTTATTGAATCACATTACTTAATCAAGGTACCTATATTATATCAATACTTTATTTAAGTGATATTACTAATCCATTTGGTCACATTACTAATCCTATGCATAAAATCACTATTCATTAATTACTATTCACCAAAAATTAAGTTGATCTTATTAGACTACAAATTTGTTATTGAACACATTTACAGAAGACCATTTTTTGCAAATCATTACACATCATTAATTATTTAAGGTTTACAAAAATATTTTAAAATATCGTTTGTTTTCAAATTCATCAAAAATATTCATCCTACATTTATCCAGACATTTTAAAATTTACAAACTTCTCCATAAGAATAAAACCCAATTTTTATTTATCTCAAATGATTACACAAAGTAGTTACGGTCTCCTTACATAACCCCTTATCACCCAAGCACATTCCCTAAGTGTAAGGTGTTCGATGGTGAGAGAATCCAAGGGAGGCCCAGCTAACAATTCATGAGTAATAATCACTATCAGTTTGAACTTCTCGCAAAGGAAATTCCATTCTAGCTTTACACGATGAAGTTAGGATTGGGTTTGGTCCAGAGCAAAGCCCAATGGTGCTACCTCCTTCCCATGTTCTGTTAGATGGGCTTTGATCATCCCAAGAATACTCGATGAGGCCATCAAATATTATTTCTATAGAAATTAACCACGATCCCTTATATTCAGAGATAATAATCACAACATTTAGTTTCCAATGGTCATATTGACCAATGGTCATATAACAGTTGAAACCCAATGGTCTCATTCTAATTATAATAATTTTATCAAATGAAATAGTTTTTTTGAGTATAAAATAAAATAACACAAAAATTTAGGAATAAAAATTTATTCAAAATTTAAGGTCGTTACATTTTCCCCCCATTAAGAAATTATGTCTTCTCTATTATTAAAATTGGACATCGAAATTTCATTAAAAGTCCCACATTGGAAAAAAAGTCGGTAAAACTATTACTTTAAAAGAAAGAAAGGGAAGTACAATGGTCACCCGAGTTAACCCATACTAGGATTCCATATAGGGAAACATGGATATTGAAGAGAAAACAAAGGGTCATGTTCTGAGGGAGAGTGATAGAAAAAATTATTAGGAGAAAGTTAACCACAAGAAAATCACAAAGTTATGATGTGTGTAAACAGTATTTGATTACCTACAATGAAACATAAACCAACAATGTTTTTGTTTTACAGTCCTTTTTATAATTTTGAGGAATCCATTTACTACATAGAATTAAAACATAAGGAAATATACTTATCTTCAAGTAGTGTTTGATCCTTAAATAAGTTTCTTCCAAAACTAATCTTTTCTCTAAATGATGAGCATTCAAAAACACTTGGTCTCATCAAAAGCACAAGAATCATCTTCTAGAGAATCACATAATCGACAAAAGATTAACTATATATTTCTTCTATCTTTAAACATTATCCCAAAAGCAGAAAGGGTAAGATAAAAAAACTATTTAAAAATAAATAACCCCATAGGATGGGAAACTACTTTTAAATCTTCAAAATTCTAGAGTACTACCCAAATTTCATCATAGACCATTCCATAAATAATTGTCCTTAAAATTCCTAAAAAAACAAACTAAGATTGAAACCCAAATATAAGAAGGATTTGATAACATGGTCTTCCAAGATAAAATTTATCATTCATTTCCAAACAACATCAACCACTCTTATTGCCATATAATAATAGTATCTACCCTAATCACATTTTCCCCATGATAGGTTAATCATTTCCCTAAGTAACCAAAATTACTATAAGTTCACCTTAAATTCATCGAATATTCAAAATATAAGTCAACATTTACTCTTCAATGAAAATACCATTGTATTCTATTTACCTCGATCATATAGGGTTCCCAAAATAGTGAAAATCTTCCAATATAATAATCATATTTTAATCCCCTAATCATCTTTTTTTTTTCAAGAAGAACAACTTCACAACATCAACATGTGGTATATAAAAATAGATTTTTTCTTTAATGATATAAAACCATCTTATGTGGTGACTTGATGTTCTTAGAAAACATTAATGATATTCTCCTAGAGAATTAACTAAAATACAACATGATATAGAAAATTATTGTGAATAAGTTACATATACTTCAGTCATTATGATCCATCTCAGCATAGGACTTGCATTATTCCCTTGTCCTTGAAGATTGTTGATGCTCATAATGCTTCTCATCCCTTCTAAGAGAGAATTGCCTTGGATAATGTCCAACTTCTCCATATTTTCAACATTTAAAAGTATAAGGTACATTAGATCGAATCTTATCTCTATTCATCACATTATCTATTTTTTAAAGCAATTGGCTACTTTGTGTCCTATCACCCCACACATAAAACATCTCCTGGTTCCATTGTGACATTCCCCTCGGTGCCTCCATTCACACTTTTTTCACAAAGGAAATTGGGCCTTCTTTCCTTATCAATATTATCCGATGAACATCATTGAGACTTCGTCTTCTTCATCCTTGATGAATTTGGGCATTCAACTAGGTACCAATTATTAATTGTGATTTTTGATAGCTGGTTTCGAATAATATAAATATGTTCAACTTGATCTCTCGTAATCTCTGCCATATTAAGAGGGAAATCATCACATTTCCTATTACATTGGTTGTTGGGACATGTTATTTCATTACCTGCCATTAACTAAGAAAATAAAGTATAATTAGGGGGCTTAAATACATAGCCAATAATCATGAAGAGGAAACTTAAAGCATAGAATGATAATCTTGTACAAGAAAAGTATACCCCAACATGTGATCCCCTAGGTTCCAATCTAGGTTATCCATGATCATATATTCTTATGTGAATATTAATTTCATTTTATTTTTTTCCTTTCATAATGGTTCATACAAAGATTATGAATTTACCAAATCATATCCCCCGAGAGTGTCAAACCAAGGGTGAAGCAAGGCCCATTGTCATGCACCTAGTTACCCTAGGTCAAGCCCGAAACACCTTGTTAATGTTTTAACTACTTGGAACATCTATTACAGAGCCACCTCTACTTGTTCGTATCCAGACAGGGATTTATTTGTTTGGAACCCACTTACTCTATACTCACTAAAATACCAAGAATATTTCCTATATTTAATATTTTATATAGGTTTATTTCTAATGTTTTCATATCCTAATGTACACAATTAACTAAACCATACATTGATACCAACTATAACATCCCGCCTTTTTATCACATAAAATTTCATTACAATATATAAAACTGATGATCTTTAAGGTTTAGTGTCTTGGAAACCAGGAACTTAATACATGACAACAAAAAACATTCTTCTTAAACACTTGAAGGGATTCTTCATTTGTTCATCATATGTTCATTATAGCATCTCATAACCTAGGAGCATACATCAAAGGAAAGGGTGAGTAGAAGGCCCAGTAAGGGAAATATGGGAAACATTTTACATGTGAACTTGAGATACATAAAAATGTCATGAAAAATAATATAAGGCATGAGAAAGAGATCATGGGGCATATCATAATAAAAATAACGTGTTTCATAACTTTAAGATATGGATACAATATTTAACATAGATAATCATTTTTGTTTCACTAAGGTCTATCCCCAAGGTGTCATTGAGAAAAATTACCAAGGTTATTCACCAAGGTATCGTTAAAATGTTCATCTCTAGAGATTGAGCCTTTACCCAATGAATTGGAGGGTTATCATGGATCACCTTTAAATTTGTATTTATTATAATGTGATACACATATATCGTCATCAAAAATTTCATAAATAACCCATATATCATAGAAGAAATGGGTTTCATTTCATAATCATAACGTTTTAAAAACTGCTTCAAAGACGTGATATTTATGACACTTTGAACCCACGGAAAAGGAAAGGAATTCTCATGTATGTAAATCCCAGAATTTAAAATACAAAATTTTGAAATATATGTGAATAACTATATAGAATAAAGAGTTTTGAGTATTCACTTAATAAAATAAATGAATTTTAGAAAAATAGAAAGACATTTTGAGACGAAAATTCTGCAGCATAACAACTGTGTTATAGGGTTTTAGAAAACATTGAAAAGAGAGGGGACATGGGTAAAACAATCATAAATGCCCCATAAAATAGTAGGGGAAAAGAATATAAAGGATTTAGGAACATGGTAATGAATGTATAAAGACATACCATATGAAATGAAGAACATGAAAGGAAGACAAAAATAAGAAATCTCTTGTAAAATTTCGGCAGCCTAACGACGTCACTTAAAACTTAAAAAACTGAATTGATGAGATAAAATAGGATCTATCATCATATGAACATAAAAAAACCGTATGTTGGATATAGAGATCATACCTAAACATAAAAAAAATTAACATGAAAGTCTTGACATGAAAATAGAACTTGAAAAAGAGAAGGGTGAAAGAATCCCTTACAAAAATTCGGTAGCCTAACAGTGCCACTTAAACATTCATAAAATTAAATGATGAGAGAAAGATTGGGTATCTCATCATATGAAAATTAAGATCATAGTAATATGAATATAACAGAACACAAACAAACATAAGAACATGGGGCTTAAGAGAAATGACATAAACGAGAGTACTTGAAAAGAAAGTGAGAGGTAGGATCCCTTACCGTGAAGAGTAACTTTAAAATCTTGAAGTTTGGGAACATCGGAGGATTGAGGTCACCTTATAAGGAATCCTTGGGATGTAAGGAGACCAGAACTTTGTGGAAGTGGATTTTGGATTGGAAAGGATGAGAGAATTGCTTGGTATTTATAGGGGAAGTGAGGGGACAAGACATCAATGTCCAAGGGACACCTCATTGGTGTTATTGGCCAAACAAGTGGTATTTCCTCCTGGTATTAGACACTAGGGACACCCCATACCTTGTTTTACTATTCATAAGTCGACCATCCCTTAAAATATCTCATGACATCATCATGATGTAGTTATGATGTCATTAAACATACCGAAACCCAAAAACTGTATTTTTACAGTTCACTGAAAATCCATCTTTTTCAGATAACTCCCAAAAAATTACCTTAACATAATATCAATGCTCTAAATTCAAAAATAAACTCCAATTTATTAAAATAATTTTCTAAATATTTTTAATTTAATTTAAGAAAAACATTATTCAATGAAAATTCATTTTTTTCAGAAAAACCCCAAAAATTAACTAAACATAATATCAATGTTCAGAATTCAATAATATTGTCCATTTTATAAAAATAATTTTCTAAATAATTTTAATTTAATTTTTAATTAAAAGAAACTATTCACCCAAAAAAACTAATACTGGACTAATAATTTTTGAAACAGTTATTTACTTATTTTATTGAATCACATTACGTAATCATGGTACCTATATTATATTAATACTTTCTTTAAGTGAGATTACTAATCCATTTGGTCAAATTACTAATCCTAAATGTAAAATCACTATTCATAAATTACTATTCACCAAAAATTAAGTTGATCTTATTAGACTCCAAATTTGTTACTGAACACATTTGCAGAAGACCATTTTTTGAAAATAATTGCAAATTATTAATTATTTAAGGATTAAAAAAACATTCTAAAATATCTATTTTTTTAAATTCATCAAAAATATACATCCTACATTCATCTAGAGATTTTAAAATTTACAAACATTTCCATAAGAAGAAAACACAATTTTTATTTTTCTCAAAGTATTACACAAAGCAGTTATGGTCTCATTACATAGCCCCTTATAACCCCAGAATATGACCTATGTGTAAGGTTTGCTAAGGTGAGATAATCCAAGGGTGGCTCGGAAAACATTGCACGAGTAGTAATTTCTATCAGTTTGAACTTCTCGCGAAGGCGATTACGTTCTAGCTTCACACGATGAACTTCGGCTCGAGTTTGGTCCAATGAAAGGACCAGTGGTGGTACCTCCTTCCCATGTTCTGTTAGATTGGATTCGATCTTCCCAAGACTACTAGATGAGGCCATCGAATCTTATTTCTATATTAAATAACCAAGATCACTTGTATTCAGAGATAATAATCACAATGTATAGTTTCCAACGGTCATATTGACCAATGGTCATATAACAGTTGAAACCCAACTGTCTCATTCTAATTATAATAATTTTATCAAATGAAATAGATTTGTTGTGTATAAAATAAAATAACACACAAATTTCGGAAACAATATTTATTCAAAATTTATGGTCATTACAACTGGTGATTCAGATGAAGATGGACAGGGCTGCAGACTTCCAACCCTAATAAGTACCAAGATCTGCAGGGGTGTCCGCAAAGAGAGGAAGGACTACTCATATTTTCCACTACCTATGGAGACTAGATACACTAAGAAGTCGAACGCTAAGATGATGGGAGATGATCCCACGTATTTTTGCCAAAATGCGGCACCTATCACAGTGCATGCACAATATTTGGAATTCCTAATGGACTCGGGAGAGGAGATACTGGATTCCATTATGACAATTAAGGCAACTGATGAAGATGCCAACAGAATGATGAGAAGGTTATTAAAGGTATCACCTAATGAGGAGTAGTGTTCTTAGATCGACAAGAAAGATCTTATAATGATAAGAGGGTTCAATGACGGGAAGATCAATATAGAGGAGTACATCTAGTCCAAGGACAAGATGGTGTTAATGTTTGAAGATCTTTTAAAGGATGGACCAGATACACATGTAAACAATATATCCTAGAAGTTATTTTGGGAGTTAAAATCCAGTAGGCTTATGTTCTGATTTAATGAATCTGCTATTTTTTTTGTGTTTGAACTATGGGATTCTCACTTTCTCCTCAAAAGTGTTTGATAATAAAAATCTAATTTTCAGTCAGTATAACAGATTTATCTTCTCAATTTAATTTCATTGAGACTCATTCATTGTTTAGTGCAGGATTAATAATTTTGATTGTATATAATTATATATGAATTTAATTTATCATCAATTTATTTGAATATATATAAGTTAAATATCATTTTATTGTAATCTTATTAAATGATCAATTGATTCAAAATATACCATTGTTGTAAGAGAGTTTTTGTTAAAACATCATTAAAAATATTTTAAACTATTTTACCTTTTTGTAAATGTTCAATTAAATGTATCATTAATGTTTATATTTATGAATGAATTATTTTTAATGGTAATTTTATTAAAATTCTATCTACATTAAAAATTATTAATAATGGCTCATTTCAGTGATTCCGATGTAGGTTATTTTGACATGTTACCAAAATGTAAACAAATATTTTTTGTCATTTAACACATGGGAATTTTTCATTCTAAAATATACATTTTGTTTATATATATATTGAAATAAAATTTTCTATTTTTTTTAAAATGAAATTAATTTTCAAATATTTCTTGAAATTTTAGAATTCTATTTAAATTTTCTTATTTTCCCTACCTTTAAAGACTTATTTAAATGATTTTACAAAATTAGTTTACATGTATATATAGAACCATTAGATTATTTTTTGAATAATTGTTGAAATTATATAAATTATATCATCACACTTATTTCTATTGATGGATTACTATCTGGTGTTTCTATTTTACTTAAATATAGACATATTAACATTTCTTAATCATGTATTCCAAATATAAAGGTTTATTTTCAAGAAATATTAATTTCTTACTATGTAATAATTAAACATATGAAAAATAAACTAGATATAATTTAATCATAGATGGGCCCTATTTATATATAGACACATAATTCTTGGCATACACCTTAAGACAAACAATTAGTATTTATTGATGTATATTATATCATAAAATTACCAATTATTACAAAAAGACATTAATAGAATATTAAATTTTAAAACACGAGGCCTTAATGGCATGAAAAATACTGGTAACATGGAATTGATGGTATGTTTTTTGATGTATTATCATGAGGCCTATATTAAAATACTATAACATCCGAACATAAGTATTTAATCTATATGAAATTAGTTATTTTTATCCAATTGATTGTTTTTATTTGGTATTTGGATATATTACATGTTCATTTTGTGTTGGGGTTTTATGAGAATAATTTGATTTCATAATATAATCATTGTATATTATGATTTAAAATAATATGTATAATCATTTAATTATTAATGGTTGGTTTTAATCTATATTTTTAATGGATATTATGTAACACTTATTGAAAAATATTTGCACTTGTTTTTTATTATGTAACCATTTATTAAAATCATTGGGTTAATAAATTTATTTAATTAGTAAGTATATTAAAATTTTGAGATTAAATAATATGATCGTAAAAAAACTCATATGAGATTTCATGTTTTTAAATGGATGAATGGTTTTCCATGATTTTTTAATCCATTTATCTGATATTTTTTATCAACCCATGTTTTTAGATGTTTTTCAAATGGCAGAAGGATGGGTGGGAAAAATAGAAAAGTTTTTATTTCCAATATGGGGATCACTATTCACAAACATGTGATGGTGTTTTGAGTGAAACATGGGTTTAAATTTAAGAATCATATCTATCAAAAAAATGTAAATTTATTGGAAGATTCCACATTGTTTCATAAGTTATTCACAGGTAATAATATTTCCTAATTCCATGAAACTATAAACTAAAATTTTCTTAAAATGTAATATTGTTCAATCACTATTATAAAAAAATCATTATTATGTTTTTATGAGGTGATAAAATACATTCTATCGGCCTATCCCACATATTATATTTCATCTAGTGTACTCTAATTAATATATGTGGGGACACTTTTATGCCAAAAAATGAGCATCCAAATAGCCTCCCAACATAAGTTCATACTATCAAACACCACTAATTAAATTGTCTATCGTTTAGTTCACTTCTCACATTTATATTGTCAAACCTTGAAAGGATTAATCACTCCTTTATCATTCCCAGGTATGTTTGCGTGATTCCACTTTATATATTTTAATCATTAAAACATTCACCTATGAGTAGGATTATTTCCATCTGTGAAAATATTTTATCAAAATAATAAACTTATCATTTTATATTTACATTTTATAACATTTTTATTAAATATTTCATTAACATAAAAATAATAAATAATGTAAAAAAATAAAAAAATATCAATGGAATTAGAAAATTAAAAAAATTAAGTATTAGAACATAGTTATAAAGAACTATCTTTTTTAACCTTGTTAATGTAGACCTACAAAGTCATATTTGAGTAGAACATTGATAAAATGGGTTTTCCTCTTAATCATATAAGTCAATGGAATTAAATCACAATGGTATTTTGATTTTAAACAGTCACAACGTTTAAATATTGATGAATCATATGATGTATTGATAATAATTAGCTATATAAGTGTTTAATGAAATCATTTATTGAACTACATTAAATATGGATACGAAATCCCTATAGGAAATAAATTACAAGTAGGTAGATATTATTTCTGAAAGAATCATTTTTCTTTGAGAACATTATATAATGAAATATGTATCAATTGAATGTTTTCAAAATCCAAAAAACCAATATTTAAAAAATTATTGAATTTACACTATGGTGATTGAAATTTATATTAATATATATTAGAGAATTTATAAAACATGTATAATGAATTTAAAACCCTACCAAAATAATTCTTTAATAAATTATTAAATTTATTAAATAATACATAGGAGTAAATGATTAAACTTAGTGGAATACATAAGGTTGTAATAATTGTGAATCTAATATTAATAATTATTACAACACAATTCATTTAGAAGGTCTTATTTATGATGGGAATGTATTAAGAAAAAATCTTGTCTTACGAATTTCATAGTAATTTTTTGGTCTGTGTGAAAAATAATAATGATGATGATCCTGAAGTTACATAGAAATAATGGGATGTATCAATAATTGTAATTAGAAATATCATAATCGATAAACTAAAAATCATAAATATTTTGATATATAAATTTTATTACATTATTCGGATTTGAAATATAGAAAATGATTGGTGAAGGAAATTCTTCAACTTTCTTTATTTGAATGCTGATGCGCTGAGTAGTATTCATTCATTTGTCCCAAGAAGTTATTCGATGAAAATGTAGATGGTACAGAAATTATGTAATATTAAAAACAACTAAAGGATATGAATGATTTCATTTATAACTTCTTTATGGATAAAATTTATTTTATAATAATGTATTAGCTTAGTAGAATTTAGTACAGATGATATTGAGGATTGTAAATTCCTTATTAAATAAGTAAAAATTTCTGTCATTGAAAATGAAATAATTAGTTAATAATGATATGGTAATGATTCAATAGATAATGAAATTATAGTCTTTAATGTTGATTTATAGGGTTAAATTGAATAATGATATATTTTAAGATATAAAATAATTAAATACCAAATTGTGAAATTTGAATAAAATATTTATATATAGGATTATATTGAATATAAATTTGTTTTAATGGATGATATTTGAAATCATAAATCCACGAAGATAGAATAATTATGTAATGTTATTGAGATCATTCTCTATAAAAATTTTAATGTATGAAACATTATTATTTTAAAAAACATTATGATGTAAATATTCATATGAATCAAGGATATTGCATGATATTTCATTATAACAATTTAAAAATATGTTTATCAAGATATATATCTAAATGTAGCAATGAAATTATAAATTTGGATCACGTTGGAAGTTGAATTATTTTATGAGATGTATAGGGACCTAAAAAATAAGTTAGTTAATTATGAACAATAAAAATGATGTTAAAATAATATAGAAATTGTATAGATAAGGATAATAACCCAAAGTTGATCATAATGGATAAAAAACTACCAATAGAAACTATTATGGTGAAAATTGACATAGTATTGATGAAAAAGATGACTGAAGGACCTATAATAAACATAATAATACACCATAAATTTAAAATTATTGTTTCACACATGTAGGGTATAACAGTATCATATGTTCTATAGTGAAGATATAAATCGACAAACAATAAAAACATAAAAAGATTAGTACAAATAATTACTCTCAATATGTTTTTATAGATACTATTATTATCGTGATATGTATATACACAAATCATGGTATTTCCTAGAAAGGATGTAAAAGGGTATTCTTTATTTGGCATAATGTGGTAATTGTTAGTAGATGATGGAGTTATTAAATGGTATAAAAATAAAACTATATATATAAAACATTTTATGATGATAATAACATATCATATGGTGGAGGAACATAGAATAATACTAGTAATTAACAAATAAAAATTGATTAGTTTAAGAATCAATAAGATTAAAAGGCTATTTATAAGACACTTCAATCAAATCAATACTCTAATCTTGATTTTATATTCATGACAATATATGTATTTCACAAATCAAAATTATTAATGATTCTATCATAGTAATCAAATATAATAAAAATGTATTTCATTGTTTTTTTGATATTGAATAATGTAATATCATTATATTTTTAATGTCCAAAATTGGACGGAAAGATATATGGAGGATGGATTTGTTTGTTATGGATTGTTTTGGTCATAATATACATATCATAATGAAATTATATGACACTAGATAAGAATTAATCTTTTCCAATTGTACGTATAGTATCATTAGAAATGGTAATGAAATCATGATAAAATTAATTCTCCTAGTAGGAAATTTTAACCCCATTATATTTGAATTTTTTTCTATGGATAATCATTATAAATTGTGGAATATATGAATTATCCAACTCTTCCAAAATTTCATTGATGAATCAGAAAATTTAAATGACTATGGTGAGATCATAATGTATAAGTATGATAATTATTATATATGTGACATTTTCAAAAATTTTTGGTCATTGAAGAAGAAAAAAATAAAATTATTATATATCAAATAGGATTATATAATTGGTTATTATGACATTACTGGGTCAATTAATAGAAATAAAATTTATCACATACTATTTATTTATGGTTATACATGAATTAAATGGTTAAAGTTTTTGAAGAAAATCCAAGGTGTTTATTAAATAGATGTTTAGTTATTTAATAAGAATTTGATTTCATTGAAAATATTGTAATTGAAAATAAAAATGGAATAATGTTTTATATTTTAATAGTTTCATATTATCCTAAGAATCTAGATATAAATAATGATGTTTTATGGTGAAGAATCCTGAAAAAAAATAGTTTCACTAAGAGGATGAATTGAGTAGTCAATAACATGGATTTAATGAATCATATGGAAGAATAAATATTAAAAATGGGGTATAATTTTGGTTATTGGAGATTAGATAATATCCCCAACTATTATTTTTTATGTTTTTTTGAGGATAAAACTCAATAATATATGTTTTATCCAAAAAACCTATAAATATATACATTTACATCATTGAAATTAAGAAATTTATTCTCAATAAGGAGAAAACTGACTTGAGTTCTAAACCTCACATAGATGAATGGATTATTTTTAAGGATACTATTTAATGAGATATAAAAAAAATTATATTAAAAAAAATATTTTAAATATACTAAAATATAATACATATCTCTTCATGAGAACAAAAATATTTCCTTGGAAAATAGTGGAAACATTTTCGAATAAGGTTTCACTAATTCAACCAAATAAAAGTGAGTAAACTGTAATGATTTTATTTTATATAATAAGAAAATAATGAGGAAAAAAATAACTTCATCAACAATATGAAATTTAAGAATAATTGATGAATATTATGAGAAATATATTATTTTTAAAAGGATAAATTAAATTAATATAAGGATAGTTATGGATTTGCATTAAACATTACATTAATCATAAGATGTGAAAAAATTATACAATGGGGATTATAAAGATAAGTGTTAGATGAAAGATATGACTGAAACTAATGACCAAATAAATAATTATTACACATTGGGAATTTTTGTATGGAAAAATTCAAAAAATATTAATGATTTTTTTTTCAATAGGAAGAATGAAGTGTGAAAATTGTATCAAAATGAATAATTACATGAGTTATGTCAATTATTTTTTCTACGGGCCAAATTAGATTATTTTTTTTCTCCTGTGTCTATATTAGAGGATGTATATATAATTGTTTCAATAAATATTTGAGGGAAAATTATAATATTTCAAATAGATATGAAATATGTATTTATTAATAAACCCCCTAAAAAGATAAATATTGAAAATTTGAGGGATTCCTCATTCAGAATGATCAAAAAACGTGTTTCACTTCAAGAATTCTATTTATTGTAAAAGAATAAGAACATTGATATTCTGATTATATTCTTGACCAATAAAAGATATTTATTTCTTCCCATCATTGAGGTGTTTACCATATTATCTATGTAATTAATGTTGATGATATAAGTATATATATTATTATATGTACTTATGAATAAATATTTTTATGATTGGATAAATATTTTTTATCCTCAAAATGGTTTAGATACCCTGAAGAGGGGGGGGGGGGTTAATAAATGTATGTACATTATTTTTGAAATTATACCCTCCCAAATGGATCATGACGTATTTACTATAAGGGTCACTTCGATTTCTTTAAAATTTTTATATAGAACAAATTCTTTTTAACTTTATTCGATGAATATTCATAGAAATTAATGGAAAAAAGAAATACCAAGGACATAAATATTTTTACCAGGATCACCAGTACTAGGATATATCCAATGCGACTTCCTAAACCCAGATGCCAATTCACCCATCCCTGAGGCCCATTTGGAATCCTGACCTCTGGAACACGTCCCTGTATGTCACAGGTATCTAATTGGCAGTGAGGGAGTAAGGATATTACAATAGGGAGAATATACGCTCATCTTAGGGTAAAAAATGGATAAAAGAGATAATAGGTTTTACCAAAAGCATATTACAATAAACAAACACAATAAATAGAAAACCCATAAGAAGTAACTGAAAAACACGTAGTGGAAGAAATAAATAACTGAAGAACTCAATAGTATAAAGTATTGCCTCAAAGGAAGTGTCTGATACAATGATTCATGGTGTGCTAATAATATAGAAATGAATGAAAAGATACAAGTATGATACATATCCCAAAGAAGGGGGAAATCATATCCTTTTATATCTTTAACTGAAGCCTGATCCTCTGATCAAAAGCTAAAGCTAAGTAAACAAGTTAAAAACCTAGAGGATGGACTTTACAATTTCTACTACCGATAGTAATAAAAAAAATATCAGGTGACAATGGTGGCCAACGTAGGCTGTGAGATAAAAATATTAGTAGGCCACCAAAAATGGTGACTACATGTAAATTCATGTAGGAGCTCATAAATAAACAGTTTGAAGTTAACAACAAGGTAGTGAAGTAATTTAGAATAAATAAACAACCTCCCACTGATGTTCATAAAGGACTCATGTAGGGTCTATTAGATTCAGCATACAGATGGTATGTCTGATCAATTCACTATATATACAGAATAATTATATATGTAAATATCTATTTAGATGGATTATGATGTAACTATAATACATATAATAGTAGGTTAATCCCTCATGGTCTAACCTATTTCACAAATCTACATGCTCTAACGGTATCATAGTATGATCATGCTAGTAGGATCAGGATGTAACCCACATTTATCCATCATAAGAGGAGTTCTCACGGTCAATCCCCTGGCTCCAGCTACTGGTTGGACCGAGACATAACCCAAAGGCATCCATCACTAGGGGTGATCTTATAGTCAATCCCCAATCTCCAGCTAGTAAGCTCACACAGTCTACCCTACCATGGTATCTCATTTCCCCTTTTCTCTACAACCTATATGGAGTAATCATTTATAATATATCAGTTATATGTTCAGAATTCATTAACTCTTAGGCCATTTTTTCAAGCCTTTCACAAGGAAAACAAGGCGTAATAAAATATACAAGATGGACCATGAGGAAAAACCTCCAATGTTGTCCTTTAACTATATTCATGCCTTTCATGACACCCTATTTTACATTTATCATTTAAACAAATCATGAAAAAATTCATGGGTTCACCATCCATTAATCAAGTTCATTTACATCAAAAGAACTTATTTCATATGGAAAATTTAAAAAAAACGAGCAAAATGGAATGTTAATGCCATCCATTGAAAAAAATTCAATTTAGAACCAATTCATTAAAATATAGATAACAACATTACAATATCCATCTTATACAAACCTATCCATTAAATTTTCCAAAACATAGGAGATTCTGTTATAAGGCTATGTGTACATTGTGAGGCCATTTAACTACAAAATTTTCCATATAGTAAATCCCATTTCTAAGGGGACCAAGCACCAATGAGGTAAATTGGAATATATTAATTAAACATGCCTTAATGGAATTTCATTTCAATGTAATGTAGGCAGCAGAACTAGGTTCCAAACATTTTGATCCATTTGGCCAAAATGACCAATTTAAATGTGGCACACATATGGGTGTTCAAAGAAGGAATGTGTGATTACTATACACCAAATTAATATATTATTATCCTATATGAAATATAAGGGTGATTTAGACATAAAAGAACTTGAACAATTGAAATTATGGGAAAATGATGACTTACGACACAATAGATGAAACACAGAATGACTAAAATTCAAATGGAATTTTTTTTACCACCTACCTTAGGGTTGTAGAAAAAATCTTTTATCAATATCAAAATTTTATTTATAATAAGTTGGAAGAAATATGAGTTTTTTATCAATTCACTGTAAAGAGGGAGAGTGAGCCTATATGTAAATATCACAATAAACTAATAGATCAACTAATGAAATAAGTAAAGGTATTTTTATCCTTACATTGGTTAATCAATCAACTTTGATGGATTGAGAAATGTGATGCAGATAAGGTATTGGTATGATAATGATGTATGGGAGTGGTTGAGATCAAATAGGGCTTAGTACCATGGGTTTGGTGTCAAGAGGAAGGAAGAAAGAGATAAAAGGTTTAAAAACTAAGAGGTTAAAAGGGTAATTTTACAACAACAATCTCGGATGCAAAGTTTTCATACCATGTGAAAACCAAGTTGTAAGGATCTATCACAAATATATAGTAGGCCACATAACTGTGCACCTAGTTCTTCACGATTATAGACAAACCATTCAAGAATCCATGTTCCCTAGCCTACAACTAGAATCTAAAGCACCGTTGGTTGAACAATTTAGAAGAAATATGCGACTCAGTTTCATATCCCATATTCAAGAACTTTGAGCTCTAAACTATCCTTGTATGCTACTATGACCTCTAAAACATTATTAGGAATCCTAATTATGTATATTTAAGGTATTTTAAATGAAAAAATAATGATTCATACCTTTTTAAAATATGTGGGTCATCACAAACTCCTCTCTTTATGACAACTCGTCCCTGAGATGGCCTGATGAGGTTAAAAAGCTAATATAAGAAATGTGTTTTGTCCACTGAGATTGTATACCAGCTTATTACTCCTTGGTACCATTCATTACCGGGTCATGCTTCCATAACACTCATATAATTAGAAATTACCTTCCTCACATTGTTTTCACGCTCTGATCAATAATACACATCTGATACTCCTTAATGGATGCATACATACACTAATGAAAATATGTCCTTTATCAAAACTAGAAAAGGTAATTTAAAACACTCTAAAAGCGTTTTTAATCAGGGTGAAGATAAGGTTGGGTCTCTTTTATTAGTACTTTTTTTAGTAATGATAAAAGAAACCTTTTATCAACATTTTTAAAATGTTAATAAAAGTATAAAAATAAATTAATAAATGCTAAAAATAATATATAATGTTGGGAGGTTTTAAAAAATATTTATCCCCCAATTTATCACTACTAAGCAGAGTCCCCTCCCTCTCACTGCACAGTACACTTGCCCAAGAACCCCCCTCCCACATGCCTATGTGCCCCTACCTCAACCAGAACTCAAACCCAATACCTCTCCCCTCACACACTGGAACCTTTACAACTAATCCATTTATTTTACTTCTCCATTTAATGATATATATATATATATATATATATAATTTTTTAGAAAGGTTGGCTCCCCAATAAATGACTAAGGCACAATTTATTGAATATTTAAAAATGATTGTCACAGGATTCAGATGGATAGAGTCTTATTACAATATTTCCTATATAATGGGAGAAAATCACCAGGAAAATCATCCTACCAAGTAATGTCCTAGTTTAACCCATTTTTGCAAGACCATCAGATTCCATGTTCTCTTCATGAAATGAATTAGTGGGAATGTAGTTGATTTTGGTGACCGAATCAAGGCAGTTTATCCAATGAGAAGTGATCGGCTAGGAAAGATGAAGCACCCCATTCCAAAAATCATGGACAATAGTTGTTAAATCACATTCAATCCAAAGATTTTTCTGACCTTTCTGAATGGAAAAGTACAAATCCCAGATCACCACCATCAACTCCGATTCAGAAGAGAGGAATATACCACATATTCTACATAAGCGTCCAAGACACCTACCATGATAGTCTCTTAAAATAGCACCATATCTTGTAGGTCCAAAATTTCCTTTCGAGGAACCATCGACATTCAAATTGAACCATCTTGGAAGTAGGGATTTCCAGAATACCTAAAAGCATCATCGAGGCTATCTGTAAGAACCAACAACACTAGCCCAGTGTAGGATCTCAAAGTCACCAACCGTGTAGTCACAATGATCATTCTGAATGAAGGAAGCATCCTGGATGGCAATGAAAATTCATGAAATACCTATATTAGCCATGACTGAGGAATTATTAAGAAAATTATTATTTATATCCTACGAGATCACATGAAGATGTTCAGAAACTGTAGTCATAAAAATATTCTGGATTTGTTGAGAATATTTAACATCAAAACAACATTGCAGTTGAGAGATGATAGAATCAAAAAGTAACCATATGCAACCAAAAATGTCAAAAATGTAATTCTAATGAGCTGCAGCTATAAGACAAGATAAAAAAATTGTTAGCATCCACACTATGTTGGTTACACAAGTGACATCTAGAGAAAATATGAATCCCAAAAGATTGAAAGAAAGCAATAATGAGGACACTATTATAAGAAATACTACAAATAAGAGTAAATCACAGGGGCTTAATCCACGGTTTTCTAAATGATTTCAACCCGCTTAGTCTAGAGTCCAAATTTATGAAATTGTGATAATAAAAATTCTTGGAATCAAGAACACCATTATATTAACGTTACCTTATGAGAAAATCCTCAGAGTTGGAGAAAGGATAATTATTAATAAAATGAATTATTTTGTTTGGGAGGTTGATTTCATGAGAGTTAACAACATCCCTAATAGTGGATTTAGTATTATCAAAATGAGTATTGGGAGTCCTCATGGAAATTAAGGGTGCACTAGTCCTATTGTCAAGCCAGAAATTCATGGAGGAATTTTTACTAACAAGCCATCTAGAATTGTTCATAATGCTGATGGAGGACTTCCTAATGGGTGGCCAGATGGAAAATGTAATGTAGTTTGAATTTACATTCATAAGATTAGGGATGAATCTTTTATGGTGAAAAGAAGTGGAATCATAGATATTATAAAGTAACCTCCAAGCCATCCTAGCTTGAAGAACTTCATTAAAAAACATATGATTTTTTATTCCAAGGCCACCCTTGTCCAAAGGCATTCAACAAGTGACCCATGTAATAGTCACAAAATTCTGTTAAATCATACTACCATTCCAAACAACATTTTTGATGTAAAAATTAATTTTTTATGAGAATACAAGAAGGCTATTTTTAAACCACCACCGACTAGACCATTTTGGATACAATTGTATATTTTACAAGACATATATTTCCAGACATAGATAGTGATTTTCCCTTCCAAGATGAATATTGATTACTAATTTGATCAAAAATATTGTGAAAGTAACTAGATTTAGGTCTTCCCTAGAAGATATGAACCCCATGATAAGTGAAGGGGAAAGTACCTTCCTTGGTGCCTAAATAGTTGATGATATTACCTCTTATGTGAGAATCCGGTTTTTTCCCCAAGAACACGAAAGATTATTTCTACCTTCTAGATTGACTAGCGATATCTTCATATTGATCTAGGACATTTTTATGGTTTTTTATATTACATAGGTCACCTAATAGGAACATAATAATGTCATCATCATAAAAAATATGTGTAGGAATAGTTAATATTCTAGAATCATGGATAGGTTTAACCTTATTTTGATCCACAAGGTGAGTGATTAATCTGCGTTAGTAATCCCTTGAAATGGAAAAAAGAATGGTAGAGAGTGGATCCCCTTACCTAACTTCTTTGGAGAATTTAAATAATCCCTTGGGGGCACCATTGACAGGGACAGAGATGGAAGTCGTGCGGAATAAAGAGATTATAATACCAATGATGGAGTCACTAAACCCAATGATATAGAGAACCTAGGTAATTAAACTCCAATCCATGGTTTTAAAATATTTCCTAATATATTTTATAATGGAAACACTTCCTCCTATAGTACCCTTGTTTAGGATATTAGTGAATTCCAAAGTAAGACAAATACAGCCTTGTATAGACCTACCTTTGACGAAAACAAATTGGTTCCATGAAAAAATTCCAATGCAAAGGGATGTAAGTCTATTAGTAAGGAGTTTAGTAATAATTTTGATAATGCTGTTAATAAGTGCAATTGGTCAGAAAAAGGTGAATCTTACAAGCATTGTCCACTTTAGGAATAAGATTAAGGAATTGTGTATTTATTACATGATGAAGAGAACCATTGGAACAGAAATATTTGAAATGTCTGTAAACATCCAAATGAATAATCTCCTATTCGTGTTGGAAGAAACAATTTTTGAAACCATCAGGTCTCAGGGCACTATCTGTCATAAGGATTAAAATAGTTTCTTTGATCTCATGATCTATAGGGTTGCTAAAGTGATATTAATTGTCTTAAATAGTCATTATAGTTGGAATTATGTAAGGTAGGAGATCTTTTCTAACATTCAGACCATTGAACAAGTAGGGAAAATAAGAGACAACATGATTATAAATAACCTTGTCAGTGTCACAGAGGGTGTATTTATCTCTTAGAAAGGCCAGAGGTCTAGCTACTGCTCTAGTTCATTGGAATGAATTTTAGAACTTTGTATTCATGTCTCCATCTAAAATAATTTTAGTTTTGATGGTCTGTTTTCACATGTTATCTTTAAGCTTCAAAAGGGATATGAGTTTCCAAGAGGTAATAATTTCATGATGGAGATCTATGGGAAAATCATAGAAAAAAATGTTAGTTTGAAATTGATTGAGATAATTCCCTAGAGAAGAGATGTCCTTATCAATTTGATTATGTTTAGAGCTACATCTGTCCATAAGACACTGCTTAAGGTGTCTTAATTTAGTGATACAAGAAAAATCAACATTGTGATGTCTCATACCTTCTTAAAAATCATTAATAATAGAAGAACATTCAGGATCTATAACCCAAGCATTATTATATTGGAAAGGACGAGCTGGTTGAAAAGTCTTGGCTAGAAGACTCTAAAGAATGGGATGATAGTCTGAATTGATCATAGGTAAATTAACTTTCAATATGGTTTCCCATTTATTGAGGCTAGAGATATTATTTATATCCCAATTGAGTTTTCTAGCGACTACCCTAATATGGAGTCTTCTTTACCTGGTGATCTTATCACTAGTGAGATTGATTTTGATAAGATTGTAGTCCTGAATGGAAAATTTAAATTCTCAATAGGAGATTGAAGAGTGGGATGGTTTAATTTTTTTAGCAGGGGTATGAATTGCATCGAAATACCCTATCACATACTAGGGATCCTAGATAATATTGTGTAATATATAAATATTGTACCAAAGAGATCTTCGATCTTGGTATCTATTTTTTTCATATATCATAGTGCAAAAAGAATAAAAACCATCTGAGGTAAATTTTTAGGTAAACATATTCTCAGACACTCTGAAAGCACTAACTTACTATAAAAAAGAATGATAAAAAATCAAAAAGGTTTAGTTGCTAGACCATCCTTTCATTCAGTAATAAAAGTATAACCATTAGAGGAAAAATTCAAACCATTCAGTGAAAAATTAATTTTAGGATTATAAATATAAAAAATTATTGTTTTGTGAGTCAAAAGAAAAATATTAAAAACAATATATGTGTCTGGGTTAGTAATACCCTGACAATTCAAAATGAAGATATTTATTTAAATGTGCGTTGGGAGTTCGAAGTCCTATTTTTGCACCATCTGATCCCTTCTTCCTTATTGATCTTCTATTAGAATGAGAGGACGTTGGGATTGATTTCATATTCTATTTACTTATAGAGGAAACAACAGATATAATAGGAGTCCCTGTAATAAAAATAAATTGATTTTTTTCCATTGGATTAGCATTCGAATGTCTGTCTATTAGATTAAACCATGATGGCATCGAAGAAGTATGATCAGTTGAAGGTCTGTATGTATGTTCAGTGGCAGTGAAATTATTGATAGATCCACCTACCATTGGAGGATCATTTATAACTGATACCATGGTATGTGAAGGACCAACAATATCAGGCCTCAGAGAATACTTTTTTGTTGTTCTTAGTTTTAATTTATTAGTTTTATCATTCAACGGAGAGTCCATTGTGCTTCCTAAATAAATCATAACATGCGGATCATAATGGATTAAAGTTTCATCAGGAGTGTTAATGAGTAGGGTAGTGAGGTGTGACACTAGTGGCCCTGCTGAAACCTAGTTTTGTTGCAGTGATATCTATCTCAACTTCATCAAGATTAATGAAATGCAGTGGGTCTTCATAGTAACAACCAATCTATGATATATGGAAGACATCATACAAAGACGAATATCCCTACAGATGCTCTAGATCATACAAAAGTGGTTTGATCCTCTTCACAACCTTAAAGGTTCAAATAAATCTTAGGGATACCTTACCCTGTATCTGTATAAGTCTATTCCCCAATGTGGGTGAGACTCAAAAGAAAATAAGATACCCAACCTTGAACTCAATAGGTCATTGAAGTCTATTTTCATAAGAATTTTATCTATACTATGTTTTCAACATATTCTCCATGATCTTTTGGATGAGCTCGGTATTCTCCTAGAAGAGACATGGTTAATGTATATATGCTTCTCCTACCTATATATAGAAAAGAGGCGAGTAAAAAGCCCTACCATATAAGGATTTAAAATTATCCATCTCGTAGTTAGACTAAACAATTCTATTATTAGAAAATTACACAAGTATAATATTTATGTCCCAAGAACTACCAAAATCAATCAAAAATGTTAAAACATTTACTCCATGACCAGAATTGAATGCTTAGTCTATCCATCGATCTGCAAGATATAGATTGAGCTCAAAAGTTGAAACATACCCAAAGCCTTTAGTAACCCATTCTAGTGTTGTGACATGAGACAAGTGTCTGTAAAAAATGATCGAATGTGAATATCCATGAATACATACAACCTATTTTACGTACAATCTTCCTAGATCATCTTTTGAGAAGGTCTCTAATAGAGGTTGTAAGCATGCCACCTTTGTCAAACGATCAATAATAATCCTCACTGCATTGTTTCCCTAATGTGATATAGGCATAACATTCATGAATTCTATCAAAACATTTTCCCATTTCAAATTTTGGATCTACAATGGATAATGAATCCCTACCATACACTGATGCTCTGCCTTCACTTGCTGATTCCTGGAAATCATGTGATTAAACCATCTATCTCACGTTACATTCTGGTCCATTGGTATTGGCATCATAGATCTCGTTACATTTTCATGATACTATGGTGAACATCCCCTTTTAAGGCATGTAAATACAACATAATCTCCTCTTTGATATCTATTGGGAACCATACATTCCCACAGAACAAAATAGTATCATCCCAATCGATTGCCCAACCTGAATATATATCATCATCTGATACACTTTCTCATAGGACAAGAACATCTGGATACGATAACTGTATTGACCTTACTTGTTAAACAAGTGTATATGTACCTATTAATAATGAGAGAATAGTCTATCAATGGTCCTCCATAAACTGAACATGAATCTATGAGAATAAGGCCATAAGTTTCAATTCATCACTATATTGGTGAACAAAATTTTTCTCAGTGTATTAGCTTAGAGCATCAGCTATGATTTTCCCTTACTGATCTTGTAGGAAATATCCAAATCAAATGATTCTAGGTACTCAGCCCATCTATTTTTCTTAAGATTTAGATCACACCATTAAAAATGGATTTATGTTTTTTTATATGAATACCAAAAAATTCTCTTCTAGTACAGAGTGTTAGAAACATCTCAAAACGTGCACAATTGCAAAAAGATAAAGGTTTTGAATCAGTTAATTATGCTCGTGAGGTATCAACTGATGAGAACCCTATTCAATGACTCACTCATCCTATATCATAACATATCGAAGCCAAATACTTGATATTTCAGAATATAATGTATAGGCTCTTCTAGGCTCTGGCATAATCAGAATCAATGCGGAAGTCTATCAGATATCCAAATCCAGAATGGATGTTTCATAAGATCCAAACCATTTAAATTTCACACCCTTCATTCAGAATACCTTAATTGGTTATTAAAGGCATGATAAATCCTACATGAAGTGTCCATAGTATCTAAAAATATGCATGAAACATTGACTGCCAAAAACATTCTTGGGATGATCAAAAGAATCTATATATATCACTTTTATTTGGTTAACTGAAACTCATGAACCATAAATTATATGACCAAAAAATGGACTTTTTCCACCAATAATTGAAATTCACAAAACATAGCATGGGTATTAAGCTCAATAAATGTATTCAAAATGATCACAAGACTGGTTTCATGGTATTTTATAGAGCATGAATACACCAAGATATAGCAAAAAAATACAACCCAAATGAATCTAGATATGGGTGAAAGACTTGGTTCATAAGATCCATGAAGACAGAAAATGATTTTTTGATCCCAAACAACTTAACTATGTAATCATAGAGACCAAACCTGGTCTTGCAAGCTGTGAGAGGTATGTTTTAAGTCCGGAAACTCACATGATGATAATACCAACCTTAGCTCTATCACTGAAATCACCTTATATTTTAATGGATTTTCAAAGAGGTCTTATATTCTATGTAATAGATAACAGTTCTTAGTATTTTATTGATTGAACTGATTATAATACAACAATCATTAGGGTACCATCTTCTTAATTAAAAAAGAGGAACATCTATCCTTAAAGAGAAGTGATAGGGGCATGTAAAGCCTTTCACTTTTAGATCCTCTAACTGATTCATGATTTCCAAAAGCTATATATGATAAACTCTTATAAGGTGGAATAAACAGAGGAGATAATCCATGGAAATTCACTATAGTAAACTCTACCTCTCTCACTGTAGGAAGACAAGATATTACATCTAGAAAATATCTATTTAAAACACCACTAATGGAGGAAATACTAAAGTTTGCAACATCTTGTTACAAAGTTCATTACATGAAAACTATGTTTTCACACTAGTCAGCCTCTACTAGTTGGGTCCTAGTCATGAAGCATTAACATCCCATTCAACCATATTCACATGAGTAATTCTCTTGGGTGATGTAAACATCACCCAATAATGATAGAAGTCAATAAGTGATCTATTGGAAGCTAACCAAGACATCCCGATGAATGCATATATATATGAAATGTTGAGGATGTACTGATTCCATATGGATAGGTAACTACATATAACAATGTGAACATTTTGATAGTGGTAAATTTCATATAAATAGATACCTATTGTTATATCTAGCATCATTATTTACTAATAGTGATCTTTGTTAAGACCCTAAATCTTAGCTATGGCCTATGATATAATTGAGTGAAACTAGCCTATATAATAATGAGTAGACACTATAGTAGAGGCTATTAGAATAGTACCTCATACAGTAAATATTCCAATTTTCTTCTCTTAGAGAGTAAATTGGACTATGTGTTACTGGCCTATACTGCATCATTGAGTCACTCCCTAATTACCCTATATAGGATGCTCTCTTGGCACTATGAATCATATGTCTAGTTACATATACCTATACCGCCACCTCATACTATTCGACTAGTGGTATTGAAGTTTCCAAAATTTCAGGATCCTACTGTACTCATCCTAACATATGAGTGGGTGCAGATCCTCATTCACCAAGAACTAAAAGGAATGTCCTGAAGAAGCTTTATATGTGGTCCATCCTACCACAACCTATACACTGCACTGGTTCCCTTTGAAATTGATATTTACTTTGCCTTTGAAATCTACATGGGTGACATATAAGATCACTATCAGCACTAGGATCCTAACTACTGCTTCTTCCACGAGAAACCTCAAAATGCCTCTTTCTTCCAGATAAAGATCCATTGGAATCAATATGTTCCAATTAACCCTTGTTGACACCATCCAAATCTCTATGATTCCAATATATGATATGATCATAGTTAATGATTTCAGATATGTTTTTTATCCTATAAAAATTTACATTTGATTAGATGGTGTAACACAACCCATCGTCAAATCACATACCAGCTGTAACATCATCATTTTGAATAAAGGGAGAATCAAAATTCCATCTCGGTGAAATGGGATGAGTATTAGAATATATATGTGGTTCTATACTAAAAATTCAAAAAATTCACTAGCTTTATAAGTCCTCAGTGTCTTGGGAAAGAAGAATTCCTATAAAATGTTATGAAAATCCCCCCAGACATTATTTATATTCGATTCTACCTGGATGATTAAATCCCCCACCTCTTAGATGAATCTCGAACCATATATCCAACTAGTTTTTACCTATTATATGGATGAATTTCTATTTTCTCAAATATAGAAATGATATACTAGATCCAAGGCTCTATAGCATGAGGCCCACCACCCCAAAGAATGTTGGGGGACACTACTAAAGATACTCATAAGTAAAATCATCCATACACATGGTAGTTCTCATAATCCCTTGCATATGCAGAATCAAATTTTGAAATACCCCACGAAACTGGTGTCATTTACAAGATCTGGAATGATAGTATAATCCACAATTGGCTTTATAGGTTTAGATATTGGAGGCTCACAACCCACAACCTCATGAACATGATCATCAACTCCTTCAGGGCATATGACATGAGGATATCTTAGTGTCATGCTACAGTTGTGCCAAACGAACCTCACAATATAGATATAAACAATTCAAAATAATTCATTTAAGAAACTAATACATGTACTAAATACTTTCTATAATAATAAGAACACCTCTCTTACCACTTCAAAAGATAGGTCTAGATGACTGAACATACTATAAAACACCACAATAATGAATAAACACACACTACCCACTACTAAGGCTAGGTTGAGGTCAATATTATTTTTTATTAATGTACAAGTTGGTTTTTCTCAAGTTAAAAGCAATTTACAATTTAAATTTGTGTTCTTATTTATACAATTAATGATTTTGAATTGGCTTGATCGAAAGATATTCCATTTTATATTCCATTGGGGCCTATACACCTTATAAACAAAAATATGGAATTAACTTGGAAGTCATTACCATTTAAAGTTTTCTTGTTCATGTAATTATAATAATTTTAAATGGATGATCCAGATAAAATTACACTTTCATATCCGTATGTTCCCATACACCATATGAATCAAAATTTTGAATACACTAACCAAACCCATAGCACATTCATGATCTAGAAAGATGTGTTAGAAAAATTTAATATAGATAATAAGGATGAATAGACATCCAATAGGAAATGATCACTAAATGTTAAAAAACTAATTGCATGATTCATGGCCTATAATTCATGTTTTGCGGATAATGATTCATGATATAATGCATAACCATCATTTCAATCGGTTGAACTAATGAAATCATAATTGAAATAACATAAATATAAATAACATCACAAAACATGTGAATCACCCAATGGTGAAATGATATCAATAGTAAATATTTATAAATTTAATAACCATGAAAATTTAGGAAACATTGATTTTACCATACACATGGGTTTATATAGCCCAATAATGTATTTTAAAAAATTCTTATGGATTCACAATATCCATTATATTGTCACCAAATATTATATTAACAATAGAACCCCTCTGATTCCACATTGTGATGTCCCATACTAGGATTCTAGTTAACCCTTTCTCCTAGTCTAATTTCCCATATGATCTCTGATGCATCTACATTTATGCCAAAGGCCACTGACTAGCAGTGAATGTGTTAAAGTTGTACAACAAAGAAAATATACAGTCATGTTAGAATATCTCAACGAATAAAGAATATAATATACATATCTGAAGCATATTAAAATTCATAGATGAAAAAAATCATTGAAACTTTGTATATAACTAAAAAAACAAGAAATGGAAGAAATAAATGATTCAACAACTGAATAACATATCCAAAATCCTCAAAGAAAGTGTCTAATAAAATTATTCCTGGAATACATACAATATAAAAATGAACATACCTAAATGAACATTCTACACAGTAGACTAATAGATCCAAAGGGAAAAAAACCTCCAAGAACTTCTTGAGTTTAACCTAAATACTACGCTCCTATGATGCAACTAAGTATACCCATTAAAAAGCCTTAAAAGAGACTCTACCCCTACCAGTACCTATTGAAATATAATTTTTTCTAGTTCCAATGGAGGATCATGTTGTGTAGGAGATAAAAACCTCAATATCCACTACCAACAGTTCCAACATGTAAATATGATTAGGTGCTTTTAAATAAATATTGTGAAGGTGAAAATAAGAATGTAAAGAAATACAAAATAAATAAGTAACCACCCACTCAAGTTTATAAATGAAAACTGGTAGTTCTACATGCTTCATCCCATGGATGGTGTACTTGATCAAGTCACTATATATATATATTGTATAATTATATATATATATATAGGGATGGATCAGGATGTAACAATTAGACATAAAACACTAGGGGAAGTTCTAATGATCTAACCCCTAGCCCAACACCAAGAGCTCTCATTATGTCTTCACATGTACGGGATCATATGACCAAGATGTAACCCACTGTCATCCTTCACTATGGGAGATCACAGTGTCAATCCCCTAGCTTCATCTTCTGGTAGTACCGGGACTTAACCGAAAAGAATCTATCACAAGGGGAGCTCTCACGGTCAATCCCTTACCTCTAAATAGCAATATTACATAGTCTCCCTTCCCAAGGGACATCATGGTCCATTGGAACCACAACTTATATGGAATAATAATTTATAATATATATGATATGATCAAAAGGGATTACCTATTATTTCATGTAATCAAGACATTCAAAAGGAAACCAATGCGTGATCAAATATACCACATGACACATGAAACAAAACCTCCCATGTTTTACTCTTACCACATTCAGCTCATTTAGGGAATACCATTTAGTATTAATCATTTACACAAATAATTACAAACGACATGGGTTAACCATCCATTAATCAAGTTCATTTTCAGAAAAATAATTTAATTTATATGGTTCCTTTTTAGAGAACAAGAGAAAGGGTAAGTCTAATCCATCCCTTGAAATCATTATAATTATAAAAAATTAAATTTAATGTATGTAACTATCTTACACTGTCCATACAAATCAAAAAAATCCATTAAATATTCCTGAATATGAAAAAATACATACTACATAGGAGTTATGTGTGAGTACAAGTAAAAAAATCAATTTACTAATTGGGAAATTCCAATTCTAACGTAACTAGGCACCAATAAGGACATATAAAATGAAATTTCATTTAAATGTCATGCTACAAGATAAATTTGGTTCCATGCATTGAGATCCATTTATCCAAAATGAAAAATTTCAAGGTGGAACAACAATGGGTGTCCACATAAGTCTTGTTTGATGCAAAAAACCCTAAATAAGAAAACATTCACTTATATCAAGCCTCTATATTCATTTATACATAAAGAAACTAAATCAATTAAGATGCTCAAAAAAAGTTGGTTTTTCAGAAAATAGTATATATTGAACCACCAAAACACAAATGGAAAACAATGTTTCCACCTACCTTAGGCCCATAGAAGAATCCTTGCTCGATTGCAAACACATATTTGATGATGGTTGGAAGAGATCTAGGATTGAATCAAACATAATGAATATTGGGATAATGAGACTATATCTACGTAGAAAAATATATAGAGATATTAATAGAGGAATTAAGTACATGGGAGGTTTTCCATACCTTGGGATTTCTGATTCCTACTACTGATAGAGAAAAAGGTTCTGAATTAAGCAGTTTTATGAGATTGAATATTAAGAGGGTTTGAGCTCAAAGAGGAAAGAAACCAACTTTTCTAGCTACTAAAGGAAGGTGGAAATGGGAAAATGATTTTAAAAATTAGGTGGGCAAAATGGTCATTGTACCCTAATAATCCTTGTCACACGTTTTATGAGCACAATTTCGAAAATGTGTATAATACATGTGGTAATTCCCAATCCCATATCTCTTACAATCTTCACAACCATGTGCCAAGCAAAACATATTTTAAAAAAAACCGTGTTCTCTTCCATGTGCCCCTTCCTTCATCTTTACATACGTGTGCACTGGGTCTCATGGTATATAAAAATTGTGTGGCCGAGTCTCTTATCAAATTTTGAGGAACTCTATGCTCCAAATGAACCCGAAATGCTCTCTTTACCTCTAATAAATTATTATGAATCTTAATTAAGCACATCTAAGTTATTAAAGAAAACTAAATATCCATAAATTTTATAAAACATAAGGTCATTATATCCAAAGTGTATACTAAGGAAATGTACTAATGTACCAAATCCATGAATGCTCTCTACCAATACAATGTTCAGCTAGGATCACTTCTATACCAGTTCTTAATGAAAAAAATATTTATAGATATATTAATATATCCCAATGGTCACTACCTCTATCTTTCCTTTAATGGATCTATATTAGTTAAAAGGATCGCCTTATTAATACTCCTTATATTAGGACTATAGAAAATGTTAATACACAGTTTATGGACATATAGGTATCGTCATTAGTAAATTGTATGTATGAACAATTTTAGATAGATTCCATTTTGATGTTATTTATGGACTTCTCGAATACATCAATTATATAAAATTGATGATAAAAATATAATTTATGGATAAATTGATCAATCATCTATTTTCTTTTGGAATATTATTTACAAACTCATGTTTTGAGATGATCTTCAATATATCAAAATTCTTGTTTTCAATTCCATTGATGTAGTAGTGAATAAAATACTGATACTTATATTATTGAATGGTGTTTATCTACTATATTCTTTTTCTAATTATTAATAATTCAGATATCATAATTATACGGTTCATTAGGAAATGCTGGCTTGAATTTCCTTATGTGAGACCCTCTGAATAGTTTCAAACATTTGTCTTCCATTAATCTCTATTTTTTTCCGATTGATGATATAGACTTCACTGCATGGGGATTTCATGTTAAGGTAATCATTTAGTGAACAATTTTTGATACTTCACCAACTGACTTAATCCATCTACAAAAACCTCTCGACTATGTAGCATGAGTGCATCATGGACTACCTCAACATCATAAACTGTAACACCACGAGATTTTATGAAAAATATTCATTTTAATTTTATTGATGTCTTCTATTGTACTCTACACCAAAAGGATCCTGCACTACACGCATCCCTGACTTGGATTGCATTATACGCAATCACGACCTTCCACGATAGCATGCATTGTACGCAATACTAAGTTACACTAAACAACGATATGTTATATAAACTAGCCATTATGAATAGTAATACCCATTTTTAAAAATTTTATAAATTTTATCTTTCAAAATGGTATTCATTTTTGGATTCAGAATATCGAAATTAGCCAAGGGTGAAATTTTGCTATTTTTTCTGAAAACATTCAATTTTTGATGAATAGTGAAAACACTGGGTTACTATTTAAAAAATGACATTTTATTTAAATAATTATTTATTTTATTTAAATTTATTTTATGTCAAAATTGATACATAAGATCTATATAAGTTCAATGTAATTCATTGGAGTCATTTTATTATAATTTTATACATATAAAAATTTTATTGAACTTTTCACTGTATTTTACCCACCTCCTAGGAGAATTTGGAAATTCTCATAAAACATAATTTTACCACTTCTGTGAGTGGAATTTCTAAAATCTAGGAGACATGGTTAATATAAAGGACTAAAATTTGGTTCAATGGGATGAAAATAATTTTTTGTGAATAATAACTTTTTACTTTTATTTACCACGGTTAAAAGTATATATGGTAATTAAGGGTAAAAATGATATTATTAATACACTAACACATGTCTAATTCTATTGGATAAGTGTAATTCGACCAGAAACAACCTTAGAAATAAAATATGACCATTTAGGTCCACTTGGTTTAGATTAGAACATTTATTATTAATTTATTTAAAGAAGGGTTAAAATAGTTAAAATCAATGTTTAAAACATAAATCATTTTTAATATAGGGTTATACATAATAATAATTAAACAATAAATATTAATTGGAAAGATAAAAGGATTTCATACATAATGGTATTTTATTTATAATTTTTAGACATTAAATAATGTAATTGATTTATGACACAATGATGATGCAGTAATTATATTATTAATGAAATATTAACTTAATTGATGTTTTCAGTACACAAATAAATATAATTTTAGACTTTTTGTAACACCCCAGGATTTCAGAGTGTGTTATTTCTTAAAAATAATTCAATAACTTGCACTACACGCAACACCGAGTTCAATCACACCATTAAAAGAGGTCATGAATAGTATTAACTACATTTTGAACTTTATATAATCCTTATAATTTTAGAATCCCTATTATGAGTTTCTTAGTCATAATGCAAGAACAAATTCATTTTCAGTATTTCACTTTTATCAACTTCTAATAGTGAAACCTTTTTAAATACAATATTTTAAACTTTTTGACTAAATGGAGACATCAAAAAATTTAAAATGAAACATCCCAAGCGTCCATGGTACGCTTTCCTTTGGATAAAACAGTAGCGTGTGTTGTACGCAACTTCGAGTTCTAACACACCGTAACCAATCAAACTAGTTGTTATGAATAGTAATACATACTTTTTGAAGTTATATATATTTTATATTTTAAAATGGACTTCATTTTTGGATTCGGAATATCAAATTTAGCCTAAGGTGAAATTTTGGTACTTTTCGGATAACTTTCATATTTTGATGAATAGTGAAAATTACAAAATTTTAATTAAAAACAACTTTTTTAATCAAAATAATTAATAGTGATAAATTATGAATTTGAGTGGTTTTAAATTATATTTAGAATATATTTTTACTATTTAATATAATGTTGGTCATTGGACATAATTTTACAATTAAACCGAACATAAACAAGTGTCAATCTTTTGATAGTTATTATCTCTTAAAAACACGCTTTTTGTTTTGACAGCGGAAATTAATTTTAAATTAATTTCTGCCACTTATGTGTTTAGAATTTAGGAAAATGGATTCCATATTTGGAATCAGGATGTTCAAATTGTTTAAATAGGTAACTTTTATTTTTAGACATTTTGAATAATTACTGCGGTAAATATTTTATTTACCATGGTTAAGGGTAAATCCGGTAAGTAAGGGTTAAAAAAATAATATTATAATAATACTAAATTACCCTAAAACGTGTCTTAACCCTATTGGTTGATAAATGGTCGACCATGGGCATCTTTGTGTCAATTTTGGGACCCCATGGATCCACTTGTAAGTGATAATGACACTTTATTTTAATTAAGTCAAAATGAATACAAAAATGACACAAGCATATATCTTTTAGAACAACAATTTTTACATAGGGTTATACATGTTGGATTTTCGATTATAAATATTCATTAGAAAGATAAAAAGATTTCCTACATAATGATATTTTATTTATAATTTTTAGACATTAAATAATTTAATTTATTTATGACACAATGATGATGCAGTAATTACTAAAATAGTAAAAAATTAACATAATTGATATTATAAATACCCAAATAAATATAATATGAAACTTTTAATGAATTAAACTAATTTTCTAGGATAATATGATATATTAGGATTGATTTAATTGACCTTGTTCGAAGTAATCAATCTGTTATGAGTTTCACAAAAATCAACTATTGAATAGTGTCAAAATTGACATAAAAGAGTTCTTAAAACAAATATTATATTATTAATTGATATTAAATTCCTAAAAATCTAAGGTTCGGCCAAGAGACTTATATTATAATATGTTCCTCATTAATGGACCACTTGGGGGTCGCTTGGATGTATATAGTAAGTTTATTAACCATATTATATAAAAATACAAAGAGACATTGTAAAAGTGAAACTAATTAACTTAGAGTTAATACTTAAAGATAAGGTTAATATAAGTACCCAAACCTGTCTAAATTCTATTGGTTGAGTGGCTTTCGACCTATACCCACCTTAACCTTTGAATAGTCAACTTTGGAGCCATTAGAAACCGAATATGAATTTATTATAAATTAATATTTCTAGCTTTTCCAAAGGTGCCCCTCACCCCTCTTATAAAAGGGCACTCCTCCTTCTCATTTCTTCACACCTCTAAAGCCTTTTGGTTCGGCCAAACTCTGCCCAAATACTCTCCCAACATCCCTCACTACAACCTAGGGGACTTAGTTTGATCAGAAAGCCAACCTAAGGAGCCCTTTTGATCAAATCAAAAGGAAGAACCCGAAGAAGAGGTAATGATTTCACCACCCTTTTCTAAGTTCATTTCTTCTTCCACTTCTTCTTCCTTTGTTCTTACCATTCTAAAATAATAACTCCAGTATCTCACATATACTGTGATGTTATTATAAGTATGGTACAACCATATTCAGTATTCTATCCACCCTTTGAATAACATGTCACCATACGTGCGTACGTACGGCTTACCGTCTCCACGTCGTGGTGTAATTGTTATTCAATATAATATTATTTGGATGGGTATAATAATGATGTGTAACTCATGTAAATAATAAATATAACATGTTAATGATTCTATATATATGATATACCATCCATTTATATATTAATTTAATATCAAAAGAATGATATTGTCGCTCGTGCGTACGTACGGACTACCGTCTCCACGAACACGATGAGATTCATTCTCCATCGTATCCATTCAAGTATAATTATCATTTTATGATTTAAAAATGATGTTTAAGGACTTGATATCATTCTGGATATGAATAAGATACAACAAACATGGCTTATGTAACAAAACATACAAAATAAAACAAGTAAGTTAACACCCGAAACAACGATAATACTAAAATATTATTATCAAATCAATATTAAAAGACCATATATGATATCATATTAATGTATATGATTCTTGTATAATTTAATAACAATTATTTCACCATTATACAGGAGGTTAACCTACCACAACCAAGGAAAAGTACAAGGTAAGGGTTATTTCACAATCTCTTCATTATCCGAGGTTGTTTATATGTAATAATCTACTGGGATCTCTTTATCATCCACATCCATGTTTCTTAGAAATGTATTTCAAAACATTTTTACTATTTACAAGAATATGGGTTAAAGTCATTTATACCCTTTTTGACTTTTTATAAGAGGTTTATAAAGGAATCTTTCCGTCGTTTTCAAAACAAGGTCCTTTTTAACCTTTTCGACAGAATTGAGGTAAGAATGTTTTTTTTAACTTATACGGCGGGTGCGATTATTTTACGCCGTTATAAAATCTTCAAAGCTTTCCTTACAAGCTTATAAGAATATTTTCAAAGAAAATGTTTTATTTTATATGGATCTTAAATGATTTCAAAATAAAAGGAGATATTTCTTTAAAAAGAATTTTGATTTCATCTATGTCAACATCCTTTGATGGATTTTAAGATTATTTGAAGTTGATTTATTATGATACAAAACTTCTATATTGTATTGAAGGTTTTGTGATATGTTTGACTGTGGATGTGCTATTTTTATACCATTCATAGTTTATTGTGAAACTATTGACATTTCGTATGCTAGTTTTAATCCGAATGTTTATGTTATATTTCAAACTTTTCTTCAGATGAATGTGCTAAACAAGTATGTTCCGGGTTGGGGACCGGTAAAAGTAAGCCCTCCAGGTTGGGGACTGGTAAAAGTAAGCCCTCCAGGTTGGGGACTGGTTAAAGTAAGCCCTCCAGGTTAGGGACTGGTAAAATTATGCCCTCCGGGTTGGTGTCCGGTTATTAGAGGCACTCCGGGTTGGTGTCCGGTTATTAGAGGCACTCCGGGTTGGTGTCCTGTTATTAGAGGCACTCCGGGTTGGGTTCCGGTTAGAAGTAACCCCTAGGTCTTGGGATGAGTCCTAGACAAAGAAATTAACGTTTAGCATTATGCATTCCAACATTATGAAAGTGGTTATTTATTTTTGCATGTGATTATTCGATTAGTGGAATATCCATGTGAATAAGTAAATGGCATTATTTCATTTTATTTATGCCATACCATGTTGAAAGTTCATGTTTAAAAGGCTTTTGTTTTAGTTATACATTGCCTTAAATGTTTATTCTTATTGATGAAAGTTTCCGCTATATTGTTATCCTTACTGGGCATTTGAGCTCACCCCTTTTCTATGTTTTATTTTTCCCAGGAAGTGAAGATGTAAGTTATGAATGACCTGCAGGGATATTATGAGGGGATTGTAGTGTGGACTGTGGAAACATTATGTTGTTGTAGTAGTTTTTCATTTTATGATGTAATGTAAAACTTATGAATATATCTAGTGTTTCCAAGGCTACTAAACCAATCGGTCTTTCGAGATTTGATCTTTCTTGTGATCATGCCAATGTTACGAAGTAATGCACCGACTCTGGGTAGCTGGGGTCGGGGCGTTACAGTTGGTATCAGAGGAAGTTTAGTACAAACCTTGGAAGCTAGATTTAGATAAACTCTGATTAGAGCACGTAGACCTAAGATGAACTTTGAAGATTAGTATAGAAGAATTTCCTAGAATTTTGGTATTGTAGAGATTTTGTGAGTTTTCCGAGAAATACATCCCTGTCTGGATACGAGCAGGTAGAGGCGGCTCTGGCACAGATGTACCTAGGGGTAAAACCCGAAAACACCGCTTTGAGCTAGACTCGAACGGGAACTGGTGCACGACAACGGGCCTTGCTGCACTCTTGGTTACGACACTCCCGGGGGATATGCTTAGGATAACTCTCATTTTCTTTACAAATCATTTTGAAGGGATTATGAGTATATACTTCCTCAAAGAAAACATTCTTATGATTATGGATTATATCCATAAATAGTTCAATTTATGTTAGGTGTTTTATAAGTATGGGATTATGTATTTTGATTCATAAACTGATCTAGTTTATGCCATTGTTTAGAAATGGCGCCCAGTAGAAGGAATGAGAACTCCAGAAATGCACATGATCCAAAGAGAAGGAAGGATCATATCTTTCATGGTCTTAAGCTAGAATTTATAAGAGAAATAGTCACCCATGTATTATCATCATATGAAGAAATAATATCATGTATTGATAAGATAAGTAAAGAGTTTACTGAGTCCTATGGCTTTGAAGGGAAGCAAGAGAAGAAAAGGATGGAAGAGAGAAATATGGATAAAGGGAAGAGGGAAAAGAAGAATTTTCCCATATGTGGTAACTGTGGAAAGAAACACCCTGGAACTTGCCTGAAAGGAATGGGAGTTTGTTATAAGTACGGAGGAAAAGGGCACAAAGTACGTGACTGCAAGGGTAAGAAAATGGTTTCAAATGTACAATGCTTCATTTGCAAGGAGTTTGGACACTACGCGAACCTATGTCCCAGTCATCAGTCTATGATGCAAATGATGCTATTGGATAATAATCAAGTTATGATACTACCACAGATGAAGAGGAATGATTAGAGTTCTTATGTTGATTATGTCAATTGAGTGTTGTATCAACAATGTACTTGTTATAATAATTATGGAGTATATAAGGATTGTACTGCAGTACTATTTCATTAAGGACTTGAGATTTTGTGGAACAAAGAAAAGTGACTCAATAGAAGGATAAATTTTTGGAAAATATATGGTTGAGAGAATGATAAACCATAATATAGTTCTGATACTGAGGTAGTGATTTTGGAATAATATGTGATTGTTTTGGATAAATTATATTGGATATTCTTGACTACCTTGGAACTGATTAATGATTTGTATATTCCATCATTGTTGGGGTTTAAAACATTTTTGGATTAATGAAGTATATCCAGCATTCTATATGGAATAAGGGAGCATGAATGTAATCAATAAGGAATATGGTAATACATGATGAAGGTATTCATATGCTATTACGGGGTAAAAAGGATCTATATTATGTTTACCTTCCTTATGAATGTTGGACTGTGAGTTTGGACAGAAGTATTTTGGATAGTTCTAGTTTGGATTATTTTGGATTGCCATAAAAGGACAACCCGGAGGTCGGGCGGCAACCCGTCGCGTCCGGCAAGGCTGCGAGACTTGAACCCGCAACCAAAGGGAGACAAGGGTGTATCACCTACCACTATCCCACGAGATGTCCTGGATTAAATAAAGTAGTTTTTTAAAAGATCTGGTAGATGAATTATAAATTCGTTTATTTTTGAACCCTCTATGAATAGTATAAATAGAATTTTTTTTACGAGTGAATGATGAGTTTTGGTAGAAATTTATTAATGGATAAAACTCTAATTATAAACTAAGTATATCTCCTTATTATCTTATCCAATCTCATAAATAAATTCCTCAACATTAATAATAGAAACTTAGAACAAAAATGTTGTCCTAGATGGTACCTTAAATCATCACAAATTTATGGCTTTGGGATTGTTGGCCTTTTCATAGCCATGTTCTCTACCACTCTCCATCAGATAATTGATGGCTAGATTTTTCTTCCATATCCATATTTTCTTACATGGAACCCTAGTATGTGTTATTTTCGGTAATCTTCATACTTTCGACTCTTTATTTTAAATAGAGGCCTCGTTAATTCATTTTTCGATGTGGGATTTCAACTAAGATATTTTGAAACGTCAAAAATGTGTTATCCCAATACCCTATATTTTATTGAACCGATGGTACTTCAAATCATCATAGATTGATGAGTTTAAGGACCTCAATTATACACTTGTTTGTGATTGATGACCTCAATCACTACCTATAAATATTTACGTTTTTCCTCCGATTATATGTCTCTAATTGCCACCAATGTTCTCCTAATCGAGATCATAATTTGGTGGTGACCCTTTAATTTCTCTTTTCCTCATATTAAGACTAAATTTTAGTAACCCAATTTCCAATGTGGGTTTTCCCACAAATATATTTTCTACTTTCAACCTTTTATCTTCGAAGAACAATTTCAAATTGCGAGGACGCAATTTATTGAAGGAGGGGAGAATGTAACACCCCAGGATTTCAGAGTGTGTTATTTCTTAAAAATAATTCAATAACTTGCACTACACGCAACACCGAGTTCAATCACACAATTAAAAGAGGTCATGAATAGTATTAACTACATTTTGAACTTTATATAATCCTTATAATTTTAGAATCCCTATTATGAGTTTCTTAGTCATAATGCAAGAACAAATTCATTTTCAGTATTTCACTTTTATCAACTTCTAATAGTGAAACCTTTTTAAATACAATATTTTAAACTTTTTGACTAAATGGAGACATCAAAAAATTTAAAATGAAACATCCCAAGCATCCACGGTATGCTTTCCTTTGGATAAAACAGTAGCGTGTGTTGTACGCAACTTCGAGTTCTAACACACCGTAACCAATCAAACTAGTTGTTATGAATAGTAATACCTACTTTTTGAAGTTATATATATTTTATATTTTAAAATGGACTTCATTTTTGGATTCGGAATATCAAATTTAGCCTAAGGTGAAATTTTGGTACTTTTCGGATAACTTTCATATTTTGATGAATAGTGAAAATTACAAAATTTTAATTAAAAACAACTTTTTTAATCAAAATAATTAATAGTGATAAATTATGAATTTGAGTGGTTTTAAAGTATATTTAGAATATATTTTTACTATTTAATATAATGTTGGTCATTGGACATAATTTTACAATTAAACCGAACATAAACAAGTGTCAATCTTTTGATAGTTATTATCTCTTAAAAACACGCTTTTTGTTTTGACAGCGGGAATTAATTTTAAATTAATTTCTGCCACTTCTGTGTTTAGAATTTAGGAAAATGGATTCCATATTTGGAATCAGGATGTTCAAATTGTTTAAATAGGTAACTTTTATTTTTAGACATTTTGAATAATTACTGCGGTAAATATTTTATTTACCATGGTTAAGGGTAAATCCTGTAAATAAGGGTTAAAAAAATAATATTATAATAATACTAAATTACCCTAAAACGTGTCTTAACCCTATTGGTTGATAAATGGTCGACCATGGGCATCTTTGTGTCAATTTTGGGACCCCATGGATCCACTTGTAAGTGATAATGACACTTTATTTTAATTAAGTCAAAATGAATACAAAAATGACACAAGCATATATCTTTTAGAACAACAATTTTTACATAGGGTTATACATGTTGGATTTTCGATTATAAATATTCATTAGAAAGATAAAAAGATTTACTACATAATGATAGTTTATTTATAATTTTTAGACATTAAATAATTTATTTTATTTATGACACAATGATGATGCAGTAATTACTAAAATAGTAAAAAATTAACATAATTGATATTATAAATACCCAAATAAATATAATATGAAACTTTTAATGAATTAAACTAATTTTCTAGGATAATATGATATATTAGGATTGATTTAATTGACCTTGTTCGAAGTAATCAATCTGTTATGAGTTTCACAAAAATCAACTATTGAATAGTGTCAAAATTGACATAAAAGAGTTCTTAAAACAAATATTATATTATTAATTGATATTAAATTCCTAAAAATCTAAGGTTCGGCCAAGAGACTTATATTATAATAGGTTCCTCATTAATGGACCACTTGGGGGTCGCTTGGATGTATATAGTAAGTTTATTAACCATATTATATAAAAATACAAAGAGACATTGTAAAAGTGAAACTAATTAACTTAGAGTTAATACTTAAAGATAAGGTTAATATAAGTACCCAAACCTGTCTAAATTCTATTGGTTGAGTGGCTTTCGACCTATCCCCACCTTAACCTTTGAATAGTCAACTTTGGAGCCATTAGAAACCGAATATGAATTTATTATAAATTAATATTTCTAGCTTTTCCAAAGGTGCCCCTCACCCCTCTTATAAAAGGGCACTCCTCCTTCTCATTTCTTCACACCACTAAAGCCTTTTGGTTCGGCCAAACTCTGCCCAAATACTCTCCCAACATCCCTCACTACAACCTAGGGGCCTTAGTTTGATCAGAAAGCCAACCTAAGGAGCCCTTTTGATCAAATCAAAAGGAAGAACCCGAAGAAGAGGTAATGATTTCACCACCCTTTTCTAAGTTCATTTCTTCTTCCACTTCTTCTTCCTTTGTTCTTACCATTCTAAAATAATAACTCCAGTATCTCACATATACTGTGATGTTATTATAAGTATGGTACAACCATATTCAGTATTCTATCCACCCTTTGAATAACATGTCACCATACGTGCGTACGTACGGCTTACCGTCTCCACGTCGTGGTGTAATTGTTATTCAATATAATATTATATGGATGGGTATAATAATGATGTGTAACTCATGTAAATAATAAATATAACATGTTAATGATTCTGTATATATGATATACCATCCATTTATATATTAATTTAATATCAAAAGAATGATATTGTCGCTCGTGCGTACGTACGGACTACCGTCTCCACGAACACGATGAGATTCATTCTCCATCGTATCCATTCAAGTATAATTATCATTTTATGATTTAAAAATGATGTTTAAGGACTTGATATCATTCTGGATATGAATAAGATACAACAAACATGGCTTATGTAACAAAACATACAAAATAAAACAAGTAAGTTAACACCCGAAACAACGATAATACTAAGATATTATTATCAAATCAATATTAAAAGACCATATATGATATCATATTAATGTATATGATTCTTGTATAATTTAATAACAATTATTTCACCATTATACAGGAGGTTAACCTACCACAACCAAGGAAAAGTACAAGGTAAGGGTTATTTCACAATCTCTTCATTATCCGAGGTTGTTTATATGTAATAATCTACTGGTATCTCTTTATCATCCACATCCATGTTTCTTAAAAATGTATTTCAAAACATTTTTACTATTTACAAGAATATGGGTTAAAGTCATTTATACCCTTTTTGACTTTTTATAAGAGGTTTATAAAGGAATCTTTCCGTCGTTTTCAAAACAAGGTCCTTTTTAACCTTTTCGACAGAATTGAGGTAAGAATGTTTTTTTTAACTTATACGGCGGGTGCGATTATTTTACGCCGTTATAAAATCTTCAAAGCTTTCCTTACAAGCTTATAAGAATATTTTCAAAGAAAATGTTTTATTTTATATGGATCTTAAATGATTTCAAAATAAAAGGAGATATTTCTTTAAAAAGAATTTTGATTTCATCTATGTCAACATCCTTTGATGGATTTTAAGATTATTTGAAGTTGATTTATTATGATACAAAACTTCTATATTGTATTGAAGGTTTTGTGATATGTTTGACTGTGGATGTGCTATTTTTATATCATTCATAGTTTATTGTGAAACTATTGACATTTCATATGCTAGTTTTAATCCGAATGTTTATGTTATATTTCAAACTTTTCTTCAGATGAATGTGCTAAACAAGTATGTTCCGGGTTGGGGACCGGTAAAAGTAAGCCCTCCAGGTTGGGGACTGGTAAAAGTAAGCCCTCCAGGTTGGGGACTGGTTAAAGTAAGCCCTCCAGGTTAGGGACTGGTAAAATTATGCCCTCCGGGTTGGTGTCCGGTTATTAGAGGCACTCCGGGTTGGTGTCCGGTTATTAGAGGCACTCCGGGTTGGTGTCCGGTTATTAGAGGCACTCCGGGTTGGGTTCCGGTTAGAAGTAACCCCTAGGTCTTGGGATGAGGCCTAGACAAAGAAATTAACGTTTAGCATTATGCATTCCAACATTATGAAAGTGGTTATTTATTTTTGCATGTGATTATTCGATTAGTGGAATATCCATGTGAATAAGTAAATGGAATTATTTCATTTTATTTATGCCATACCATGTTGAAAGTTCATGTTTAAAAGGCTTTTGTTTTAGTTATACATTGCCTTAAATGTTTATTCTTATTGATGAAAGTTTTCGCTATATTGTTATCCTTACTGGGCATTTGAGCTCACCCCTTTTCTATGTTTTATTTTTCCCAGGAAGTGAAGATGTAAGTTATGAATGACCTGCAGGGATATTATGAGGGGATTGTAGTGTGGACTGTGGAAACATTATGTTGTTGTAGTAGTTTTTCATTTTATGATGTAATGTAAAACTTATGAATATATCTAGTGTTTCCAAGGCTACTAAACCAATCGGTCTTTCGAGATTTGATCTTTCTTGTGATCATGCCAATGTTACGAAGTAATGCACCGACTCTGGGTAGCTGGGGTCGGGGCGTTACACTTTTTATGAATTATAATAATTTTATAGGTTACTATTACATGTTAGTATTGATTTAATTAACTTTTGTCGCACTAACCATACTGTTATGATTTTTAAAAAAATCAATTACCAAATAGTGTCAAAATTGACATAAAATAGTATTTAAAACAAATATTATATTATATTATCTTATTTTATTCCTAAAAATCTATGGTTTGGCAAAATTACTTAGATAAGGTTATATATATTAATAGTAAACAACTTGTTGTTCTTTTGGCTTGTTATAGTAAGTTTATTAACCATATAGTATACGAAAACAAAAAGACATGGAAAAAGTTAAATTATTTAACTTAGAGTAAAATCTAAATGATAAGGATAAAATAGTAACCTAAACTTGTCTAAAATATATTAGACGATAGGATTTAGACCCATCCACACCTTATAATCGAAATAAATCAATTTGGAGCTATTAAAAAATGAATATGACATTATAATAAATTAATATTTTAAGTTTTTCCTATGGTTCCCCTCCCCTCCCTTATAAAAGGACACCTCCTCCCTCTCCTCCTCACACCACATTGAGCCTTTGAGATCAGCCAACCCCTACCAATTTATCTTCTCCAATTCCCTAGAAACATCCTAGAGGTACTGTTATTCTTCAAAGGCCATCTTTAGGGTTTTAAGAGGAGGTTAAGAAGAGGCGCTTCAAAGAAGAGGTAATATCCATTACCGATTCTTTCAACTTTATTTCTTGTTATACTTCGTCTTCTTTCATTGTTTCATTATGAAGTAATAACATTAGTATCACTCATATAATGATATTTTATTATAAATATGAAACATCCCCATTTCACCTTTTATCCATCCTATGGAAAAGAAAATCACCACACGTGCGTACGTACGGAATACCGTCTCCACACCGTGGTGTAATCTTTTTTCCACCACCACCTTACTGTATAATGGTGTAAAGAATAACTATATAAAATTATTTTAAAGTGATATTGATTCTGAAACAGTATACATACACTTCAATAATATTCCATGATCATGGGAATGATATCATCGCTCGTGCGTACGTACGACCTACCGTCTCCACGATGTGATGTGACTCGTTCTACATGATCTTCATTTCATATTGATTATATAAATGAATTTAATGAATAAATATGATATATATTACACTAATAACATTCTGGAAATGAGGTATCTATAACCTAAAAGAAGAATAAGAATTTATTCGACAAAACACGCATAAGAACAAAAAGAAATAAACACTCGAATAACAAGTAACAATGAAATATTACTAATAAAAAGCTAATAATATGACCATATATGATATAATAACAATGAGTAAGAATCTGGAAGAGGTAAAAAACATTATTTAAATCATTATACAGGAGGTTCGGGCACGTACGATGTAAATCGGACATAAGGTAAGGGAAAATCTCACAATCTCATTTTTATCCAAGATGGTTTATACTTCAGAATTTTCTGGGGGATATTTATCATCCACATCCATGTTTCCTCAATATGTAATATTATTTCCATCCACCTACAATTGTTTAAGTCAAATTTTACCCTTCAGTGAGTTTTTAGTAAAAGATATGAAAGGTATCTTTTTTCATTTTTTGTACAAGGAACTTTTTCACTTTTCCAGCCAAAGTACGAGAAGAATGTTTTTTTAACTTATACGACATGAATGGATTTTTATGATTTAATAGAAAATTATTTCCATGAATCTTCTTTTACAAGTTTTCAAGTTTATTTTTAATCAACTTCTTTTTTTAAAATTGTGTGACATGTTAAGAATGGAAAAATGTTTTCTTGAAGTACAAAGGATATTTTCCTCAAGAATGAAGTTCAAGTGTTTTATCAAAATTATTTTCCATCTAAGATAATATAGGGTTCAGTTTCTATAAATATTTTTACCTTGATTTGATTATGTTATTATGGAATTATTTTTATGATGTCCTTTTATCTTATATGGATTATGTAATGATGGAATGATGTTTAAGAATCCGATTTTTATTACATGGGTTATGTTATGATTTATGATTTTGTGGAACACATAAGAATGGTTTCATTATGATATGGGTGGGACTTATATCTCCCTCCAATTTATTGGGTAAATATTTATATCTCATTAAATAGACATGGTTGGAATGATATGTTAATCTTGTTCAGTGTTACAGGACTGGAATGAGAAGTGAACTCGATTCAGAATGGGACTTTGTCCTCTAAGCTTGTCTTGGAAGCAATGCCTTGGCTACTATAGAAAGCATAACATGTGATTAATGGATGAAACAATTACATGTTTTATTACCAAGCTAGTTTATCATGAATAATTCTCCTTTATGATCTATGCCTTGTGTACTTCCAAGATTTATGTCATTGCTCATGATTTTGATGTTTAGATTTTATGTTCAAGTTTTTGAATTCAAATGTTTATGGATTGTTTTATGTTCTCTATGCTTACCATTATTGAGCATTTGAGCTCACCCTTTATATGTTTTCTTTTCCCTTGGATTTAAATAAAGGTTTTAGGTAAGAAAACAAAATGGAAAGATTTTTATGGGGGATGTTGAAGATCATTCACCATGATTAGAAGATTATTTTCCGAGTTTCCAAAGACACTAAAAAATTATGGTCCTTGTGTGTCTGTTTTTGTTATGTATCAAGTATTCCGAAAAAGTAATTTAATGTACATGTAGGTCAATCTTTGGGTCTCTGAAGTTGGTATCAGAGGAAAGGATTAGTTAACCTTTGGAAACTAGGATGCAAAAACTTTAGTGAGATCCCTAGAGATATTTCTAAGGTATGTCTAGGGATGTCCCTAAGGTTAAGTATAATTATATGATATAGTCCTAGAATTATGGTAACGATATTAGAATTAAACCTCAGATGTTTTATATTGAAGGTAATCCCACTTTATTATGTTGTTTTCCTAGCATGATTTTTGCTTCTCACACTGTTAATTTTGGGTTTTAGATAATGGCTGGAACCCAAAGGAACCATGCTGATCAATGTAATGGACAATGCAATGATGGTCCACCCGAGAAACCAAATGTGATGGGACATGGAGTTAAAAATCTTATTTCTATACTTACACAAGATATGAATCATCCTAGATTTCAAAATGATCAGATAAGGGAACAATATTCTATTACGCCCTTCATGAGGCAACATCCACCGTCTTTCAATGGGTCTTCTGATCCACTTCTTGCTGAACAATTGATCAGTACCATTGAAATTATATTTTCCATACTTCACTATTCAGAACATAAAGAACTCATTTTAGCGGTTTACCATTTTTAAGGTGAAGCAGAATAGTGGTGGACTCTAATTAAGAATTCAAGGCCCCAAGATGTAATTGAATACATGGAATGGGACAAGTTCAAGAACTTGTTTTTCAGTAAGTACTTCCTCAGTATTCTTCGAACAAAGATGGAAAAGTAGTTTCTTGAGATTAAGCAGAAGGATGATAGATCTGTTGGTATATAAGAAGAAAATTTTACAAGACTTGGAAGGTATGCATCTGGCTTTATCATCCAACCTGAAAGTAAAGATGATGGATTTTTCAGTGGATTAAAACCAAGTCATCTAAGGGAATTAACTATAAGAGACTTCAGTAGCTATGAAAAAATTGTGTGTTGTGCTATCAAGGTAGAACTGGATGTTTCTGTAACATACCCATCTAATGGTTTTGACAAGAAACGAAAGATGGAGTTCAAGGAGAAATCTCAGAGTAATGGTGAAATGAAGATGAAGGTTTCTTTATGATCAATGTGTGGAAAGATGCATGATAAATATGGTATTAAATGGAATAAAAAATATTTTTAGTGTGGAAAAGAAGGTCATCGAGTAGCTGGGGCTTGAAGTAATGGAAAAAGGGTTTCTAATGATTTGAATAAATAAAAGACTGTAGAGAACGCACCACCAACACTTCAATGCTATAAGTGCAATGAAATGAGGAATTATGCAAATCAATGCCCTAATCCAAGGGTTAATGATGATAAACATGAGCAACCAATTAAGGAAAAGGACAAAGGGAAGTCACTTACGATCACTATTGGTGATGTTGAATATGAAAACGATGTGGTGGAATGATTAAGTGTTTATGTAATGGGATTTCAAAATAATTTTGCATATAGTTTCGTGGAATATTGGAATATTTATGTATTGGTCTATTGTAGTTTTCAATAATTTTATGGTACCGGTACCCATAGATAGTGATTGAGATATTTTTGGAAAGAAGATGATATGTGCATAATGAAGGGATAAGGAGAAAATGAAATGTTTGAAAGTATTCATGACCTCATGACTGATATAAGGAAAAAGTTATATCATGTTCTGAGAATATAGAAATTTTGGATTTTTGTATGTGGAAAGAGTTAACTATTGAAAAAATTCATGTTCTCACTAATATTAAATGGTTATTCATTTTTAAAGATAATACATAATTAAGGTATTCACATGTTTGTAATGTGACAAAAAAGATATACCTTATATGGGGGATAAATGATGGTATTCATGTACTTGTTATGTGACCTCTCAAGTAATCATTTTCATTACACTATGAGATTGGACAAAAGAATTTTTGATATGCTTAATGGTTGGAATGGATTATGTTGGACATAAGATAGAATTGTTTGAGGGTATAATTTCATTTCGATATTATTTATGGAATGTTATAATAATATATTTTTAGAAAAAAGAAAACCTGCAGGACGGGCGACAACCCGTCACGTCGAACAAGGCTGTGGGAATCGAACCCAGAACTGATGTGTGACAGGCATTTATCGCCTACCACTGGCCTATAGGAAGTCCCTTTTTAGTAGAAACCAGTTTTATTATATTAAGCAGTATGATATATGAAGTATATTTCTATTTTAGGAACCATATATGATTAATCTCATTATAGATGGACTTATGTATTTTTGATAACTTTTTCTTACCTTTTGTTTGAGACAGATGGAATGACCCATCATTCTATCACATGATATGACAAAACTTCATGAATGAAAAATTCAACTTCATTTCATTATGATATAAAGTGAAAATGGTCCAAGGAACAACCAACGGTGAGACTGTACCAAAATAACGAAATTATTTCTTATAATACCAATTTCATCATCTTTAGGGAAATGATCATGAAAACCAAAAATGTTGTCCTAGTGCCCTTATATCCGATGAATCAGATGGTACCTTAGATCATCAAAAATCTATGGCTTTGTGATTGTTGACTTTTTCATAGCCATGTTCTCTACCACTCTCCATCAGAAAATGATGGTTAGATTTCTCTTCCATATCCATATTTTCACCTATGTTCTCTTATGTGGAAACCCAGTGATTAGTTAATTTGGGTAACTATTATGTTTCATATGTTAGTTTTTAAATATTTGTTTTGGTATTCCTTTTTACGATGTGGGTTTCGATTAAAGAAACTTTTGAGTAGTAAAACATTTATAACCCCGACGAATTTCGAGGGTGAAATTCATTTTAAAGGGGGTAGAATGCAACACACCGATATTTTATGAAAAATTTTATTTTTAATTTTATTGATGTCTTGTGTTGTATGATACACCAAAAGGAGCTTTCACTACACGCATACCTGACTTGGATTTCAATACACGCAATCGCGACATTCCACGATAGCGTGGGTTATATGCAATACCAAGTTTCACTAAAAAAGGATATGTTATATAAACTAGCTATTATGAATAGTAACACCCATTTTTTAAAATTTTATAAATTTTATCATTTTAAATGGACTTCATTTTTGGATTTGGAATATCGAAATTATCCTAGGGTGAATTTTTGGTATTTTTTTGAAAACTTTAAATTTTTGATGGATAGTGAAAACACTGGGTTACTATTTAAGAACCGACTTTTTATTTAAATAATTATTAATTTATTTAAATTTATTTTAGGTAAAAATTGATACATAAGACCTATATAAGTTGAATGTAATTAATTGGAGTCATTTTATAATAATTTTAGTCATATAAGAATTTTATTGAACTTTTCACCGTTATTTACCCACCTCCTAGGAGAATTTAAAAATTCACATAAAACATAATTTTACCGCTTTTGTGAGTGGAATTTGAAATTTCCGAGAGACACGGTTAATATCAAGGAGTATATTGTGGTTCAATGAGATGAAAATAATTTTTGGTGAATAATAACTTTTTACTTTTATTTACCACAGGTAAAAGTAAATATGGTAATTAAGCGTAAAAATGATATTATTATTACCCTAAGACATGTCATAATTCTATTGGATAAGTGTAATTTGACCGGAAACAACCTTAGAAATAAAATATGACCATTTAGGTCACTAGTATTAGAATAGGACATTTATTATGAATTTATTTAAAGAAGGGTGAAAATAGTTAAAATCAACGATTAATAACTAAATAATTTTTAATATAGGGTTATATATAAGATAAATTCGACTATAAATATTTATTAGAAATATAAGAAGATTTAATACATAATGGTATTTTATTTATAATTTTTAGACATTAAAAAATTTAATTTATTTATGACACAATGATTATGCAGTAATTATCTTATTAATGAAATATTAACATAATTGATGTTACAAATACCCAAATAAATGTAATTTGAGACTTTTTATGAATTATAATAATTTAATAGGTTACCATGACACGTTAATATGGATTTAAGTAAGTTTTTTTGAACTTATCACACTGTTATTATTTTCACAAAAATCAATTACAAAATAGTGTCAAAATTGACCTAAAATAGTTTTAAAACAAATATTATATTATTAGTTGATATTTTATTCTAAAAAATCTATGGTTATGACAAATGACTTAGATAAGTTTTTATATATTAATATTAAACATCTTGGGGTTCTTTTGGCTTGTCATCATATGTTTATTAACTATATAGAATAAAAAAACAAAATGACACGGTAAAAGATAAATTATTTAACATAGAGTTAAAATCTAAATGTTAAGGATAAAATAGTAACCTAAACTTGTCTAAAATATATTTGATGAGATTATTCCTACACATACCCACCTTAGTTTCGAAATAAATTCACTTGGAGCTATTAAGAACTGAATATGACATTATAATAAAATAATATTTTAAGTTTTTCCTAAGGTGCCTTTCCCCTCCCTTATAAAAGGGAACCTCCTCCCTCACCTCCTCAAACCACATTAAGCCTTCACGCTCGGCCAAACCCTATCAATATCTCTTCTCCACTTCCAAAGAAACATCGTAGAGGTCCTGTTCTTCTTAAAAGACCATCTCATGTTTCCTAATAGGAGGTTAAGAAGAGGCGCTTCAAAGAAGAGGTAATGTCCGTTAGCGATTCTTTCAACTTTATTTCTTCTTATACTTCTTCTTCTTTAGTAGTTTAATTATGAAGTAATAACATCCGTATCACTCATATACTGATATTTTATTATAAATATTAAACAACCCAATTTCACCTTCTATCAATCCTATGAAAAATGAAATCACCACGCGTGGGTACGTACGGAATACAGTCTCCATGCTGTGGTGTAAACAATTTTCCACAACCACCTTACTTGGATGGGTATAATGGTGTAAATAATAACTATATATAATTATTTTAAAGTGATATTTTTTATAAAATAGTATATATACACTTCAATAAAATTCCACAATCATGGGAATGATATCATCGCTCGTGCGTACGTACGGCTTACTATGTCCACGATGTGATGTGACTCATTCTAAATGATCTTCATTGCATATTGATTATATAAATGAATTGAATGAAAAAATATGATATATATTACACTAATACCATTCTGGAAATGAGGTATCTATAACCTATAATAATAATAATAATTTATTAGACAAAACACGCATAAGAACAAAAAGAAATAAACACCCGAATAACAAGTAACAATGAAATATTAGTAATAAGAAGCTAAGAATATGACCATATATGATATCATAAAAATGATTAAGATTCTGGAATAAGTCAATAAAATTATTTAAATCGTTATACAGGAGTTTGTAGTACGCACGAAGCAAATCAGATATAAGGTAAGGGAAAATCTCTCAATCTCATTTTTATTCGAGATTGTTTATACTTCAGAATTTATTGGGGAATATTTATCATCCACATCCATGTTTCCTGAATATGTAATATTTTTTCCATCCACCTACAATTTTTTAAATCCTATTTTACCCTTTAGTGATTCTTTATTAAAAGATATGAAAGGAATCTTTTGTCATTTTTCGTACGAGGTACTTTTTGACTATTCTGGCCAAAGTACGAGAAGAATGTTTTTTTAACTTATATGGAATGAATGGATTTTTATGATTTCATAGAAAATTATTTCCATGAAGCTACCTTTACAAGTTTTCAAGTTTATTTTTAATCAACTTCTTTTTTTAAAATTGTGTAACATGTTAAGAAAAGATATTTTTTTTGAAGTAGAAAGGATATTTTCCTCAAGAATGAAGTTCATGTGTTTTATCAAAATTATTTTCCATATAATATAATACAGTTTTGAATTTCTATACCTATTTTTAAATTGACTTGATTTTGTTATGATGGAATTGTTTTTATGATGTCCTTTTATCTTATATGGATTATGTTATGATGGCATGATGTTTAAGAATCCCATTTTTATTACATGGGTTTTGGTATGATTTATGATTTTGTGGCACACATAAGAATGGCATCATTATGAGTTGGGTGGGACCTATATATCCTTCTAATGCATTGGGTAAAGATTTATATCTCATGAGATAGACATGGATGGAACGGTATGTTAATCTGGTTCAGTGTTACAGGACTGAAACGAGGAGTGAACTCGATTCAGAATGGGACTTTGTCCACTAAGATGGTCTTGACAGAAATTCTTGGGCTACTATGGAAATCATAACATGTTCTTAATGGATGCCACAATTACATGTTTTATTACCATGCTAGTTTATCATGACTAGTTTCTCCTTTATGATCTATGCCTTGTGTACTTCCAAATTTATGTCGTTGCTCATGATTTTGATGTTTAGATTTTATGTTCATGTTTTTGCATTCAAATGTTTATGGATTGTTTTATGTTCACTATGCTTAACTTTATTCAGAATTTAAGCTCACCCTTAATATGTTTTCATTTCCCCAGGATTTATATAAAGGTTTTATGTTAGAAAACAAAAGGGGAAGATCTTTATGAGAGATATTGAAGATCTTTCACCACGATTAGAAGATTATTTTCCAAGTTTCCAAAGACGCTAAACTATTACGATCCTTATGTGTCTGTTTTTTTATCTATCAAGTATTCCGAAAAATTAATGTAATGTACGTGTACATCAAGTTTTGGGTCTCTACAGTTGGTATCAGAGGAAAGGTTTAGTTAACCATTGGAGACTAGGATGCAAACCATTAGTGATATCCCTAGAGATATTTCTAAGGTATGTCTAGGGATGTCCCTAAGGTTAAATATAAGTATAGGTTATAGTCCTAGAATTATGGTAACGATATTAGAATTAAACCTATGATATTAGATATTGAAGGTACTCCCCATTTATAATGTTGTTTTCCTAGCATGATTTTTGCCTCTCACACTATTCTTTGTGGGTTTTAGATGATGGCTGGAACCCGAAGGAACCGTGTAGATCAATGTAATGGAAAATTCAATTATTTTCCTCTCGAGCAACCAAATGTGATGGGATTTGGAGTGAAAAATCTTCTTTCTATACTTACACAATCAATTAATAATTCTAGATTTCCAAATTATTAGAGAAGGGAACAATATTCTA